>CM056052.1:673290-1021276 GCA_029574335.1 Rana kukunoris | reverse complement strand
ACACCCCCACAATCTCACCAAACAAAAGTCTTTCCTGTACTGAGTGGAAGTGTTTCAGTTTTCCAATTCAGACCATTACATCAGAGATCTCACGCAAGAAGAAGCCATATTCCTGTCTTGAGTGTATGTTTCCCAAAACAACCCCCATCAACCTCACATCACCCCCCCACACCGAAATCCACATTCCTGAAATGTTTTTCACCCTATCTTTCCAACACCATATATCTTTCCAGACAAGTATTCACCAGAGAAATCCCATCAATTTTTTCACAGAAGTCCAATGTTTACACACATCAGAGATCTCACACCTACCTACAAACCATGAGTGTGAAATTTTTCCCAAAGTCCTATCTTTCCAGACATCAGAGATCTCACACAGGGGAGAAGCCGTAATTCCTGTCACCACAGTCCAATGTTTTTCACAGTCCAAAACTCTCACACGGGGGAGAAGCCGTATTCCTCCTGAGTGTCAAATCCTTTTTCTAGGTCCTCCCGTAACAAACATAAGAGAACTCCTCAATGCAGGAGAGAAGCCGTATTCCTGTCCTGAGTGTGGTAAATAATTTTTCACGGAAGCCCGATCTTTCCACACATCAGAGATCTCACACGGGGGAGAAGCCGTATATTCCTGTCCTGAGTGTGGTAAATATTTTTCACGGAAGTCCAATCTTTACACACATAAGAGATCTCACACGGGGAGAAGCCGTATTCCTGTGTGAGTGTGGGAAAGTGTTTAAAACAAAAGTCCAATCTTACACACATCAGAGATCTTCACGGAGGGGCCGTATTGTTGTTCTGAGTTCTGAGTGTAAGTTTTTTTTTAGATAAGTCACATCTTTACACACATCAGAGATCTCACACGGGGGAGAAGAGAGTATTCCTCGTCCTGAGTGTGGGAAATGTTTTTCACAGAAGTCCGATCTTTCCAGACATCAGAGATCTCACACGGGGGAGAAGCCGTATTCCTGTCCTGAGTGAGGGAAATGTTTCTCACTGAAGTCCTGTCTTCCTGTACATCAGGGATCCCACACAACCCTCGAGGTGTATTAGTGAGTGTGGGAAATGTCTTGGATCGCTGAGCCGCTGCAGAAACAGGAACATGTAACATCTTCCTGAAGGTGAACTTTTCCTTTAACCCTTTCACTACCAAAGACGATTTTGCATGTTTTGTTTTGCCCACATTCAACACCCCTTTAATACCGGGCACTTTTACCCCCTTCCTGCCCAGGGCAGTTTTCAGCTCTATCACACTTGTCATACAACACTGTACCCAAATATTTTTTTATCTTTTCCCCCCAAATAGAGATTTCTTTTGGTGGTATTTGATCACCTCTGGGGTTTTATTTGTTGTGCTACAAATACAAAAAGACAGAAAATGTTAAAAAAATAAAGTTTTTCTTTGTTTCTGTAAATTTTTTTGTAAATATACTTGTGTTATTAGGTTATAATTGTGTGTTTTTGTTTTTATTTCTAGCCTGGGTATTCCCGATAGGCTTTGTTGATGTAATACAATCTTTAAAAGCTTAATAAAAAGAATAATAAAAAATGCTGTAAATAAGTAAGTTTTCTATTTCACTGGTGGGCACTGACTGGCATCCCTGGTGAGCACTGACTGGCATCCCTGGTGGGCACTTACTGGCATCCTGGTGGGCACTGATTGGCATCACTGGTGGTCACTGATTGGCATCACTGGTGGGCACTGATTGGCATCACTGGTGGTCACTGATTGGCATCCCTGGTGGTCACTGACTGGCATCCCTGGTGGTCATCACTGGCGATGGGCCTGTACTGATAATCAATGTTAAATATCAGTGCAGATCCCCCCCCCCCTGTCAGGAGAGACACTGATTGGCTCTCCTCTACTCACACTTGTCAGCATTAATAAGGAAAGCCGATAACCGGCACTTTCTGGTTACGATGTGATTAGCTTTGATTGATCACATGGTGAAAAGCCAACATCTTATGCTGCATACACATGATCGGAAATTACGACAGGAAATCTTCGATGTGAGCTTTTGGTCGGAAAATCCGACCGTGTTTATGCTCCATCGGACATTTGCTGTCGGAATTTCCGCCAACAAAAGATGTGAGCAGGTTCTCACTTTTTCAGATGGAAAAAGTTCTTGTTGGAAATCCCGATCATTTGTATGCAATTCTGACACGCAAAAAAACACGCATTCTCAGAGTCAAGCAAAAGAGTCGAACTGCCTACTGAATATCATTGATCTCGGCTCATCGTGCGTATTGTACGTCACCGCGTTCTTGACGTTTGGAATTTCCGACAAGATTTGTGTGACCGTGTGTATGCAACACAAGTTTGAGCCAACATTCCGTTGTGAAAAAAATCCATGGTTTTCTTGTCGGGATTTCCGATCGTGTGTACAGGGCATTAGGCTCTTTACCGAGACTGGAGATGCGGTTTGTCAGAGCGACACACAACACCAACGATCGCCCTGCGCCCGAGCAGCTTATTCTTCTGGATGTCATATGACATCCAATCAGGATAATGGAACCCCCGTCTGGCCGTCATTCTGCTATAGGGCGGGTGGGAAGGAGTTAAAGAATCATTTTAGGCCTGAACATTATATAAAAACCCCAAAACGCGATATATTTTCTGATAGAAGACACCCTAGAGCATCCTTTGAGCTCTCCTGGCACTGCCAGCAAGGCTCAGAATTTCACCTCTAAACACTCCCTCATAAGACTTGTGTCATGGACCATGAAATACTGAAGTGTTTCTACGTGAAATCCTAATTCATGTATTGCTGAAAATGAGACATTGTGGATAGTACATATTGCAAGAGATACTGGAATATTACAAGTGGCTTAATTTTTCCTGACTAGGTCACTAGGACAATGACCCTTCAATGCTTAGCTCCGAATATTGAGGACTAATGAAATGCTAAATGGCTTGTGAAAGACATTCATTGTCCATTGTGTTGCAAGTGAATAGCCGTTGTCAGAGACGAGATGCCTAGCTACCTTGTCAGGCTACATGATTAGATAATTGTCTCATGTTAATTTTTGTTCTGATTGCTTAATTGTAGTAATTACCCCTGGGGGCTTCTGTCTCAATACACTTAGTCATGCTATTCAAGCTTTGGGATCAATCTCTGCTGCGTCATTTTGAAGTCCTCATTTGCATGGAAGAGGACCTGAGTGAAAAACCACAAATGTACTTTACAATTGACCAATAGAAAAGCGGTTGTTGGGGGCGGGATGTTCCAAATTCTGTATAAAAGTGTGCTGTGTACTTTCAATAAAGGAGTTCTGTTTGAGTATACATACAACTCGCTTGGTGTGTGTTCTTCATGGGTCCAATCGGCACATAGCTGTAGGTCAGACCCCGGAATCTTGGATGACTGGACCATCAGATTTTGCAATCTGTGATCTGATCCGATAGAAGCAGAGAAGTGTCGGGAGAGCAGGACCTGGGCGAGCAAGGGTCTCGTCACATTGGTTGGCAGCGGTGGGATTTGCTCTCCAGTTACTGGGACAACTCCAAACCACCACCATGAATGACCAGCTATGCAGCCTGCAGGAGAACTATGCTAAAAGACTTGCTTGAGAGCCGTGGAGGGACCGGTGGGAAGAACAAGGCCACCCTGATCATTGCGCTAGCCGAGATGGATCAGAGGGATGGTGATGCAGGACCCCGGTCAGTTGAAGACTTGTTCCAGCAGCGAGTTCAACAGCGGTTGGCATTATATGGTGCTAACCCATCAGAGACCGCCAGACAGAATACCATTAGAGACCTCCAGCACCAGGATGAGCGAGAATGAGAGTGACAACAGAGAGAATGAGAGCGACAACAGAGAGAACGAGAGCGACAACAGAGAGAACGAGAACAAGAGTGACAACAGAGAGAACGAGAGCGACAACAGGAGCTGAGAATTGCAGAAATACGGCAATCGGTGACAACGCCCAAAGAAGCAGCACCAAATGAAAGAAGAGGAGAGGTACAGTTACCAGTAACCATTGAAAAGAGGAGATCAGAAGGAGGTTGCGAGAGAAGCAGATACAGTACAGAGGACCAGTATCAGAGGAGGTCCTGCTTGGATGGTCTGATGCCATACGATGCAAACTCTGGAAGGAAGCGCTAGCCTTCGAGCAGCAACACCAGGGAAAAGCTCTCCCCTCCATCCATAGAAGGTACTGGTCACAGTATGAAGTACGAATGCTGTTATTGGGGGAACAACCGAAGCAGGAGTGGACAGCAGAGTTAAACAGGCTGATCCGGGCAGAGATGCGGTTGGACGAGAGCTACAGATCCCTCTGGTGGTATGTAGCCCAAGAGTGCCCGTGGTCAGTGGATGACAGCCCCACGGAAGGCTTTGACTATGATGGCCTGGGATTGTTGTATTGGAGGATGTACGAGGACCCTGACTTTGGGAGCGATCGGTCGGGAGTGGCGTTTAAAGGACATAATGGAGCACAGAGAGCAAAGACTGAATCTCTCGAAAGAGCACTGGCTACAGGAAGATTTGGAATTTCTGGCTGCTCAGGAATGGGACCTGGAAATCGCCTACAAACAGCTGCTAGACTCCGCTCAGCAGCAGGGTGAGGTTCCCTTTGCCTGGGACTATGAGGAAATATCAGCTGACAGTGCTGAAATCCTGGCTGAAAAATCGGCATTGTGGCAGAGTAACAGTGGGCTTTGCGAACCTGCCCCAGGCAGCTATGGACCCGGAGGTCTTATGGCGGATGCAGCAAGTGCCAACTGACCTTGATGATCCTGTTTCTGCATGGGATGATCTTGAATGGAGGAATGTGCCTGTCCAGCAGTATGCCAGTGAATCGGCAGTGGAAAATCTGGAGATTGCCATTCCCAAAGCTGAAGTGCTGACCGCAGGGCGGAGCTCTGCTAACCTCTGCTCAGTACCTATAGCATCTTATGGGTTCCATGGACAGGAGATGGTGAACCTCTATCCCCAGACACCAGTTGCAGAGACATGGGATTTAATAGATTTTTCTGCTGAGGAAGAACAACCTTGCCCTGTGAGGCAAAGACACGCTGGAGGAGTCAGTTAATGTTACAGTGTGTAGAGGATATATATACATCCCAAGAGTTGTACATATATTTATACACTGTATAGTTTAGTTAGATTAGAGGTACAGGGTGCTGTGTAATATAAAGGGATCCAGTGGTGCAGGGTGCTGTGTAAAGATGTCCAGAGCTGTGGGTGCTGTGTAATGTAAGGGGCCCAGTGGTGCAAGCTGCTGTGTAATGTAAGGGGTCCAGTGGTGCAAGCTGCTGTGTAATATAAAGGGATCCAGTGGTTCAGGGTGCTATGTAAAGGTGTCCAGAGCTGTGGGTGCTGTGTAATGTAAGGGGCGCAGTGGTGCAAGCTGCTGTGTAATATAAAGGGATCCAGTGGTTCAGGGTGCTATGTAAAGGGGTCCAGAGCTGTGGGGTGCTGTGTAATGTAAGGGGCCCAGGCTCACAGCGTAAACTGTGCCCACCTGTTCAGTGCCACATCTCATCTATATTTTGTTGGCACAGTTGATAAGATCTAAAAACAAAATTCACTGCAATACATAATAGTAGTCATTTGTCTGCCAGCGTGTCTTTGCCTCACAGGGCAAACTGTGCCCACCTGTCCAGTGCCACATCTCATATCTGGTGGCACAGTACCTTGCACGCATAGTACAACTAAACTATTCTAAAAAAATGACAGGCGGAGGCAGGCCACCCCGCAGAGTCCGTCGTGGTCGTGGTGCTGTGATTCCCTTTGGCCCTAGAATAATGCCCAGTGTTCAGAGGCCACGTACCCTGAACTCGAAAAGTTCTGAGGACATAGTTGACTGGCTAACACAGGACACCCAATCTACTACAGCTTCCGCTCGGAAACCTTGACACACCTCTCAAGTTACCATTCGCCCGCCTGCCGCCACCACCAACACTAGCATCACAGCTGTTTCACTTGATCTGTCAGAAGAGTTATTTACACATGAGTTGGAAGCAATGAGTGATGCACAACAATTATTGCCAAGGGATGCAGATAAAAGGGATATGTCTCAGTCAGGCAGCATTACACACATGGAAGTATGGTGTGATGATGATGATGTTTTTACCTGCTGCTGCTTCCTTTGCTGAGTTGTCAGATACAAGTGAAGCAGTTGATGATGACGAGGTGTCTGTGGAAGTCACGTGGGTGCCCGCTCCAAGAGCAGACGAACAGGGGGAAAGTTCAGATGGGGAGACAGAGAGGAGGAGGAGGAGACGAGTTGGAAGCAGGGGGAGGTTTGTGCAAGGAGCTAGTGGCACAGTCAGACAGCATGTATCGGCACCCGGGGTCAGCCAGACAGCACGCCAATCAACACATGCTGTTACCACCACCAGAATGCCATCATTGCAAAGTTTAGCAGCGTGCCTTTTTTTGTGTGTGTCTGCCTCTGATAACAGCGATGCCATTTGCAACCTGTGCCAAAAGAAAAGAGTCGTGGGAAATCCAACACCCACCTAGGTACAACTGCTTTGCGAAGGCACATGATCTCGCAGCACAAATGCCTATGGGATCAACACGTGATGACGAGTACAAGTAGCACACAAGCTCAAAGCCACCATCCCCCTCCTGGTCCAGCATCTTCAGCCATGTCAACCACTGCTGTCCTCCTTGCCCCTCTCAACCATCCGCCACTCTTTTTCTCCCCTTGAGCAGTTCCTGCTCATCTGCCCACAGTCAGGTGTCTGTCAAGGACATGTTTGAGCGTAAGAAGCCAATATCACAGAGTCACCCCCTTGCCCGGCGTCTGACAGCTGGCTTGTCGGACCTCTTAGCCGCCAGCTTTTACCATACAAGCTGGTGGAGTCTGAGGTCTTCAAAAAATTTGGAGCTATTGGGACACTGCAGTGGAAGGTACCCGGCCGAAATTTCTTTTCACAAAAGGCAATCCCCAACCTGTTCTCTATTGGGCAAAAGGAAGTCATGGCATGTCTGGCACACAGTGTTGGGGCAAGGGTCCATCTGACCACTGATACCTGGTCTGCAAAGCACGGTCAGGGCAGGTATATCACCTACACTGCGCATTGGGTAAACCTGCTGATGGCTGCCAAGCATGTAATGCGTGGCTCTGCAGAGGAAATGGTGACACCGCCACGACTTGCAGGGAGGCCTGCTGCCACCTCCTCTACTTCTCCTACTCCATCCTCTGCGATAACCTCCTCGGCTGAATCCTCTTCTGCTGCTGCATCTTTCTCCACATCACCTGCACCACCCAAGCTCCCCAGGGGCTATTCCACATCCCGGATACAACAGTGTCACGCCGTCTTGGGGTTGACTTGCCTGAAATCAGAGAGTCACACTGGACCAGCACTCCTGTCCGCCCTGAAGGCACAGGTGGATCAGTGGCTGACTCCACACCACCTGGAGATGGGCAAAGTGGTGTGTGACAACGGAAGCAATTTGTTGGCGGCACTGAATTTGGGCAAGTTGACACATGTGCCGTGCATGGCACATGTGTTGAATCTGATTGTACAACGCTTTGTGCATAAGTACCCAGACTTACAGGATGTGCTCAAGCAGGACAGGAAGGTGTGTGGCCATTTCAGGCGTTCCTACACGGCCATGGCGCACTTTTCAGATATCCAGCGGCGAAACAACATGCCAGTGAGGCGCTTGATTTGCGACAGCCCGACACGTTGGAATTAAACACTCCTAATGTTCGACCGCCTGCTCCAACAAGAAAAGGCCGTCAACGAGTATTTGTATGACCGGGGTGCTAGGACAGCCTCTGCGCAGCTGGGATTTTTTTTGCCACGTTACTGGACGCTCATGCGCAATGCCTGTAGGCTCATGCGTCCTTTTGAGGAGGTGACAAACGTAGTCAGTTGCACTGAAGGCACCATCAGCGACGTCATCCCATTTGTTTTCTTCCTGGAGCATGCCCTGCAAAGAGTGCTGGATCAGGCCGTAGATGAGCATGAAGAGGAAGAGTTGTGGTCACCATCACCACCAGAAACAGCCTTATCAGCATCGCTTGCTGGACCTGCGGCAACACTGGTAGAGGAGTCTGAGGAAGAGGAGTCAGAGGAGGAATGTGGCTTTGAGGAGGAGGAGGAAGACCAACCACAGCACGCATCCCAGGGTGCTCATTGTCACCTATCTGGTACCCGTGGTGTTGTACGTGGCTGGGGGGAAGAACAGACCTTCGGTGAGATCAGTGAAGACGAGGAACGGGACATGAGTAGCCCGGCATCCAACCTTGTGCAAATGGGGTCTTTCATGCTGTCGTGCCTGTTGAGGGACCCTCGTATAAAAAGGCTGAAGGAGAACGACCTGTACTGGGTGGCCACGCTACTAGACCCTGGTATAAGCAGAAAGTGGCTGAAATGTTACCGAATTATCGGAAGTCGGAAAGGATGCAGCAGTCCCAAAATAAATGAGAAAGTATGCTTTACACAGCGTATAAGGGTGATGTCACAGCACAACAGGAATCTAACAGGGGAAGAGGTGAAAGTAATCCTCCTCCTACCACGACCATGCCGGCAAGGACAGGAAGCTTTACAGACGTGTTGTTGATGGAGGACATGCAGAGCTTTTAAGTCCTATGCATTGCCACATCACTTCGGGGTCCACCCTCAGAAAACGACTCGACCGACAGGTAGCAGATTACCTCGCCTTAACTGCAGATATCGACACTCTGAGGAGCGATGAACCCCTTGACTACTGGGTGTGCAGGCTTGACCTGTGGCCTGAGCTATCCCAATTTGCGATAGAACTTCTGACCTGCCCCGCTTCAAGTGTCCTTTCAGAATGGACCTTCAGTGCATCAGGAGGTATTGTCACTGAGAAGAGAAGTCGCCTAGGTCAAAAAAGTCTAGATGACCTCACCTTTATTAAGATGAATGAGGCATGGATCCCGAAGGGACTGACAGTGGGCTAAAAACTCATGACATAAATTGTATTCCTCTATGTGTCAATCTTTGTGTAGTGAGGACTGTGCTTGTGCGCACGTTAGGGTTACAGATAGGGTTAGGGTTACAGACAGGGATAGGGTTACAGACAGGGATAGGGTTACAGATGGGGTTAGGGTTACAGACGAGGTTAGGGTTACAGACGGGGATAGGGTTACAGACGGGGATAGGGTTACAGACGGGGATAGGGTTACAGATGGGGTTAGGGTTACAGACGGGGATAGGGTTACAGACGGGGATAGGGTTACAGACAGGGTTAGGGTTACAGACAGGGATAGGGTTACAGACAGGGTTAGGGTTACAGAAAGGGTTAGGGTTACAGACAGGGATACAGATGGGGATAGGGTTACAGATAGGGATAGGGTTACAGACGGAGTTAGGGTTACAGAGAGGGTTAGGTTTACAGACAGGGTTAGGGTTACACACAGGGATAGGGTTACAGACAGGGTTAGGGTTACAGACAGGGATAGGGTTACAGACAGGGTTAGGGTTACAGACAGGGTTAGGGTTACAGATAGGGTTACAGACAGGGATAGGGTTACAGATAGGGTTAGGGTTATAGTTAGGGTTGAGCGAACTTTTAAAAAAAAGTTTGGGTTCGGGAACCCGAACTCCGAACCCCATTGAAGGCAGTGGGACACGGACTTTTAAAAAAAAATGCGCGGAGGTCCCCGTAAATTCAATAACCAGACCCTTTAGGTCTGGTATGGATATTAAGGGGAACCCCGCCGTCAATTTAAAAAAAATTACGTATGGTTCCCCCCAAATATCCATAACCAGACCCTTTAGGTCTGGTGTGGAATTTAAGGGGAACTCCACCCCAAATAAAAAAAAATGGCATGGAGTTCCCCCTAAAATCCACACCAGACCCCTTATCCGAGCACGTTGACCTGGCTGGCCGCAGAAAAGAGGGGGGACAGAGTGCGGCCCCCCCTCTCCTGAACCGTACATGCCCTCAACATTGGGAGGGTGCTTTGGGGTGCCCCCCACAGCACCTTGTCCCCATGTTGATGGGGACAAGGATCTCTTCCCCACAACCCTTGCCCGGTGGTTGTGGGGGTATGAGGGCAGGGGGCTTATCAGAATCTGGAAGACCCCTTTAACAAAGGGGACTCCCAGATACTGGCCCCCCTGTGTGAAATAGTAATAAGGTACACTGTACCCCTACCATTTCACGAAGGAAGTGTAAATAGTAGTTGTTTTAAAAAAAACACACACACCGTAGAACAAAATATTTTATTCATTAAACCAAATTAAAATCCAGCGGTGAAAATCCATGATCGATTCTGCTCCCTGCTCCAACGTTGTCTTCTATCCATCGCCGGGTGATGTCTCCAGCGATGAGAAGATCCATCCATTCATAGCACAGCTACACGAATGACGTGCCAGAGCTTGACATTTCTTTTATAGGGGAGGCGGGCCACGTGTCACGTGACCCCGCCCCCCTCTGACGCACACTGTGCTACGTCACTGAGACAGCCCTATTCCTTAGTCAGAGCAGGGAGCAGAATCAATCGTGGATTTTCACCGCTGGATTTTAATTTGGTTTAATGAATAAAATATTTTGTTCTACGGTGTGTGCGGCCCTTAATATCCATACCAGATCTAAAGGGTCTGGTTATTGAATTTGCGGGGACCTCCGGGCATTTTTTTTCCCCGAACCCGAACTTTTACCAATTATTCAGGTTCGGGAAAAACCCAAAGTCCGTACCGAACCCGAACTTACAGTTCAGGTTCGCTCAACCCTAACTATAACCCTAACCCTATCTGTAACCCTATCCCTGTCTGTAACCCTATCTGTAACCCTAACCCTGTCTGTAACCCTAACCCTGTCTGTAACCCTATCCCTGTCTGTAACCCTAACCCTATCTGTAACCCTATCCCTGTCTGTAACCCTATCCCTATCTGTAACCCTAACCCTGTCTGTAACCCTATCCCCGTCTGTAACCCTATCCCCGTCTGTAACCCTAACCCCGTCTGTAACCCTATCCCCGTCTGTAACCCTATCTGTAACCCTAACCCTGTCTGTAACCCTAACCCTGTCTGTAACCCTATCCCCGTCTGTAACCCTAACCCTATCTGTAACCCTATCCCTGTCTGTAACCCTAACCCTGTCTGTAACCCTAACCCTGTCTGTAACCCTATCCCTGTCTGTAACCCTATCCCTGTCTGTAACCCTATCCCTGTCTGTAAGCCTATCCCTGTCTGTAACCCTATCCCTGTCTGTAACCCTAACCCTGTCTGTAACCCTATCCCTGTCTGTAACCCTATCCCTGTCTGTAAGCCTATCCCTGTCTGTAACCCTATCCCCGTCTGTAACCCTATCCCTGTCTGTAACCCTAACCCTGTCTGTAACCCTATCACTGTCTGTAACCCTATCCCTGTCTGTAACCCTATCCCTGTCTGTAACCCTATCCCTGTCTGTAACCCTAACCCTGTCTGTAACCCTATCCCTGTCTGTAAGCCTATCCCTGTCTGTAACCCTATCTGTAACCCTATCCCTGTCTGTAACCCTATCCCTTATACTACCTTATAGATACAACATCATACCTGAAAGCACGTTATTCCAAACAATTTAGGGATGTTCGGTGATTTCTGCCCTTTATGGATGAAAAACAGACTCTGTGACAACTACTTAATTTTCCATGGGAGTTTTGCCATGGATCCCCCTCCGGCATGCCACAGTCCAGGTGTTAGTCCCCTTGAAACAACTTTTCCATCACTAGAAAGAGTCCCTGTGGGTTTTAAAATTCGCCTGCTCATTGAAGTCTATGGCGGTTTGTGAACATTTGCGGAAGTTAGCGTTCACCGTTCAAACGCAAAATTTTCTGTTCACTATATATTACACCTGTATACTGCACAGCAAGTAGCACACCTATACCAGTGCTTGGAAGGACTTGTGTGGACCTGTTAGATAGATATTTGATTGAATACAGCCTGTCCCTGCTCCAAACACCAACCTCTCCCTACACTGACTAACAGCAGAATGTAAGATGGCCGCCAGTTCAGGTCTAGTTATAAAGTAGGGGGTGTGTCCATGTGATGAAATGTCTCCATTGGCTGCCCTGCACCACCTGATGGATCATGGGTCAAAGTTCTTCTCAATGTAAAATGGTGGACCGCCGCGAATATCGCCAGATGTCCGCCTGTTTGGCGGACCACGAATGAGAAAAGTTTGGTGTGAAACTACCGAGGACTAGAACTATGGACTAACTTATGCGTCTGGGGGTCTCCTCCTGTGTTAAGCCCTGTACACACGATCGGATATCTGATGGAATCTAATCCGGTGGATTTTTGTTGTCGGATATCCGATGAAGCTGACTTTCATCAGTCTTGTCTACACACCATCGGTCAATAATCCGACCGTGTCCAAATGCGGTGACGTAAACCAGTACGACGTGCTGAGAAAAATGAAGTTCAATGCTTCCGAGCATGCGTCGACTGGATTCTGAGCATGCGTGAATTTTTGACCGATGGACTTCCACACAGACGATCGTTTTTTCTATCGCTTTTTTATACATAGGAAAATTTTAAAACATGTTCTTTTTTTTTTTTTATCGATGAGCATACAAAAATTTTCCTTCAGTTAAACACATTTATCATTTCGTACACATAAAATTACAACATTAAACAGTTTCCTATATATAGGACAGTGCAACCTCCTCTTTATCTCCTACTCTCTCTCCTCCCCCGATACCCCCTCCTCGATGTCGAGAAAAAAAAAAGGGGGTGCCGTCTCATTTTAAAACATATTCCTGTGCCCTCCCTACTTCATTTTTATGAGGGGACAAGAGCAACTCTCATCCTCCACTACCCAATTCCTCTCTTGTTAAGTGAGAGGAAGGGGAGAAGGGAGAGGAAAAAAAAAGAAAAGGGGGGGGGGAAGGAACCCCTGATTCAAAAAGTGTCTTATGTTAAAACATATTCCTGTGCCCTCCCTACTTCAATTTTTATGAGGGGACAAGAGCAACTCTCATCCTCCACTACCCAATACCTCTCTTGTTAAGTGAGAGGAAGGGGAGAAGGGAGAGGAAAAAAAAAAGAAAAGGGGGGGGGGAAGGAACCCCTGATTCAAAAAGTGTCTTATGTTAAAACATATTTCCTGTGTCCTCCCTATTCCAGTTTATGAGGGGACAAGAGCAACTCTCGTCCTCCACTACCCAATTCCTCTCTTGTTAAGTGAGAGGAAGGGGAGAAGGGAGAGGAAAAAAAAAAGAAAAGGGGGGGGGGGAACCCCTGATTCAAAAAGTGTCTTATGTTAAAACATATTCCTGTGCCCTCCCTACTTCATTTTTATGAGGGGACAAGAGCAACTCTCGTCCTCCACTACCCAATTCCTCTCTTGTTAAGTGAGAGGAAGGGGAGAAGGGAGAGGAAAAAAAAAAAAGAAAAGGGGGGGGGGAAGGAACCCCTGATTCAAAAAGTGTCTTATGTTAAAACATATTTCCTGTGCTCTCCCTACTTCATTTTTATGAGGGGACAAGAGCAACTCTCGTCCTCCACTACCCAATTTCTCTCTTGTTAAGTGAGAGGAAGGGGAGAAGGGAGAGGAAAAAAAAAAAAAAGAAAAGGGGGGGGAAGGAACCCCTGATTCAAAAAGTGTCTTATGTTAAAACATATTTCCTGTGTCCTCCCTATTCCATTTTATGAGGGGACAAGAGCAACTCTCATCCTCCACTACCCAATACCTCTCTTATTAAGTGAGAGAGAGAGAAAAAAAGAAAAGAAAACCACACCCATTGTGTTAAATTGCAATTGTGCTTAATCCTCCTCTAAATTCTCCCCAGGGGGAGGGAGGTCCTGACCTCTTATTTCCTACGTGTACCTGCAAGAACTACCTAAGTACTTTCCTCATTTTTCATATAACCTATAAAAACCATAGATTTTTTAAATTGTTCCCAGCCACCCCAGGTTCTAGTACCATGGATATTGTCGTACGTTTTGGCGCGAATTATAATGATATATTCAATATTTCAGCAAAAATATGAAAAGGCCATTAAAACTTAAATGTGATCGTAACGATTTTATAAGGAAATCAAGATGACTCCAAAGTGAAAAAGAAACACATGTGACTTAGATGTACAAGGTCCCCAATACATCAGCTATCTCTACTTTTTACAAGCTCGAATGAAACTGAATGACAATGACAGTTATCATAGAACAAATGATTGTTGTCCTAAACCTTGGTGAATAAACCAGCGATGTTTGAGGAAACCAGCCTCATCCTAGAACATCCTTTGTAAGTCAAGAACTGATTTCAGGTGAGGAAATAAATCCATTGTAGACCGAAGACCGAACATTGACTCAGCCATTCTAAAACAATGACTTGTGTTGACCAACTAGATTTCCTGAGAAGAAGATATTTACACAGCTGGGCTCTTGGGCCACCACGGAAGAGATAGTTTTAAATACGGTCTTCACAAACCAATGTACAAAGTTGACTTGCATTATGAATATACGGGGTATTAGAAAATATACGTTGACATGAAAAATAATATTTCCAAATTATCAAGGACATCTTAAGAACTGTGGGATATATATAATCATCGCATCAGCTAATTTAGAAATTTGTAAAAAGAATTATAGGAGAAATTTGTTTTTATCAATAGATGTGTTTTTAAAGAAACTAAATCCACATTATGAAAGATATAGAATTGTGATTATAAAGATGTATCCTGCAACATGTGTCCCTCAAACACATATCAAAATAATTCATGTATCCACATTAATAATTATTTTGCATTGATTGAGATATCAACCTGTGCATGATTGGAAGGAATGTTGTTGGGAAAATATGCGGTTATACAGGTATATACGTTTATGTGATGTAGGGATCAAATATATACTAATTGGATATGATGGAACATAAAGTTATCAGAGATACATACATAGAAGTTACCAATAATAATAATAATAAGTTAATAATAATATAAGTCTCCCCAGTAATATAAAATTATCTTACAGATAATCTCACGATAAAGGTGAGACACCTAGTGGCTGAAAGTGATATTACTTGAGGTTCTCAAACTCAGAGACCCAGTAAGTGACTAAAATCGTCAGCCAATAGGGGCACGACATGTCTTGCCAGGAACTCCCATAGAGACCAGAGGCCAATGAATGAAGGACAGCTGTTAGATGGGCAGAACTTAGTATAATTTAATGGTCCTATTGTTTTGAGTAATATAAGAAAGATAGCCCATGAGAGAGGGAGAGCATTCAATGAAAAACGAAAAAAAGATGAATAAGGTACAGGCAATGAAGATGGATCAATGAAGGAAGAAGACCCCATCCATAGGGGGAGGGGCACGCTAGGACAAGGTATGAAGGCAGCTTGTCGTCCCATGAAGGGCCATAGAAAGCACTGCATATTAACTCTGGTCACCTGCAAATTGCCATCGTGGAATTGGTAAATATGCCATTTTACTTTATCAGAAATATTGTTGTTCTGTAGGATTTAAAGTTGTATATCGTGTAGTCATGGTCTGGTCTCATAATCAATAACTGGTAGATTTTTCTGTAAGCATACCATTTTTATATTTTAATATTTTAATATTTTTTACATAATTTCAAAATTAATGACAGAACAAAGCCTTCCAATACATTTTCATATTTTTCCCGCTTACTTAAACTGCAGTAAAGTAACAGGTTGAAATATGAAATAGAAGCTTTCGTTTCATTGTCTTTTTATATAGTTATCTTGAGACTGGCCATGACACATAGATCAAAGGTATTGCACGCCCATTTTGGGGATAGTTTAATGTATCGCAATGTGTTTATGTAACGCAACTGGTATTCTAATGTCATGTAAATATCCATATTTTGTCAACCAATAAATTAGCTATTTTGTATGATTATACGTCTCTGTGAATACGTTTCATAATATAGACTGTGTCATATAGATTGACTTGTATTTAAAAACGTCTTCGTTATCAAAGAATTCAATATAATTTTACTGTGCGGGTAAATATAACCTTAAGAAAGCACAACAATATTTAATTCCTCATATTGAGACATTACCTCCTCCATACTTCTTATCCTCTCTACTTCCCTTAACCATTCTTGGATCGGAGGTGCTAATTTATCTTTCCATTTTTTTGGAATCAGAGACTTTGCTGCATTTAACAGTATTGGGATAATTCTTATTTTATATTTTTTTCCGGGTATAGTCACGGCATGGAATAGACATTGCCATGGGTCCAGGCTAATCTCAGTTCCGCTGATCTCTTTAATAAGTTGTAATATTTGGATCCAATATGGCTGGATCTTCGGGCATTGCCACCAAATATGGGCGTGCGTTCCCACCTCCCCACAGTCCCTCCAGCATAAAGGTGTCTCCTGGGGGTTTATCTTGTTTAATTTCACCGGTACAAAGTACCATTTATTCAAAAGTTTGAAATTCATTTCTTTTATCCGTGTATCTACCGACGTGGAATGAACATGGTCCAGAATTCTACTCCTCATATGATCTGGTGGTGGTTGATTTAATTCTAATCCCCAGCTCTCTGTTGGGCACACAGCGCCCTGCTCCATATGCATCATTAACATTTTATAGATGGTGGAGATTCCATGTCTATCTATCCGAGCTTCTTCTACCAATTTTCCCCATACATTGGCAGTCCAGGGGTGTCTGAGAATCACTGTGAGTGAGGGTCACTTTGATTTAAAGACACCACGGTCACTGCACCAGCTACACGCTTTGCACCTGCCTCCTGGGCCGGGCCTTTTGGCCAGGACCGGAGGAATTTTTTATTCCTGGCCGGAGGGCCTGGTCATTGTTGATCACAATGACCACTTCTTCACTCTCCTCTTCACTATCCCTTTCCCCCACTTTATTTAATTTATTAGCCTATGTTTGTCACCTTTTTTGTCTTTTTTTGTGATTAGTAGGGTGCCAGTCCTCGGGTCAGCCCTGAACGTCTTGGGAGTGGGTGGACATGGCCTTTTGGCTTAGTTCACCTGCTCTCATGGGGTCTCCCTTCGGGGGAGTCCCACCTAGTACTTGGAGGGTTCTGTTTCGGCAGTCTCTCCAGGGAAGTTGGGTCCGAGTCGGCTTCGGTTGCTCGGACCACAGTAACTCAGTCCCCGTCTGGAGCCTAACGCCCCGGGGGATCAGGGTTTGGGTCCCTTCTGCACAGAAGGACCACTTGACGTTGCACCCGTCTGCACGTTTTTGTGAACACTCTCTATGTGTGTGCACATTTTTTCTGCACCGGGTGGAGTTTTTGAGTGTGTTTCACACGCCATAGGCTTTTCAAAAAAAAATAAAAAAAAATTTTCCCCATACATTTGGTCTGTCTACCCCCCTAAGAGGTTTAGGGAGGGTATCTACAAAATGTTTCAGTTGATTGTATCTCCACACTTCCCAGGGAGTGGTTCCATATCTTTCCCGCAGTTCATTTAATGTACATAGGGCATTTCCCTTCATGACGTCTCTCAGTCTCAAATGTGACGCTTTAGTCCATTTAGAATACAGTTTATTATTTTTTCCTGGGGGGAAATAATTATTTCTAGTAAGAGGGATTAAAGGGCTACTATGTTTACCTTGTATAGTTTTAATTATCTTATCCCATGTTCTTAACGCTTCTACCGTAATCTGAGCTTCTTCTCCTGAGAAACCTCTAAACTGTTTTGGGATCCAAATGATCTGGCCTAGTTCAGAATTGCACATTTTTGCTTCCAGTTCTACCCATTTTTTTTTTTTTTTTGGTGGGGACCTGCAGTCCAATCCATAACCCTCCGTATTATAGCTGCTTCATGATATTTTTCTAAATCTGGGAGAAAAATTCCTACCTTTTCTTTTGATCTAGTTAATGTACGGAAGGCGATGCGGTTATTTTTATTATTCCATATAAATTTCTGTAACACTAATCTCAAGATTTTAAAGTAAGCTCTAGGGATATTTATTGGTAAACTTTGAAATATGTATAGCGCCTTAGGGAGAATCATCATTTTAACCACACTTATCCTGCCAAACCATGGCAGTCTATTGGCTGGATATCTCTTTAGTTCATTTTTAATTTTATTTAACAGTGGCATATAATTATGTTCTATTTTTTTCACCCATGGAAAACACACCGATGGGGCCCACACACGATCTGTTTGACCGATGAAAACAGTCCATCGGTCTGTACAGGGCTCCAGTCTTCTGCCGAAAGGGGAGAGATGTGGCGGGAAGGCCGGTGGAACCCACAATCCCTTGGAAAATATGGGATACTCTTGTTTCAGCTCCCCGTGCACCTCTTATGTCTAAGTTACCCTGTGCCAGGATAGTACAGGGTGACTGAGAAAATATGTCTCGGATTACTTAAAATGGGACAGTAATATTTCTCCACAATATCTGCCAGGATAGATGTAAAGACTATTCTTAGGGCCAGATTCTCAGAGGCGTTACGACGGAGTATCTCAGATACCCCGTCGTATCGCCTTTTTTTTGTCCTCGTATCTATGCGAGTGATGCTTAGCATCACTTTTGCATAGATACGCTTCTACATCCGACAAGTGTAAAACCATTACACTTGCGGATCGTAGTTGTAATGACAACTCCGGCCACTAGGTGGCCTTTACGTTGTTTTTGCATATGCAAATGAGGTAGTACGCCGATTCCCGATCGCTTTTACGCCGCCCCGTCGTCGCGTACGTCGTTTTTGTCCGCGTAAGGTTACCCCAGCTTCTATGTGGAGTAACCTTACGAACTACCGTCGGATGCCGTCGGGTCCCGTCGGATGCCATGTTAAGTATAGCGTCGGGTCAGCGTCGGCTTTTTCCGTCGCTTACGTCGTTTTACTAACTCGTTCGCGAATAGGGACTTGCGTAAATGACGCTCACGTCGTTTTGACGTCGGTTTCAACGACGCTTCCCGACGTAAGCTGGAGCATGCGCACTGGGCTTTTTCCCCGGCCGGCGCATGCGCAGTTCGTTCGACGCGGGGGCGCGCTTAATTTAAATACAAGCCGCCCCATTTGAATTGCGCGGGTTTACGCTTGGCGATTTACGAGACGCCGGCGAAAACTACGGAGCAAGTGCTTTGAGAATAAAGCACTTGCTCTAGTACGCAGCGGCGGCGTAGTGTAAATGGCTTACGCTACGCCGCCGAAAATATATGAGAATCTGGCCCTTAGTTGTTAATTCTGAACAACATGCTAATTGAAAGAGCTGATCACATTGGCCTCTGTACAATGTAGGAGACGAGCCGACACCTACTGGAAGCTCCTGCTATTGTGTGAAGATGTACTTATGATAATGTGTATTGTATAGCCGGTGAGCGAGGAGATGTGACGTCTACCCTAAAAGGTCATATCTGAGTCACCTCGTCTGTCTAAAGCATTAGTTCATTAGCTCATGTAAATGGATGTTCTGGTTACCTCCTCTTTAGGCCGTGTTCACACCTCTGTGAATTGAGTGTGGCCTAAACCGCATCCAATTCGCAGAACATTTCTAAATACATTGTTTTCAATGAGACTGGTTCACATATGTGCGCTGAATTCGCACTGTGCATTGCCGAAAAAACGTGTCTCCGTTTTCTAGGCATTGCGGTGCGGCTCAGGTGCGAATTCAGGCCCATTATCTTCTATGGGTACGCATCTAATTCGCAGATGTGTTTATTTCTCTTCAGGATTTGTCTCATTCAGCTCAATACACTTCCCCCCTCCCCCTCATCTCCAAATTCGCAGCTAAAATGCAGCTGATCTGCTGAACAGTTCTCTTATCTCTCTGCAGAGATATAAGAGCTGACATTTTCACCGCACTCGTGTGAATCTGGCCTTAACTGTGTATAAGACTTGATTTTGTTTCTAATAAACACTCCATGTTCAGCACACAAGCAGACAAGTCTCGCCTCGTTGTGTGCTTGTGAGCAGCTGGAATATATGATATCTATATCCAGACTGAGAGGAGGCGGTATATGACAGAAGCACTCAGCGGAGCGTGGGGGATGTTCCGTAACAGTGGCCACAGTGAGCAGAGGCTGCAATGGTTGGCACAGTGAGCAGAGGCTACAATGGTTGGCACAGTGAGCAGAGGCTACAATGGTTGGCACAGTGAGCAGAGGCTACAATGGTGGGCACAGTGAGCAGAGGCTGCAATGGTGGGCACAGTGAGCAGAGGCTACAATGGTTGGCACAGTGAGCAGAGGCTACAATGGTGGGCACAGTGAGCAGAGGCTGCAATGGTGGGCACAGTGAGCAGAGGTTACAATGAACGGCACAGTGAGCAGAGGCTGCAATGAAGGGCACAGTGAGCAGAGGCTCCAATGGTGGGCACTGTGAGCAGAGGCTACAATGAAGGCCACAGTGAGCAGAGGCTGCAATGGTGGGCACAGGTGAGGCTGCAATGGTGGGCACAGATGAGTCTCCAATGGTGGGCACAGATGAGTCACTGAAAAAGTTGTTATTAATATTTTTTATTAATTCTGCATAACACATTTAAGTGTCATTTCATGAGATAATTTATGAGGACGTGTTTAGAGGTGGAATTTTGAGCCGTACCAGTAAGGCTTAAAGGATGCTCTAGTGTTACTCTGAGCATTCAGGTATTTTTGCGTGTCGGAATTGCATACAGACGATCGGAATTTCCAACAAAGAACTTCTTCCTTTCGAAAAATTGAGAACCTGCTCTCAATCTTTTGTTGGTGGAAATTCCGACAGCAAATGTCCGATGGAACATAAACACGGTCGGAATTTCCAACCAAAAGCTCACATTGAAGATTTCCTGTCGGAATTTCCGATTGTGTGTATGCAACATAAGAGGTTGGCTCTTCACCATGTGATCAGCTGTGTCCAATCAAAGCTAATCACATCGTAACCAGAAAGTGCCGGTTATCGGCTTTCCTTTATTCATGCTGACAAGGTGTGAGTAGAGGAGAGCCAATCAGTGTCTCTCCTGACGGGGGATCTGCACTGATATTCAGCATTGATTATCAGTGCAGCCCATCGCCAGTGATGACCACCAGGGATGCCAATCAGTGACCACCAGTGATGCCAGTCAGTGCCACCAGTGATGCCAGTCAGTGACCACCAGGGATGCCAATCAGTGCCCACCGGTGATGCCAATTAGTAGCCACCAGGGATGCCAGTCAGTGACCACCAGGGATGCCAATCAGTGCCCACCAGGGATGCCAGTCAGTGCCCACCAGGGATGCCAGTCAGTGACCACCAGGGATGCCAGTCAGTGCCCACCAGGGATGCCAATCAGTGCCCACCAGGGATGCCAATCAGTGCCCACCAGGGATGCCAATCAGTGCCCACCAGGGATGCCAATCAGTGCCCACCAGGGATGCCAGTCAGTACCCACCAGTGAAATAGAAAACGTACTTATTTACAAGATTTTTTTTAATTATTTTTATTAAGCTTTTAAAGATTGTATTACCTCAACAAAGCCTATCGGGAATACCCAGGCTAGAAATAAAAACAAAAATCACACAATTATAACCTAATAACACAAGGTATATTTACATTTTTTTTAACAGAAACAAAGAAAAACGTTATTTTCAACATTTCCTGTCTTTTTGTATTTGTAGCACAACAAATAAAACCCCAGAGATGATCAAATACCACCAAGAGAAATCTCTATTTGGGGGGAAAGGATAAAAAGATTATTTGGGTACAGTGTTGTATGACAAGTGTGAGAGAGCTGAAAATTGGCCTGGGCAGAAAGGGGGTAAAAGTGCCCGGTATTAAAGAGGGGTTTAATGTGGGCAAAAAAAACCTGCAAAACTGTCTCTGGTAGTGAAAGGGTTAAAGGATTAGTTCAACTTCGGGAAGATGTTACATGTTCCTGTTCCTGACATCTATGACTAAGCATCAGTTATTGATGTGAAACGCGTCAGCATTGTTACCCCACTGTTTGCTTTTTTATTGCTGTGGAGTGTCATTTTTTTACTGGTATTAAAGGCACCATTTTTTACATTTTTGGTATCGTGTTGGAGTGCGGCTGTCCATCTTCTTTTTTTCTTTGTTATTGCCTTGTGCATTGCCCGCACCCACTGGGTTTTTGGATCGTAACTACCACTGGTAGTTGCTGCGTCTCTTTCTTCTTATGTTCCTGCAGCGGCTCAGCGATCCGAGACATTTCCCACACTCACTAATACACCTCGAGGGCTGTGTGGGATCCCTGATGTACAGGAAGACAGGACTTCAGTGAGGAGCAGTTCCCTCACTTAGGACAGGAATACGGCTTCTCCCCCGTGTGAGAGCTCTGATGTGTGTAAAGATTGGACTTCTCTGAAAAACATTTCCCACACTCAGGACAGGAATATGGCTTCTCCCCCGTATGAGATCTCTGATGTGTGGAAAGATTGGACTTCTCTGAAAAACATTTCCCACACTCAGGACAGGAATATGGCTTCTCCCCCGTGTGAGATCTTTGATGTGTGGAAAGATGGGGCTTATGTGAAAAACATTTCCCACACTCAGGACAGGAATACGGCTTCTCCCCCATGTGAGATCTCTGATGTGTGGAAAGATGGGACTTATCTGAAAAACATTTCCCACACTCAGGACAGGAATACGGCTTCTCCCCTGTGTGAGATCTTTGATGTTTGGAAAGATGGGACTTCTGTGAAAAACATTTCCCGCACTCAGGACAGGAATACGGCTTCTCCCCCGTGTGAGATCTCTTATGTTTGGAAAGACTGGACTTGTCTGAAAAACATTTCCCACACTCAGGACAGGAATACGGCTTCTCCCCCGTGTGAGATCTCTGATGTGTGTAAAGATTGGACTTCTGTGAAAAACATTTCCCACACTCAGGACAGGAATACGGCTTCTCCCCCGTGTGAGATCTTTGATGTGTGGAAAGATGGGGCTTATGTGAAAAACATTTCCCACACTCAGGACAGGAATACGGCTTCTCCCCCGTGTGAGATCTCTGATGTGTGGAAAGATGGGACTTATCTGAAAAACATTTCCCACACTCAGGACAGGAATACGGCTTCTCCCCCGTGTGAGATCTCTGATGTGTGGAAAGATGGGACTTATCTGAAAAACATTTCCCACACTCAGGACAGGAATACGGCTTCTCCCCCGTGTGAGATCTCTTATGTTTGGAAAGACTGGACTTGTCTGAAAAACATTTCCCACACTCAGGACAGGAATACGGCTTCTCCCCCGTGTGAGATCTCTGATGTGTGGAAAGATGGGACTTATCTGAAAAACATTTCCCACACTCAGGACAGGAATACGGCTTCTCCCCCGTGTGAGATCTCTGATGTGTGTAAAGATTGGACTTCTGTGAAAAACATTTCCCACACTTAGGACAGGAATATGTTTTCTCCCCCGTGTGAGATCTCTGATGTCTCGAAAGATCGGACTTCTGTGAAAAACATTTCCCGCACTCAGGACAAGAATACGGCTTCTCCCCCGTGTGAGATCTCTCATGTGTGGAAAGAATGGACTTCTGTGAAAAACATTTCTTGCACTCAGGACAGGAATACGGCTTCTCCCCTGTGTGAGATCTTTTATGCACATTAAGTTGGGATTTAAAACGGAAACACTTCCCACACTTAGTACAGGAAAGTCTCTTATTTGTTGGAAGGAAGGCACCGTCCCGCACAGTCTGAGGTTCCTCAGGATAAGAGGAATACGATGGTCCGGCACCGTCCCGCACAGTCTGAGGTTCTTCAGGATAAGAGGAATACGATGGTCCGGCACCGTCCCGCACAGTCTGAGGTTCCTCAGGATAAGAGGAATACGATGGTCCGGCACCGTCCCGCACAGTCTGAGGTTCCTCAGGATAAGAGGAATACGATGGTCCGGCACCGTCCCTCACAGTCTGAGGTTCCTCAGGATAAGAGGAATACGATGGTCCGGCACCATCCCGCACAGTCTGAGGTTCCTCAGGATAAGAGGAATACGATGGTCCGGCACCGCCCCGCACAGTCTGAGGTTCCTCAGGATAAGAGGAATACGATGGTCCGGCACCGTCCCGCACAGTCTGAGGTTCCTCAGGATAAGAGGAATACGATGGTCCGGCACCGTCCCACACAGTCTGAGGTTCCTCAGGATAAGAGGAATACGATGGTCCGGCACCGTCCCGCACAGTCTGAGGTTCCTCAGGATAAGAGGAATACGATGGTCCATCTACACTGTGTGGTGCCGGATGGACATTTGAGGTAGTCGGGTTTTCTCCTGGACTATACTGTGTGATGTCCTCATCTTCTACTTTACAGTCTGGAGACAAAGTGAGACAATCCTCTGAGGTTTTCCTCATCTCCCGTCCATCTACTAAAATAGAAATACAAAGATTATTACTAGACATGAGCTGATTGGTTCCCCTAAACCAGGACTCCGCCCACACCAGACAGCTTTGTCTCTGAGGATCTTACAATTCCCCCTCAAGGTAACTAGTAAATGGCTCCTCTGATCTCCTACCAGATCATTTCTTTATTCATGGGCCTTAGTCAGAGAGTGAGGAAACAACGTACATTAAAGGATCACTAAAGATATTTTTTAAATAACAAACATGTTATACTTCCCTCCACTGTGCAGCTTGTTTTGCACAGAGTGGCCCCAATCCACGTCTTCTGGGGTCCCTCGGCGGCTCTCTCACAAGGTGTTGAGTCCTTTTTGCCGCACACCCGTGATAAAGCCGGAAGCCGCGTCATTGGATGTGATTGTGTAACAGGCGGCTGGCGCCATTATGCGTTCGACGCTGGAGCGCAGCACAGCGACCATGTGATGACGTCTTCGCCCGGCGCAGCGTGCGTTCCAGCCTGGAACGCGGAAGTGCCGAACGCATTCGGCACAGATGCTGCCTTTCTATAAACAGAACGGCGTGTGTATTATTGTCAGCCGTAGCTCGGTCATGCTACATTCTTGCTGCCAGCGCTCTCCACGCTACAGATCAACCTTACAAGGATTCTCCATATCTACATAGCCATTATGCTATCTACTTCCAGGCAACCATTATTGCTGGCACCCTAAGAGAAATTCATGGTAGACACCCTACACTACGGAAACCCGTGTCTCAAGCCCTACAAAGGGATAAGTAGCACATCTTTTACTTGTAGTACCTTAGGAAGATTTGCTGCAGATATTGGCCCGGATTCACAGACATCGGCGCATATTTATGCCGCCGTAGCGTATCTCTTTTACAGAGAGGGAAGCATGGAATTCACAAAGCAAATGCTCCCAACCCAGCGCCGGCGTAGCGTATAGTCGTAGGCGTAAGTCAGTGGAAGTGGGCGTGATACATTTAAATGAAGTGTGACCCCATGCAAATGATGGGCCGAGCGTCATACAAGTTACTCTGCCTAAGATACGTCGAATCACCGCCTACGATGTGAACGTAACCTACGCCCAGCCCTTTTTCACGTACTACGTAAACGATGTAAAATTCAATGTCATTCGTTCCCGGGTCCATACCTTTGCATGAGTTGCGCCTCCTATATGGGGAATAACTTTACGGCGGACGTACGACTTACGTAAACCGCGTATATTCTGCACCGGGCGCAAGTACGTTTGTGAATCGACGTATCTCCCTCATTTCCATATTTGAATAGGAAATCAATGGGAGCGCCAGATGCGTCCAGCGTAAATATGCACCCACGCATCTTTGTGCCGACATAGCGCAGCGCATATACGTTACGCCGACGCAACCTTGATAGGCAAGTACTGTATTCACCAAGCACTTGCTCCGTAACGTAAAGGCGCAAGCCGGCGTAAGTGGAAGTGGGGTGTGCCCCAGGACGAAGTCTTTTGAGACGAAACGGCATAGGGGGGCGGCGTGCTGACGTCTAGAACCACATACTGTGTACCGGAGTGAACGGGTTGTGCTAGCCGGCCGGCTATATATACACATATATATATATATATATTCACAAGCGAATTTTGTTCCATATAATTACATTTTGCACTTTGTATCACTATAGAGTCCATATTAGTTGCGCATCTTTGTACTAGTTTATTTGTGGGTATCTCACATTTTTAAGCTGCTTGCATTTTTATTTAGGAAATTTACTGAGACAGCGCAGTATTACCACATTTATTCACTTATGTAAATGATGGCCTGAGCCTGATGCAGAGACTTACGCCCGGCGTATAATCCACGAAGCATGCGCAGTGACGTCGACGCATGATCGCTTTCCTGTGCGCATTGTCACAACTACGATGGCCCAACTTCCTGGGATACGCCGGTGTACCGTCTTACGCCGAGCGCATAAATACGCACAGACATGCGCCCGTCCGACGCAAAAGTACTTACTGCTTTTCCCCCCCTGAGCAAGGTACTTTTGCTTGGCGATGGCTACTAACGTTCCCCAGAAGGAGAGGAGGAAGAAAAATTTTAATCAGCAGGAGATGCCAGCCCTCATCTCTGACATGGAGAGATATGACACCTTCCTCCATGGTGCCCAAAGTCGCCAGACCAGCCGGGCCAGGAAACAGGCCATCCTGGAGACCATCGCTGGCCAAATAAACAGCTTTGGCTATGAGACCCGGACAGGCACTGATATCAACAAAAAAATCAACAATGTCAGGCACAAGGTCTGGGAGAAGGTGGCTGCCATCAGGAGGCACCAGAGGGGCACAGGGGGTGGACCCCCATGTGCGGTGAGCTTGACCTCGGAGGAGGAGGTGGTCACCCGGTGTCTGGAGAGGGAGCAGTTGGAGGGCATGGAGGGATTTGATTCCGTTGCTGAAGCCTCAAGGACAGGTAAGTGTTTTTTATCCCCTATTTGGTGTGTAGCATGTGAGGGGGGAGGGGACATGTGCCAGGTGTGTGGGTCCACCAACATGGGTATGCTTTGTGTCATCCACAGATGCCCATACCACATGCCGGTGTCCATACCACATCATCCCCGGGACATCAGCCTGATCCTGACCCCCTAGGAAGCCAGGATCCAGCGGTGGAGGGGAGTGGCCACACGTTTCCTCTGGAGGTGGTTGAGGAGGAGACGGTGATCTCAGATGAGGCTTGGCTTTATTTTGAGGATTCCTCCTCTTTGGCCGGGCCCTCTCGCACCTCCTCCCCCATCAGGGGAAGCCCCTCATGCTCTGCCACCAGCAGGGAAAGCCCCTGAAGGGTGACACCTTATATCCAATCCTTCTGGCCCCAGGAAGGCAACACGGAAGACCAGGGGGGTGTCTGATGTCGTCCACGATGAGATGGCAAGGGACCAGGCCCGGCATATTGGGGAAATAGCTGGGCACCTGGACCGGGTGGCTGACAGCCTGGCCTCTGTGACAGATGCAGTGCAGGATGTCAGCTGCAACTGCGCTGCAGTAGTCACCAGCGTGGGGGAGGTGCAGGCAGACGTTCCCACCCTTACTGGGGCACTCCAGGCGAACACGGCTGCCATCTGGGATGAGGGGAGGCAGAGGCGGTGTGACCAGCGACTTCATGTCAACGGGCAGCTGAGGATGCAGGCCCAGACTAACCATTTCCTGAGCCGCATTGCCGTGGCCTTGGAGGGCATACAGCCATCACCTGCCAGGAGTGGCCCACCCAGGGATGAGCCACCTCCAGATGCCCCACCCCCCCACTCGAGGAGCCAGAGAGGTGGCACCAGATGGATCCCCCGTCAGGCCAAATTAATGGCTTTTTTGTTTGGCTCTGGGTATGATTTTATTATTTTTATTTATGCTCAGGTCATGAGCCTTTTTATTTGTTATGCTCAGGTCATGAGCCTTTTATTTTTGTTATGCTCAGGTCATGAGCCTTTTTTTTTGTTATGCTCAGGTCATGAGCCTTTTTTTTGTTATGCTCAGGTCATGAGCCTTTTATTTTTGTTATGCTCAGGTCATGAGCCTTTTTTTTTGTTATGCTCAGGTCATGAGCCTTTTTTTTGTTATGCTCAGGTCATGAGCCTTTTTTTTGTTATGCTCAGGTCATGAGCCTTTTATTTTTGTTGTGCTCAGGTCATGAGCCTTTTATTTGTTATGCTCAGGTCACGAGCCTTTTATTTGTTATGCTCAGGTCATGAGCTTTTTATTTTTGTTATGCTCAGGTCATGAGCCTTTTATTTTTGTTGTGCTCAGGTCATGAGCCTTTTATTTTTGTTATGCTCAGGTCACGAGCCTTTTATTTGTTATGCTCAGGTCATGAGCCTTTTATTTTTGTTATGCTCAGGTCACGAGCCTTTTATTTGTTATGCTCAGGTCATGAGCCTTTTATTTTTGTTATGCTCAGGTCATGAGCCTTTTTTTTGTTATGCTCAGGTCATGGGCCTTTTTTTTGTTATGCTCAGGTCATGAGCCTTTTTTTTTTAAACTGCACACGGTCAGTAGTGCAGACTACAGTGTGAATGTGGGGGTGGCACTCCTGCCAGTAAGGGGTGTCACCCTCGGTCATCGGGGAGAAGTTATCCCCACGGCCGTGTGAATGTGGTATGAATGTACAGTGACATAATTGGTGCATTGGCACGGCGTTGCTGCTCCCAAGTCCTGCATGTTGGACTTGGGCTAATCCAATGTGATGTGGATGTGGTGTGTGTGATCTAGGGACCACAGTGGTGTGCATGTGTGCATTGTCTGTGTGCTATGATGAATGTGTGTGTTTAACGTGCAAAGATGCCTGCCGCGAGGACCCTCCTGACTGCTCTTCCCTCAACAGAAGGGGTAGCCTGGGGCAGGTGGGGACTGTGTGGGTCAGGGGTCAGGTCATCACATATGTCAATCTGCAGGCCCTTTCTCACGGCGTAGTTGTGCAGCACACAACATGCACCGATGATCTGACACACAAAGTTTGGGGAATACAACAGGGTCCCCCCAGACTTATCCAGGCATCGGAAACGGGACTTCAGGAGGCCAAATGTGGCTCCACCACTGCACGGGTACGTATGTGCGCTTCACCACTGCACAGGTATGTATGTGTGCTTCATTGTATCTTCTCTCTCCTCTGGTTTGGGGATTCCGGAAAGGAGTGATTAGATGGGGTCCCAGTGCATATGCCGAGTCACCTGGAAGGGAAAAGACAGGAGGATGTTAGCCGTGCATGTGCCCCTCGTGATGTCTGCATCATGGGGGGGACAGTCATGCCTGACTCCCATGTCACTCACCAACCAGCCAGGTGTCCCCATATACGTTCTGTTCGAATTATGTTGGGATGTTGCTTTGACGGTATATGTAGCTGTCATGGCTGGACCCGGGGTGTTTGGCACAGACGTGCCATATGAGGTAATTGGCATCGGCTATAACCTGTACGTTGATTGAATGCCAGTGCTTCCGATTGCTATATTTGTGCTCTGTGGCACGGGGGGGCTGTAGTGCCATATGTTTGCAATCAATGGCCCCGATGGTGTGTGGGAATCCTGCAAGTCTGTAGAAATCCTGCATTGCCTTCTGCCGCAGATGCTCATTGGTGGTTCTGATGATGTGGTGGGACATGCGTGTGAGGATTGTGGGGACAACCTGGTGCACACATCTGCTCATGGAGGATTGTGACATCCCAGACACGACTCCACTTGTACGCTGAATATAGATAATTGGGTCTAAGGTCCCCAAACCAAAGAGCCCAAAGCGAGCAAGGGGCCAGTAGGATGGCGTGCGCGTACCTGCGCGGACATCATGTCCCCTGGCCTGACCCGGCGTCTCTGCGCCGTGGTCTTTACCCATGACTGCTGGTTACACCGGGTGGAGGACGCACCAGAACCCCGTGGTTTCCAGCCCCACCTTTGCTGGATCCGGGAACTGCTGCGGCTTTATCCAGCCTCTAGCGACACTGGCCAGCATCAGTACTTTGACGCTATCTTGGAACCAACACCGATCCCCCTCCTAACTAACCACATTACCTGTGGTAATAACACATGTTCCTACACGTGCTTCAGCCGGGCTCCTTTACCCAGGACCCCTGTCATCATACTTACATGCAGTCTCATGGTCACCACATGGGACTTGTGCCCGGCCACCCCCGCCGTGCTTCGCTTGGTGGGCCTTTTAGATACGCTCCTGATGAAGTGGCTATGCCACGAAACTAGTCGAGTCTCTGCGACCTCCAACCCACTGTAGCATCCCCTTAGTAGGGATCTTCTTATGGTGTTGTGTATGGTTCCCACTGTTTTACTTATATGTCATTTTTATTGTCTTGTATTTAATAAACTTTACTTTGTTTTCAATTTTTGTATATTGATTTTGCTATCTTTTTACTAGTACCGCAATAGTCCTACTGGCCCCTTGCTCGCTTTGGGCTCTTTGGTTTGGGGACCTTAGACCCAATTATCTATATTCAGATTTCCAGGATGATGGTACCTCATATCTTAATGCTTATATTTTTTATCTTAGAGGCTCCATTGATTATTCCACTTGTACGCTGGAATGATCCACTGGCAAGGAAATGCAGTGTTGCCAGTACCTTGACCAGTGGCTGCACTGCTTGTGAGCGGTGTGTTCGGCTGGTGATGTCATATTTTAGGGCTTTCCAGGATGGCATCAGGGCTGAATCTGAAGATGCGATACACCTACTCATCACCCATGCCAAAGAGGCTCATGCACGTGCGGTATATCCTCTCACGTGCCCGCCTCCGTCCGTACCGGTGGACTCATTAGTAGTGCTAGGACCACGATTGCCCCTGGCATGTTGGCAGACAGATGTGTTGTCCTGCAAGTGGGGTTGCTCAGATCATCTGTAACGCTGCTGCTGTAGCTGCTCTCCAGCTGACCTGGGCACGTCTGGTGCAAAGATAAACCAGCTATGCACTGTATTCAGCAAGCTATTGCTCCCAACGCTGCGTCGGCATGGCATATTTTTCGTAGGCGCAGGCCAGCAAAGGTGGAAGTGGGCGTGACCACATGCTAATGGTTGTCCGAGCATGGTGCAGCTTTTTACGCCCGGCGTATCACAATCTGCGCATGCGTAGAGACGTAGCTGTGAACGCATGAAACTGCACCCTTATGCGCATGCTCACAACTACGCCGGTACAACTGCCTAAGCTACGCCGGATCACCACGTACGCCGTGAACATAACGTACGCCCAATACACCAGCCTGTGTTCTCTGGGGCAGACCTTTGCATGTCTGTTGCCGGGTTGCGCCTCATCTATGGGGAATAACTTCACGCCGGACATACAATTTACGCGCAGCATGCGTCGGGCGCACGTACCTTCGTGAATCGCCGTATTTCCCTAATTTGCATGTTTGAATGCCTAATCAATGGGAGCAGCAACATGCGTCCAGACGAAAAGTACGCCCACGCTACGCCGGGGTATGTAAGCTACGTCGGGGGAGGGTGGCCAGTCTTTAGGCGTATGTTGGTTTGTGAGTCTGGCGCACAAATACGCCGGCGCAAAATTGCACTTACGTCGGTGTAACTTGCTTTGTGAATCTGGGTCTATGTGGAGAGTTCTTCTTGTCTTGGGTCTGAGACTATACAGACCTATCCCTCCACCCGGCACTGCCAGCAAACATCAGAACTAGTAACCCCGGGAGAATTCCTCTGTCAGAGATCTCGCTAGATCCGGGTATGGGGCAGAAGACCTAAGACACATACCCCAGGTGACTAAGACAAGCAACACCTATGGGGGGGAAAAATGAACATTTTACTAGCAGCTGAACCCCAGAATGTCCAGAAATCCATCCTAGAGACATGAACTGTGTCTGCAGCACAGAGAAGGAAGATTATCCCAGAGAAATACAGGAATACAGGACGGGGAACACAGCTCAGGAAAGTGACCAGGGGATTACAGGCTGATATCACCCAGTCCCCGCCCTACTCTGGACCAATCAGTGAGCAGTATGGGTGGAGGAATGGATTTAGTGTTAATGACCCACCTGTGCTGATCTCTGTAGGAGTGTCCTCCTCTATAAATGTCCCCGTTATTCCATCCTCCTCCATAGACTGCTGATCATCCCTCACATACGTCTCTTCTTCTTCTGATTTCACCTCAAATTCTATATCGATTGGATCTCCACTCTAAACCAAGAGAATGAGAGAGAATATCATCTGTAAGATATAAGCTTTATTATTGTGACATCACATCTATAAAATCCACACATCCCCCCACAAGTCCATGTCTAGATGTTCCGTCCCACCAACCTTTAAATAAGGAGGGATGGTGTGACCTTCCTGTGTGGAATCCCGGGAATACAGAGGGCGGGGACATCTCTCTGGGGGGTCTCTGTAGCTGGATGACTCCACCATGGTGTCCTGGTACAGATATTTGTGTCCTTCTGGAATCTCTGACTCCTCCATCACCCCGTCCTCATCATCCTCCTCTTTTATCTCCTCTTTAATATTAACCAGTGTGGAATCCTGAGGACGGGGACATCTCTCTGGTGGGTTCCCATTACTGGATCCACCTGTAGGAAACACACACACTGACTGAATCCATTGTTTCTATGTGTTTATCAGATGATGGGGGATCTAGGTGGAGCCTCCGTACTGCTCTCTCCTTTACAATAAAGTCTCCTCTTACCCGGTGATGTGAGGGGCGGCTGATTGTCCATCATGACGTCCTTGTAGAGATCCTTGTGTCCTTCTAAATCCTCCCCCTCCTCCATGGAGAAATAGACAGTGACATCCTGACACCTTATAGGAACCTGACACACACAATGATACAGTCACCATCCAGACACACCCCTTGTCTGTTACTGGATAATGTCCCAGAATCCTCCTCACCTCTCCTGTCAGCAGCTCCATCATCTTCTTGGTGACTTCTAGAATCTTCTCCATGTTGTGTCTCTCGGGTTTTAGGGAGTCACATGGAGGCACTGTGATGGTCATGTGATCACCTGACTTCACAAGAGGAAATCTCTGTATTGGGGAACCAATAGGAATATCATGTTAGATTCCCAGAATCCTCCTCACCTCTCCGGTCAGGTCTGTATTATTAATAGAGATACGAGTGATGTCATGTGACCTCCCAGAATCCTCCTCACCTCTCCGGTCAGGTCTGTATTATTAATAGAGATACGAGTGATGTCATGTGACCTCCCAGAATCCTCCTCACCTCTCCGGTCAGGTCTGTATTATTAATAGAGATAAGAGTGATGTCATGTGACCTCCCAGAATCCTCCTCACCTCTCCGGTCAGGTCTGTGTATTATTAATAGAGATAAGAGTGATGTCGTGTGACCTCCCAGAATCCTCCTCACCTCTCCGGTCAGGTCTGTGTATTATTAATAGAGATAAGAGTGATGTCATGTGACCTCCCAGAATCCCCCTCACCTCTCCGGTCAGGTCTGTGTATTATTAATAGAGATAAGAGTGATGTCATGTGACCTCCCAGAATCCCCCTCACCTCTCCGGTCAGGTCTGTGTATTATTAATAGAGATAAGAGTGATGTCATGTGACCTCCCAGAATCCTCCTCACCTCTCCGGTCAGGTCTGTATTATTAATAGAGATAAGAGTGATGTCATGTGACCTCCCAGAATCCCCCTCACCTCTCCGGTCAGGTCTGTATTATTAATAGAGATAAGAGTGATGTCATGTGACCTCCCAGAATCCTCCTCACCTCTCCGGTCAGGTCTGTATTATTAATAGGGATAAGAGTGATGTCATGTGACCTCCCAGAATCCTCCTCACCTCTCTGGTCAGGTCTGTATTATTAATAGAGATAAGAGTGATGTCATGTGACCTCCCAGAATCCTCCTCACCTCTCCGGTCAGGTCTGTGTATTATTAATAGAGATAAGAGTGATGTCATGTGACCTCCCAGAATCCCCCTCACCTCTCCGGTCAGGTCTGTATTATTAATAGAGATAAGAGTGAGGTCATGTGACCTCCCAGAATCCCCCTCACCTCTCCGGTCAGGTCTGTATTATTAATAGAGAGAAGAGTGATGTCATGTGACCTCCCAGAATCCCCCTCACCTCTCCGGTCAGGTCTGTGTATTATTAATAGACATAAGAGTGACGTCATGTGACCTCCCAGAATCCTCCTCACCTCTCCGGTCAGGTCTGTGTATTATTAATAGACATAAGAGTGACGTCATGTGACCTCCCAGAATCCTCCTCACCTCTCCGGTCAGGTCTGCGTATTATTAATAGAGATAAGAGTGATGTCATGTGACCTCCCAGAATCCCCTTCACCTCTCCGGTCAGGTCTGTATTATTAATAGAGATAAGAGTGATGTCATGTGACCTCCCAGAATCCTCCTCACCTCTCTGGTCAGGTCTGTATTATTAATAGAGATAAGAGTGATGTCATGTGACCTCCCAGAATCCCCCTCACCTCTCCGGTCAGGTCTGTGTATTATTAATAGAGATAAGAGTGATGTCATGTGACCTCCCAGAATCCTCCTCACCTCTCCGGTCAGGTCTGTATTATTAATAGAGATAAGAGTAATGTCATGTGACCTCCCAGAATCCTCCTCACCTCTCCTGTCAGGTCTGTATTATTAATAGAGATAAGAGTGATGTCATGTGACCTCCCAGAATCCCCCTCACCTCTCCGGTCAGGTCTGTGTATTATTAATAGAGATAAGAGTGATGTCATGTGACCTCCCAGAATCCTCCTCACCTCTCCGGTCAGGTCTGTATTATTAATAGAGATAAGAGTGATGTCATGTGACCTCCCAGAATCCTCCTCACCTCTCCTGTCAGGTCTGTATTATTAATAGAGATAAGAGTGATGTCATGTGACCTCCCAGAATCCCCCTCACCTCTCCGGTCAGGTCTGTATTATTAATAGAGATAAGAGTGATGTCATGTGACCTCCCAGAATCCCCCTCACCTCTCCGGTCAGGTCTGTGTATTATTAATAGAGATAAGAGTGATGTCATGTGACCTCCCAGAATCCCCCTCACCTCTCCGGTCAGGTCTGTATTATTAATAGAGATAAGAGTGATGTCATGTGACCTCCCAGAATCCCCCTCACCTCTCCGGTCAGGTCTGTATTATTAATAGAGATAAGAGTGATGTCATGTGACCTCCCAGAATCCTCCTCACCTCTCCGGTCAGGTCTGTGTATTATTAATAGAGATAAGCGTGATGTCATGTGACCTCCCAGAATCCCCCTCACCTCTCCGGTCAGGTCTGTGTATTATTAATAGAGATAAGAGTGATGTCATGTGACCTCCCAGAATCCTCCTCACCTCTCCGGTCAGCAGGTAGATGATCTCCAGGGTGAGGTTTAGAATCCTCTCAGTCATGTGACTCCGGTCCTCCTCCATGCTGATTGGTCATGTGATGTATACAGATTTACCTGTGGACCAATAATTGATAAGAGAGAATGATGTGGACTGTACTGGTTGTATAATATTAGGATGGGGGTGTATGGGGGATAATATGAGGGGTTCTATCATGTAAGAACGCCCCCCAGTGGTCTCACACACAGAGGAACATTCAGTTTAGTGTTTGATATGTTTCTGGGGTCTGGGATCCTCCTTCCCTTTGGCCTTTAACATTTCCCTACCTATGGGGCCGGAACATTCTCTTCATATTGGAGATGTGGGGGGGATAGGGGTGTGTTATGTAGACATAAAGTTTATATCTATATAAACCTTCCCCATCCCCCCCACATCTCCAATATGAAGAGAATGTTCCGGCCCCATAGGTGGGGAAATGTTCTGCCCCTGAAGGGGTTAATCTAGGTCTCCACACTATATATGTGTGTATCATCATCTGCTGGAGATAAAAGACGTCACAGTGACTATGGAGGAAGAGGACGGACATGACGGGGTTACTGGGTGTAAATAGAAAATAAGATCTTATTACCTCCTCTGCTGCCTCTTCCAGCAACGTCTCCTCACTACTTCCTCCCGACTCACCTCTCACCCGGAACTTCCTGTCTGTACCTGACATCACTTCCTGTCTTCCATAGAGACTTCCTGTCTGCCATCTTGTGGAGCTCAGAGGAACTGCAGAAACATCTGGTAGTGTGAACACGGCCTTGTTAGGGTTACCACCTTTTCCTCAAGCCAAACCTGAACACACCACTACATATGGTGGGTGTGGCCATATTGAGGGAGGGGCCTCACGAGGCATGATTAAATTAAACAAAATATTTATTTTACCTATAAAATATGCTTACTTTGCTGTGCCACAAGTAAGAGTCTCACTGACATGAATAAACCTCAGCACAATCATTTAAAAAAAATAAAACTCTTCCATTACTACAGAGGTAAGTGCAGTGGAGATCGGGGGCATTAGTTCACCTTTTAATTTTCATTAAGTACAGAGGGTATTACAGTATGTGCAGGGAGGGAGTGCAGAATTTACAACAGTATATACAAGAGTGTGGCGCGTATGTTGGTATGTGTAGGAAAGGAGTGCAAAGTGTAAGACATTATGTACAGGAAATGAGTGCAGAGGGTAGGTATTACTTGCAGGAAAGGAGTGAAGAGGGTGTAACAGTGACCAGTATATGCAGTAGAGGAGTGCGAGGGTATGATGGGGGCAGTATGTACAGGAGAGGAGTGCGAGGGTATGATGGGGGCAGTATGAACAGGAGAGGAGTGTGGAGGGTATGACAGTGGGCAGTATGTACAGGAGAGGAGTGTGGAGGGTATGATGGGGGCAGTATGAACAGGAGAGGAGTGTGGAGGGTATGACAGTGGGCACTATGTACAGGAGAGGAGTGTGGGGGGTATGACAGTGGGCACTATGTACAGAAGAGGAGTGTGGAGGGTATGACAGTGGGCAGTATGTACAGGAGAGGAGTGTGGAGGGTATGACAGTGGGCAGTATGTACAGGAGAGGAGTGTGGAGGGTATGATGTGGGCACTATGTACAGGAGAGGAGTGTGGGGGATATGACAGTGAGCACTATGTACAGGAGAGGAGTGTGGGGGGTATGACAGTGGGCGGTATGTACAGGAGAGGAGTGTGGAGGGTATGACAGTGGGCGGTATGTACAGGAGAGGAGTGTGGAGGGTATGATGGGGGCAGTATGTACAGGAGAGGAGTGTGGGGGGTATGACAGTGGGCGGTATGTACAGGAGAGGAGTGTGGAGGGTATGACAGTGGGCAGTATGTACAGGAGAGGAGTGTGGAGGGTATGACAGTGGGCGGTATGTACAGGAGAGGAGTGTGGAGGGTATGATAGTGGGCAGTATGTACAGGAGAGGAGTGTGGAGGGTATGACAGTGGGCACTATGTACAGGAGAGGAGTGTGGGGGGTATGACAGTGGGCACTATGTACAGGAGAGGAGTGTGGAGGGTATGACAGTGGGCGGTATGTACAGGAGAGGAGTGTGGAGGGTATGATAGTGGGCAGTATGTACAGGAGAGGAGTGTGGAGGGTATGATAGTGGGCAGTATGTACAGGAGAGGAGTGTGGAGGGTATGATAGTGGGCGGTATGTACAGGAGAGGAGTGTGGAGGGTATGACAGTGGGCGGTATGTACAGGAGAGGAGTGTGGAGGGTATGACAGTGGGCAGTATGTACAGGAGAGGAGTGTGGAGGGTATGACAGTGGGCGGTATGTACAGGAGAGGAGTGTGGAGGGTATGATAGTGGGCAGTATGTACAGGAGAGGAGTGTGGAGGGTATGACAGTGGGCAGTATGTACAGGAGAGGAGTGTGGAGGGTATGACAGTGGGCAGTATGTACAGGAGAGGAGTGTGGAGGGTATGATGGGGGCAGTATGTACAGGAGAGGAGTGTGGAGGGTATGACAGTGGGCACTATGTACAGGAGAGGAGTGTGGAGGGTATGACAGTGGGCAGTATGTACAGGAGAGGAGTGTGGAGGGTATGATGGGGGCAGTATGTACAGGAGAGGAGTGTGGAGGGTATGACAGTGGGCAGTATGTACAGGAGAGGAGTGTGGGGGGTATGATGGGGGCAGTATGTACAGGAGAGGAGTGTGGAGGGTATGATAGTGGGCACTATGTACAGGAGAGGAGTGTGGAGGGTATGACAATGGGCACTATGTACAGGAGAGAAGTGTGGAGGGTATGACAGTGGGCAGTATGTACAGGAGAGGAGTGTGGAGGGTATGACAGTGGGCAGTATGTACAGGAGAGGAGTGTGGAGGGTATGATGGGGGCAGTATGTACAGGAGAGGAGTGTGGAGGGTATGATGGGGGCAGTATGTACAGGAGAGGAGTGTGGAGGGTATGATGGGGGCAGTATGTACAGGAGAGGAGTGTGGAGGGTATGACAGTGGGCAGTATGTACAGGAGAGGAGTGTGGAGGGTATGATGGGGGCAGTATGTACAGGAGAGGAGTGTGGAGGGTATGACAGTGGGCACTATGTACAGGAGAGGAGTGTGGAGGGTACAGGAGAGGATGATAGTGGGCACTATATAAAGGAGAGGAGTGTGGAGGGTATGACAGTGGGCAGTATGTACAGGAGAGGAGTGTGGAGGGTATGACAGTGGGCAGTATGTACAGGAGAGGAGTGTGGAGGGTATGACAGTGGGCAGTATGTACAGGAGAGGAGTGTGGAGGGTATGTAGCTCTAAACATGTAACCTAAAAAAATGTAAAGCATCGCTTAGGATACCAAAAAAAATCGTGCTAACTTTAGTGTTTTTTTTTTAATGAATGAAACAGTTTATTTCCAAAAAAAAAAACACGTTTGAAAAATTGCTGCGCAAATACAGTACCGTGCTAGAGCTGCACAATTAATCGTTAAAAAATTGTGATGTCGATTCCCCTCCCCCCCCCCTGACATCTCCAATGCAGAGTTTGCTGATTCTTTCATATAACAAGTGGAGAGACTTTCAGCTGTCAAAAGAAAATATCTGGACAGTCTGCCAAGTTCTTATCAGGAAACATTGTAACTAACACTTTCTTCATAGAACAAAGGGATAAACTTCTGTGTGTAAAGAAAAAATCCGACTGTCTGCCAAGTTTGTAAACAACATGAAACATTGTAACCAACTTCCTTTTTAGATGAAACTTCTGTGTGTAAATGCAAGAAATGTAACCACTTAAAGTCCAACACTTGTTAAAAAGCAATATTTTTTGCTAGAAAATGACTTGGAACCACCAAACATTATATATATATTAGCAGAGACAAAAATGGGAATTGCTGCAATATTTTATGTCACGCTGCATTTGCCCACTTCATTGAATAATAAAAACCATAAAAACAAAACAGTAAAGTTTTAGTCCATTTTTTTTTTTCATTTTAATGTGAAAGACGATGTTATGCCGTACGAATCGTGAGAGAATCGTCATCTATCTTCTAAGCAAAAAAATTGCAGTTGTCGTTTTAGCCAGAATCGTGCAGATCTATGCCGTGCAACATAAAAAGTTGCAAAGACCACCATAGAGTCATTTTCTAGCAAAAAATGTATGATGATTTTTTTTTCTCAGTCTGCTGCAGTGTGTCAGCTTGTATTTATACTGGCCGCTCTGTATGTAGCTTCTGACAGGCTGTGCAAGCGCCCCCGTATCTCCGGAACCATAAATGATAGCCATCCCATATTTTGACCAGTTGTGGGGTAGGTCTTCAACTGACTACCCCCCAAATGTGGGGTTTCTGTGACCTCTGGTCATCGAGCTACAACCCCCGCTCCATCAGCCCCTCTGTTAATCCGGCCCTGTATGGAGGGGGGGGGCAGGACTGTATGTATGGCTGTGGATGGTATATGGAGGGGGGGGCAGGACTGTATGTATGGCTGTGGATGGTATATGGAGGGGGGGGCAGGACTGTATGTATGGCTGTGGATGGTATATGGAGGGGGGGCAGGACTGTATGTATGGCTGTGGATGGTATATGGAGGGGGGGGCAGGACTGTATGTATGGCTGTGGATGGTATATGCAGGGGGGCAGGACTGTATGTATGGCTGTGGATGGTATGGAGGGGGGGCAGAACTGTATATACGGCTGTGGATGGTAATGGTATATGCAGGGGGGGGCAGAACTGTATGTTTAGTGTATGGTGGGGGTAGTGTATGGTCCGCCCATCCACCCACCTCCATGTGTATTCTGTAGCCAGTCAGAGAAGAGCTGAGCACTCTGTGTCCCATGTGTCCTCTTCCACTCTGCAGCACACAATGCAGACGGAGGCGCGCCGGAGGGAGGGAGGGGGAGGGGCTAGCACAGTGAGAAGTTGCACACATGTTTACAGCCCGGATGCACACATGTTTACAGGGGGCTAACAGAGAGCACTGCTGCGGGCGGCACACCTTCTACTAACACTCAGGCAAGCTGGTGGAGCCGGGGATGTGCAGCTCTGTTGCGGCCGGGCCATTATGGACAGCTAAAAAAAAAAAAAAAAAAAAATTTTTTTTTTTTTTTTTTATTATTAATGTGTCCGGGTCTCAGGAGGCTTCAAAACCGGGCACATGTGTCCAAACCCGGACTGTCCGGGTCAAAACCGGACAGGTGGCAACCCTAGGCCTTGTGCTGTGTGTGTATGTACTGTATATCCTTATAGATGGGTCATCTCCACTCCCACCAAGGGGGATACAAATATATTACTGCTCGGGGGAGGGGAGACATTTTAGCTCCCAATGGCGGAGCGTTTGTCGGACCAGTGTGAACCCGGCCTTATTGCCAAAGCTTAATTGAACAGGCTGAAGTTAGAGGCCGATTGGCTACTATGTAGAGCTAAACCAGATTCTGAGCGCATCGGCTTTAGTAAATCTCCCCCCATTGATACCAGAACTAGTGCAATGCGTTTAATTCCAAATTCATTTATCGCTTCAGCCCCGGACCATTTCACTGGTCACAGACCGGGCCAGGTTTTGCGATTCGGCACTGCGTCGCTTTCACTGACAATTATTTAACTGACAAACAAAATTGGCGTCCTTTTTTTCCCACAAATAGAGATTTATTTCGGTGGTATTTGATCACCTCTGCGGTTTTTATTTTTTTGCGCTATAAACAAAAAAAGAGCGACTATTTTAAAAAAAATTCAATATTTTTTATTTTTTGCTATAATAAATATCCCCAAAAAAGATAAAAAAACAATGTTTTTCCTCAGTTTAGGCCGATACGTATTCTTCTACATATTTTTGGTAAAGAAATTGCAATAAGTGTTTATTGATTGGTTTGCGCAAAATTGATAGCGTCTAGAAAATAGGGGATAGTTTTATGGCGTTTTTATTAATATTTCTTTTTTTACTAGTAATGGCGGCGATTAGGGATAAGGGATTTTTATCATGACTGCGACATTATGACGGACACGATCACTGACAGCGTCACTAGGAAGATCGGGGAAAGGTTTGTTTACACTGACATCTCCCCGTTCTTCAGATTTGTGACCCGATTGTGGGACACCAGCGATTGATTGGGTCCACGGGTCCCACAGACGCGGTTACAGAGCTCCCAACCGGGTTGCAAGCGCCACCGCCGGCGTGCTCACAACCCATGGATCGCATCTTAACCACTAAAGGACCTTAGGTGTTTTTCAGTTTTGGTGTTTGCAAGACTAAAACAGTTTTTTCTCCTAGAAAATTACTTAAAACCCCCAAACATTATATATTTTTTTTTCTAACACCCTAGAGAATAAAATGGCGGTCATTGCAATACTTTTTGTCACACCGTATTTGCGCAGCGGTCTTACGAGCGCACTTTTTTTGGAAAAAATACACTTTTTTAAATTAAAAAAGAAGACAACTGTAAATTTGGTCCAATTTTTTTATATATTGTGAAAGATAATGTTACGCCGAGTAAAATGACACCCAACATGTCACGCTTAGAAATTGCGCCCGCTCGTAGCATGGCGTCAAACTTTTACCCTTAAAAATCTCGATAGGCGACGTTTAAAAAATTCTATAGGTTTCATTTTTTGAGATACAGAGGAGGTCTAGGGCTAGAATTATTGCTCTCGCTCTAACGATCGCGGCGATACCTCACTTGTGTGGTTTGAACACCGTTTTCATATGCGGGCGCTACTCGCGTATGCGTTCACTTCTGCGCGCGAGCGCGTCGGGACGGGGCGCTTTAAAAAAACATTTTGTTTTCCTATTTATTTGTATTTATTTAAAAAAAAATTACACTGAAAAAAAAATATATAATAATTGATCACTTTTATTCCTATTACAAGAAATTTAAACATCCCTTGTAATAGAAAAAAGCATGACAGGTCCTCTTAAATATGAGATCTGGGGGTCAAAAAGACGTCACATCTCATATTTAGGCTAAAAAAAAAGGAAAATGTCATTTTTTAAATAGCCTGAAAAAGTCTCTTTAAGACGCTGGGCGGAAATGACGTCACTTCCGCCCAGCGCTGCTATGGGGGACGGCTGGGGGCGATTTTTCCCTCACACGTATCCCAGCAGAGGAGCAGCACAGACCCGATCTCCTCCGCCGCTACCGACGGCAACGGGAAAGCGGCGGGAGGGGGGGCACCTCTCCGGTCACCGATAACGGCGATCTCGTGGCGGAGACCGCCGTTATTGTACCCGGGACCCTGCACTGAAGAGATGGATATCTCGGTTGTGGCAGCAGCTGCTGCCGTTACCGAGATATCCATCTTTAAAAATAGGACGTATATATACAGTGCAGGGTCTTTAAGTGGTTAAAGGGGAGGTACCTGTACGCCCATATGCACAGCCGTGCCATTCTGACGACGTATATCGTCACGCGGCGGTCGGCAAGCGGGTAATGGAGATTAGAATACTGACACCTCTAGCATATGATGAAAAGACTGAATGATATTGCAGTAGGTAAGCACGAGAATGTAAACGGTGAGTAGAATCCATAGTCACATGAGTTTCCTACAAGCTATGGAAGTGCCAAAGTGTGCCAACGAGTCCATTATCGTCCTCCATGTAACGGTATCTTTTATCCCCCTAATGTTCCATGCGGTAATACTGATGTCTGTAGTCATAAGGGGGTGGTGTATAGGGATGAGCCTAACACCCCCCACGTTCCGTTCGCACCAGAACCTTCGAACGGACCAAACTTTTAGCGCAAACTTTAGAACCCCATTGAAGTCTATGGGACTCGAACGTTCGAAAATTAAAAGTGCTCTTTTGACAAGGCTAATATGCAAGTTATTGTCCTAAAACGGGTTTGGGGTCCCAGGTCTTACCCCAGGAGACAGGTATCAATGCAAAAAAAGTTTTTTTTCAGGAGCAGTGATTTTTAATGATGCTTTAAATACATTTCCCCCCTCGTCTTCCAGGACAGCCCTGAGATATATGGCTCCTCCCTCCGGGACAGGAAACACATTCCCCCAAATCATAAAAGGAGGTCCTCCAGGCCTTCTCCTCAGTTTTTGTGTTTCCTGCCGGACGGGAAGGAGCACATTTGGGAACGTTGCTATTTTTTTCCCCAGTTTCTCCCTTGGGGGAGTGAGAGCTGAACCTACTTCCTACAGCACGCCTCTGGCCCGGGGGTAGAGAGCGTCGCTGATGGCCACCGCTGCCTTGGCTCAGCGAGAGTGGGACCCCTGGTTGACGGCAGTGTGTTCATGCCTCAAGGCTCCGGAAGCAGCGGTGAAAGGCGAGAGACGCCATGGACCGCGCTGGGGATACAGCACTTCCGGGTTCGACGCTGGAGGGGCGGAGCCACTGCGTTCCAAGGAAGGGAAGTGAGGTCCCGGGCGGAAGCGCGTCATCAGGGGGCGCCGGAAACATCGTTCCCATGTTTCAAAAAGGCGCGGCGGTGGCTATGTAGGAGCCGGAGCCTAGTGGTGTACCTCGGAGCGCTGAGGACAAAAACACCAGAACCATGGAAGCTGCAGCGGCACATCCAGACCCTGGTTCGGTTGGCACCGGTCCCTCCCAGGTAAGCTTGGTGAGAGCACATGGTTTACTCTGGGGGGGAGATTGGTCTACTTGGCCAAAAATACCCCCCATGGGTGGCGAACCTTATTGGTGGTGGGTACGGCACTTCTAGGAGCAAGGCACAGTGGTGTTCAGGCATAGGCTGTTTGGTAACTGAGTTTTTGTTTTCTGGTTTGTGTCCATTTCAGATTAAAACTCTACAGCCGCCTAGAAGAAAGTGTGCCGTCTGTGGGACAAAGCTAGGTTCCATCTAGACAGGAGATATTAAAATCTTTTCCTCTTCTTTTTAAAGCGGTAGGCTTTCTGGCTGATGCCTCTGAGGAATCAGTAAAGTTGGCAGCTAGATCAGCAGCCTTGGTAAACGCAGCCCGAAGATCAGTGTGGCTGAAAACTTGGACAGGTGATGCCGCCTCCAAGTTAAAACTATGTGGGTTGGGGGCGTGGCCTGGACATGCAGCGGTGAGGATGTGTTCTTCTGGAGCTCCAGCGCCGGCACAGTGAAAACCTGCTATATTGCTACTTTTTGAAACCCCACACCTGCTCACCATGAGGAAGAAGTCGGGTAAGACTCTTCCTAAACCAGGAGCGTCCTCGGGCTCCATCAAGAGATTCCTCTCCATGGAATCGGGAGACGTGGCGGACGCAGACGGCCTAGGCCGCACCACACGTGCTACTAGCTCCGGGGCGGGTTCCGCCCCCCGCCGCAAGTCGGAGCACAGGCACCTCTCTCCAGCCTCGTCTGTCTGCTCGGAGGGTGTGGAGAGCTCCCCTGGCCGCTCTAGTGTTGTGGCTCTAGCGGAGGACTTCCCGACCAAGGCTGAATTTGCCTCTATGTTCCGGGGCCTGGAGCGATCGATCAAGAAAGATCTCTCCGCGGTGAGAGGGGACTTGGCGCTGGTCTTGGAGCGTGTGGAGGAATCGGAGCTCCGCCTAGATCGCCACGCGGCCGCCATTAGAGATCTGCGATCCACCACCAGGTCCCTTGCTATTGCCCACAGGATGGCCCTTTACAAGATCGAGGACCAGGAAAATCGCTCCAGGAGAAATAACATTCGCATTAGGGGTCTCCCTGAGGCGACAGGTGATGATGACCTCCTCCACTCGGTCCGCGGCATCTTCAATGGTATGCTAGGCCTCCCGGCTGACCATTTGCTCAAGCTGGACAGAGTCCACAGGGCCCTGCGTCCCCGCAATCTCTCCTCTGACACCCCGAGAGATGTCATCTGCAGGCTCCACTACTACGAAGAAAAGGAGCGGATAATGCGCAAGGCCCGGGAATCTACCTCCCTGGACTTTGATGGGGCCTCCCTGTCTTTCTTCCCTGATCTTGCCAGGGAAACTCTGGATCGCCGCCGAGCACTGAAACCCCTGACAGAGAAACTCAGAGCCGCCTCTATCTCCTACCGCTGGGGCTTCCCGTCGGCTCTAATTGCCCATCATGGAGGTAAGACTGCGGTGCTCCGCTTTCCAGAGGACCTGGAAAAGTTTTGCTCTGAGCTTGATATCTCCCCGCCGGAGCTGCCCGGTTGGTAGGATGTTATCCCCCCCCTCCCTGCTGCACCGCAGGTCCACCAACATGGAAGCCTCCCCGCCTCTAGAGTGAGACCTGTACTACCCGATGAAAGACCTTCTGTCATTGTCTCAGTCCTGTTTTGCCGCTCCGGCCTGGCTATATTTTTTCTAAGTATCTGACATGGATCCCTCATCTGTCATTCTCCTCTCCCTGGAGTTTTGCCGATCCATTACTTGTTCTGGAGTGCTTTGTGAGATGCTCCCTCTTCAGTTTATTTTTGGCTCTGCTCACCTTACCCAATGGGTTTTATGTTAAGCTTGTTGTTTACATAGCAGGTTCTAAACTGTTGATTTGTTTAATTTGTGTAATGTGTTTGAATTTTACTGTGATTGTAATCCTGGTGTTAATAGTGTCGGCGCTGGGGTCCCCTGACGGCGTTCATGGTTTTTTCAATGATCGCCGTCACCTCCTGGCGCGGTTTCACCCCCCTTTTTAGGGTGTGCGGCGCTGTCCGGCGTTCCCATGCCCTGGTCCCCTCGGGTGCTTTGGACGTGGGGATGCCGACCCGCTCGCACCACCCTTCCCTGCACTGCATTTACTTGCGTGCAGTTACAGTGGGCTCCTTCTCAGGGGCTAATGTTATTTGTTGTGTTGCTGTTTTCTTCCTGTTCTTTCTCTCTCTCTCTCTTTCTCTCTCTCTCTCTACCTCAATGGTCCCTTTCCATCACGCCCTCCCCCCCCATTCCCTTTTTCTCTGTCTCCGCCGCAGGTGCCACCTTGCTTATATTGTTGCTGAGTGCTCCTACCACGAACCTCCATGGCTGTGCTGAATTTGATCTCCCTGAACGTCCGGGGTCTCCACTCCCCAGGTAAGAGACATAACCTTTACAGGGAGCTGGGTCGCCTGCAAGGGGATGTTGTGCTTTTGCAGGAAACCCACCTCACGCACACTACCTCAGTGAAACTTTCCTCCCCTAAATACCCATTATGGTATTATAGCCTTTCAGACGTTCCTAAATCTAAGGGTGTAGCCATTGGGTTTCGCAGGGGAACTCCTTTTACTTTAGACGCCATGCTTAGTGATGATCTGGGTCGCTTCCTATTCCTTCGAGGTAGTCTGGGTAATATGCAATGCACTATTGCCACTTTATATGCCCCCAATCGGGACCAGGTTTCCTTTTTGGCCTCTACCCTTAAAAAATTAGGGGATTTCGCCCGGGGTTGTGTCCTCCTTGCCGGAGACTTTAATGTATCTTTAGAGCCATTACTTGATACTTCCCTGGGTCAGTCCTGTTTATCACAGAAACGCTTGTCGTTTCTACGTAAATGTTTACATAATGCTCAACTGATAGACATCTGGCGGATCATGCACCCCCGAGTGAAAGATTATACCCATTATTCCCATCTACACCGCACCCATTCCAGGATAGACATTTTCTTCATTGATCACCACCACCTCCCCCTCCCGATGGCTTCATCGATAGCCGCCACTACAATCTCTGACCATGCCCCGATTGTCCTTACATTAAAAGTCCCCTCCATTCCTAATAGACCCACGAACTGGAAGCTTAACGACAATCTTCTTATGGATGAAGTGGATAAGAAGGTGCTCCAGGGTGAGCTATCCCATTACTTTGCTGATAACACACTCCCAGATGTCGCCCCAGGCACTCTATGGGAGGCCCATAAGGCTTTCATCCGTGGTAAATTCTTAGAATTGGGGTCGAGAAAGAAGAGGGAACGTACCTCTAAACAGCAAGATCTGATCAGAGACATTGAGACTCTGGAACGTCAACATAAATCTAGCCGTTCTCAAACGACCTTCCACGTTTTGACCCAGAGGAGGGAGGAGCTACGGGCCCTCTATCATCTGGATCAGAAGCAATCCTACCGTATTGTAGCTCAACGCCTGCACGAATGGGGCAATAGGCCTGGGCGCCTGCTGGCTCGTTCGCTGCAGGAAAAAAAGACAGCCACTTTTGTAGCACGGATAAAAACTACACGGGACTCTGTGGTTCATGACACCTCTGCTATTGCTAAGGAATTTCGCTCGTTTTACCAGGCTTTGTACCATGTACATAGTTCGGTTGTCGATAGGGAGGTTAAGTCTCGACTCATCAGCGAATACCTATCTCAATCTAACTTACCTCAACTGTCAGTGGATAAGTTAGCCGCCCTAGAAGGAGAAATCACTATCTCTGAGATGCGTTTTGCGTTAAAAGCTATGGCCTCTGGTAAGGCCCCGGGCCCAGATGGGTTCACAGTTCACTATTATCGGTCCTTTGCTGACTTACTGATCCCGCATTTGACTAACTATGCCAACTCCATCTCAGAGGTTAGTACTTTTCGACCTGAAACTCTTCATGCACACATTTCGGTTATCCCCAAGCCTGGTAAGGACCCCTGTAAATGTGAGAGTTATAGGCCCATCTCCTTGTTAAACATCGACGCCAAGCTTTATGCTAAGGTCATTGCAAACAGGCTTCTCCCGCTCCTCCCTCATTGGGTTTCTATGGACCAAACGGGTTTTATTCCCGGCAGAGAGGTGCGGGACAACGCCCTCCGCACCCTTTCACTGATGTCATATGTTCGCCGGCTCTCCCAGCCCACCCTTCTTCTATCTACAGATGCTGAGAAAGCTTTTGACAGGGTGGACTGGGAGTACCTAATGGCAACCCTCTCCCATCTTGGCATTGGTCCCTCCCTATTGTCCCGTATCTCGGCTCTTTATTCCTTCCCCACCGCCCAACTTCGGATAAATGGCACCCTGAGCGAGCCTTTTACATTATACAATGGCACCAGACAGGGGTGCCCCCTCTCCCCAATTTTGTTTGCCATTTCTCTTGAACCCTTCCTCTCAACGATCAGATCGGACCCGAACATCCGTGGGATCACGGTTGGCTCGGTTGAGCATAAATATGCCGCATATGCAGATGATATTCTTTTTTATATACAGCGCCCCCTTATTTCCCTCCCTAACTTGATGTCCGCCTTTTCAAAATTTGGTATTATCTCTAACTTTAAAATTAATATGTCCAAATCAGAAATCCTGAACCTTACTGTCCCGAGCGAGCTCGCATCCCGCCTAAAAGAATCCTTTCCCTTTAATTGGCAATCTCAGTCCCTTAAATACTTAGGTATCTTTTTGACCCCCAACCCCTCATCCCTATTCCGAGCAAATTACATCCCTTTACTTAACACTATTAGAGCCGATTTACAAAGGTGGTCCCAACTTGCCCATTCCTGGTTGGGGAGGATCAGTGTTATAAAGATGAACATATTGCCCAGGCTACTGTTTCTCTTCCAAATGATACCCTTTAAAATCCCGGTGGGTTTTTTCACTGTGCTACGGTCCCTCTTTCGTAAATACATCTGGCATGGGAGGCGACCCAGGTTAGCTAGATCTACTCTCCTCAGGCCTAAATCTGACGGAGGCCTGGCCTTGCCAGATGCTAAAAGTTATTTTATAGCCGTAGTACTTAATAGGATGCTGGACTGGAAATACCATAAGAGTTCTAAATTGTGGGTGTCTCTTGAGGAGACCATGTGCATCTCTGATCTCTCTACGCAGTTATGGATCCCCAGAAGATGTAGATCCTTGGCTATGTCCACTTCCCCTCTTACGCATTCTACTTTAACAATCTGGGACTCGCTGTGTAGATCCCATGGATGGCAGCACAACTTTCCACTGATGCCCCTTGCTGGTCACAATTACTTCCCCCCTGGGAGTTCTCACACCTCTGGAAAGGCATGGTCTTTAGGTAACGCGACTATGCTGCATCAAGTGATCACTCCCAATGGGATGGCCTCCTTATCTGACCTAGTGGGTCCCCCTCCTGTGCCCTTCATGGATCATTGGAAATATCACCAACTTTCAGCCTTTGTGCGCTCCCTTCCACGTCCACTCCGAGGCCTCTCGGATTTGTCACTGATTGAATTAGCTTTTGCTGGGGACCGCCCTCCGGAAAGGCCTCTTTCCTACTTTTACAAGGCACTGTTGTCCATATCATCCAAAGGCCAACCCATCTTTCTCCGCAACTGGGAACAGGATCTCAATACATCCTTTACGGAGACTCAAAAGTCCAAGATCCTTAGTTTGGCCCACACCTCTTCGATTTCTTCCAGGACAGCGGAGGTGAACTACAAAGTTCTCACTAGGTGGCACCTCACCCCTGCGACACTTCATGGAATTTTCCCCCAATCTTCCCCTCTCTGCTGGAGGGGCTGCGGTAGCCGAGCAACACATGCTCACCTTTGGTGGTTTTGCCCAAATATACGCCCCTTTTGGAACTCAGTTCTTGCCTGTATGAAGGAAATACAGGGATTTGAGACCCCAGATGACCCTGGGGTTGTTCTGTTACATTGTACAGGTGCGTCAGTCAGCTCATATAGGAAATCCTTGACACCGCATTTCTTTAATGCGGCGAAGTCCCTAATTCCTAGGTTTTGGAAATTAGCCACGGTCCCAACTCTACGTCAATGGTTGGAAGTAGTTGACCATACATACCGTATGGAGGACCTCACACTTTCTAACAGAAATAAATCTGACTTAGCGATTAAAATATGGGCTGACTGGTTCGCTTTCAAATTTACCACTACATATGCCAATCTTATGTCCTGAATTGTGGTATTACATTGCTCTTATTTAATATGTTTACCCTACCTGTATGCGCATGGTGGTCACCTGAGGCGGACTACCCCTCCCCCCCCCTCCCCACCTTTATCTTTGTCCTGTCCTTTCTTACCTTCTTCTGCTTCTCTTATTTTCTTTTCTCCTCCCTCTTTACATTCCAATATTGGTTACTTTAGTTTCAACATTTCAGTTTAAGCACAACCTCATTGAGACACTGTACCGGGGTTACCTTCAGTAGAGATGTGTCAACAATGTTTAATATGTTTTGGTTGTATGACATAGAGATGGACTTTGTTCCTCATCTCGGACGGACTGCACAGTCTGCCCCCCCCTCCCACTTTGTTTCTCATTACCTGTTCGTATTTGCTTATACTATACCTGATGTGCTGTATGTCCTACATTTTGGAATGGTTTTCCTTTATCTTTTTACTCTGTACCTGTATATTTTCTATGTTTCAGAATAATAAAAATTTATTGAACAAAAAAACTATGTGGGTTATCCTTTTCAGGTGACCACCTTTTTGGGTCAGGACTACAGGAAGCGCTAGAAAGGACTCAGGACAGAAAAAAGGCTTTTCCTGAGAAAAAGAAAAAAGCGGAAGGAAGACGTTTTTTTCGAGGTTTCAAACAAAACCTGCAAAAGGAAGGCCAACCAAAGAAACACTGGGCAGGCCATAAGGGTAGGGGAGAGGAAGAATATTGTTTAATCCTCCTCAAACCACCCCCAAGCCACAGTGACTCTTGCGTCCCGGTGGGAGGAAGATTGGGGCAGTTTCTCCCACAATGGACCAGGGCAACTTCAAGTCCGTTCATTTTAAACATAATCAGGAACGGATACAAGTTGGAGTTCACGACGACACCCCCTCCAAGTTTTCTGATTACCCAGCCTCCGAGGGACAGAGAGAAGGCAGAGGCCTTGGGCCTATCTCTAGGGGAATTAGTAGACCAAAGAGTTCTAATTCAGGTCCCACAAAAGGAACAGGGTCTAGGGACGTATTCCCATGTATTTGTAATAAAAAAGCCATCGGGAAAATTCAGAATGATCTTGAATCTTCGTCCCCTGAACAAATTTGTAAAGTACAAAATGTTCAAGATGGAGTCAATTTTCACAGTGGCAAGGTCTCTGTTTCCAGGGTGTTACATGGCCACCCTGGACCTCAGGGATGCCTACTTGCACGTCCCAATTCATTGGGACTTCCAAAAGTTCCTCAGGGTGGCGGTGAAAGTGAACTCGGAGATCAAACATTTCCAGTTCCAAGCCCTTCCCTTTGGTCTGTCCTCATCGCCAAGAATTTTTACGAAGGTCCTGGCAGAGGCTCTAGCACCGCTGAGAAACAAGGCGATAATTGTAATTCCTTATTTGGACGATCTCCTGTTCCTGGCAGGATCAGCCCAACAGCTGGAAAAGGATTTGCAGGAAGCTCAGAACTTTCTCTCCTCTCTCGGCTGGATAATCAACCGAGACAAGTCTCAATTGACCCCATCCCAGGAGGTTCTGTACCTAGGTTACAGGATATCTTCTGTAGAGACATTTTTTTATCTTCCAGAAGAAAAAATGGTAAAGGTAGAACAAGCAGCAGCCCAGTTACAGTCCAAACGAGAGGCTTCGGTCAGACAAGTTATGAGGGTACTGGGGTTTATGACGGCATGTTTTCCAGCGGTACCCTGGGCGAGGTTCCATCAACGTCCGTTGCAGCAACTAATGCTTCGGTTTTGGAGTGGCCAAAGTCAAGACTTGGAGGTCCAGATTCCAATCTCATCCCGAGTCAAAAGGACTCTATGGTGGTGGTGAACGCGTCACAATCTAGACAAAGGTCTAACCTGGACCCTGCCGGTAGAAACAGTAGTAACTACAGATGCCAGTGCCTGGGGGTGGGGAGCCCACCTGGGGGAGGCAGTGGCCCAGGGAACATGGTCTCCAAGAGAGGCAGAACGTTCCTCAAACCAGAGAGAGCTCCTGGCAGTCCTGAAAACAATCGAAGTGTTCCAGACAAGCCTGAAAGGGCGACATCTGCAGGTTCGCACAGACAATGCAACAACTGTGGCATATGTGAACAAGCAGGGGGGCACGAGAAGTCCTGCTCTTCAGGCTATAGCCAACAAAATATTTTCCTGGGCAGAAACAAACCTGGCACCCAGAACTCCCTAGCGGATTATCTGAGCCGTTAACAGGTGAGTCAGGACGAGTGGGCACTACACGAGGAGGTTTTCGCTCAAATAGTGCAGAAATGGGGTCAACCGGAGGTGGACCTTTTCGCCTCCGAAAGGAACAGGAAGGTAATCCAGTTCTTCTCGATCCATCCAGGAGACAGGGCTACAGGGATAGATGCTTTTTCCAAAACATGGAAGTTCAACAGCTGCTACGCTTTCCCTCCAATAAGGATGATAGCAGCAGTCCTTCAGAAATTTCGGTCGGAAAGAACGGATCTAATTTTGGTTGCTCCTTTTTGGCCGAAAAGACCTTGGTTTGCCATTCTGAAAAGTCTGGCCATTCTCTCCCCATTTCATCTTCCCAGCAGGAGGGATCTAATATCGCAGGGTCCCATTCTTCATCCACAGGTAGACAGACTAAACCTAACTGCGTGGTATCTGAGGAACAGTTGCTGAGAACACAGGGCTTCTCAGAGAAAGTAATTAAAACCCTGATGCAGTGCAGAAAACCTGTTACTAGAAAAATGTATGCCAAATTCTGGAAAAAAAATGTGTTCCTGGTTAGAAGAGCGAAAAATTGATCAACCAAGGGTCCCAGCCATTCTAGATTTTCTGCAGGCAGGAGTAGATATGGGTCTATCCCCAAGTACCTTAAAAGTGCAGGTTGCGGCCCTTAGTGTCTTTCTTCAATGTTCCCTTCAGCAGAATGCTTTTATTAAGAATTTTTTCAAAGCCTTGTCTAGATCCAGGCCGGTGAAGGTCTCACCCTGTCCTCCTTGGGATCTCTCCTTGGTACTTAAAGCATTGTCAGCTAGTCCATTTGAGCCTCTGGAGGAATCTATCTTAAAATGGATAACCCTTAAGACAGTTCTGTTGGTAGCAGTCACTTCCGCCAGGCGGGTAAGTGACCTTCAGGCCCTTTCTATCAGAGAGCCCTTTTTGTTAATTTATGAGGATAGAGTTGTGTTGAAAACAGACCCCAGTTTTCTCCCCAAGGTGGCGTCCTCTTTTCACAGGACACAGGACATTGTCCTTCCGACTTTTCTGTCTCCCTCGAGCTCAGAGGGGACATCTCTAGATGTCAAGAGATGTATTTTAATTTATTTAAAGGTAACCAAGGAACTCAGAAAGTCTGATTCTCTTTTTGTTAATTTTTCGGGGATTAGGAAGGGGCAAAAAGCATCTAAGTCTTCCATTGCCAGGTGGATCAGGTTAGCGATAGCTAAATCTTATGAGTTAGAGGGTAAGCAAGCCCCATTTGTCAAAGCACACTCTACTAGAGCGGTTTCGAGTTCTTGGGCGGAAAAGGCCGGAGCCTCTCCGGAAGAAATCTGTAAGGCGGCAACGTGGTCAAACTATACGACCTTCGCCAAGCACTATCGCCTGGACTTGATGTCTGAGAAGGATCAGTCATTTGGCCGAAGGGTCCTCCAGGCGGCTACCCCACCCTGACAAGTAAGTTTCTTGTTTATCATCTCAGGGCTGTCCTGGAAGACGAGGGGGGAAAACCGGAGTTAGTCTTACCGGTAACTCTCTTTCCAGGAGTCTTCCAGGACAGCCCGGTTTCCCACCCGGAGTTTATAGTTTGTAAACAGGAGTTGGATATGTGTACTGACGATGTGTTAGTATGTTATGTTTTTCAGAGCCTTCAGGAATTCTTATATGAACTGAGGAGAAGGCCTGGAGGACCTCCTTTTATGATTTGGGGGAATGTGTTTCCTGTCCCGGAGGGAGGAGCCATATATCTCAGGGCTGTCCTGGAAGACTCCTGGAAAGAGAGTTACCGGTAAGACTAACTCCGTTTTTTTTAAAAATATCGTACCTGCTGGGTGTCTATAGTATGCCTGTGAGGTGACCCGTGTTTAGAACTGTCCCTGCACAAAATGAGATTTCAAACTGCTTGCAGCTTTAATGTAATGTCTGGTCCCTGCAATATGGATGAAAATCATTGAGAAAAATAGCATGGGTTTCCCCCTTCCCCCCAGGTCATTACAAGCCCCTATGGCCCTATATACTCTGAACAGCATTATACAGGCGGTGCAAACAAGACAGGGACTGTAGGTTTGCTGTTAAAGGGGTTGTAAAGAAAAAAAATGTTTTCCTTAAATAGCTTCCTTTACCTTAGTGCAGTCCTCCTTTACTTACCTCATCCTTCCATTTTGCTTTTAAATGTCCTTATTTGTTTTGAGAAATCCTCACTTCCTGTTCTTCTGTCTGTAACTCACCACCGTAATGCGAGTCTTTCTTCCTGGTGTGGAAAAAGCCTCTTGAGGGGGAAGGGGCGAGCAGGAGTGTCAGGACGCCCACTAACACACAGCACCTTTCTCTATCTGCAAAGTAGAAAGTGTCCTGACTTGCCTTGCCCGCCCCTCCCCCCTCAAGAGGCTTTCTCCACACCAGGGGAAAAGTCTTGCATTACTGTGTGGAGTTGCAGACAGAAAAACAGGAAGTGAGGATTTCTCAGAAGAAATAAGGACATTTAAAAGCAAAATGGAAGGATGAGGTAAGTGAAGGAGGACTGCACTAAGGTAAAGGAAGATATTTAGGAAAAATGTTTTTTTCCTTTACAACCCCTTTAAGTAGAATCTGTTTGTAATTTTGAACCTGTACTTTTTTAAAGTGTAGCTCCAGCCCTAAAAAAAAAACATTTTCTTGCTTTTCTGAAAACATAGAGAAGGGTTATCACCCCTGTAACATTTCTTTTGCTGTCTTGCACCTCACTTTTTGTCCCAATGACAAATGTTTTTTTTTTTTTTATTTGTGAAACAAGGATTGGTGATAAAGCATCAGTGGCCAGGAGACGCCTCTTACAGGAGAGAATTTCCCTTCCTAGGGGTAGATTTCCTCTCACTTCCTGTTGTCTCCTTCCGTTTGCAAGTAGGAGTCGTTTGTAAGTTGGATGTTTGAAAGTAGGGGCCTGCCGTATATACTCTGCAGAAATTTGGGCCCTAGGTGTTGGTGTTGCCACAACACTGTAAGCCCTCACAGTTAGTCTTGGTGGGCGCTGGAACACCCTGCTGTGTGAACTATTATATCAAGAATTGTAATTACATGTCCTTGTTGAACAGTGGTAGAAAAATTGGGCCTTTGGTGTTGGCGCTGGTGCCACAACTCTGTAAGCCCTCACAGTTACTCTTGGTGGGCGCAGGAATGGGCCCTGCGGTGAAACATTAGATCAAAAAATGTAATTACATGCCCCTGCCAGAAAACGTAGGCCTTAGGCACTGGTTCTCATGCCGCAACACTGCCACCCCTCTCAGATACTCTAGTTGGAGCGCAGGAATGAGCCTGCTGCAAAGTATTGCATCAAAAATTGTAATCACACGCCCCTGTTAAAGTAGGGCAGAACAATTGGGCCTTGGCCACTGGTGGCGGTGCCCAGAACCAAAAATCTTCTTACAACCTATCAGCATGATCATTGAGGAGGAAAAGGATAGTCATTTAAAATAACAGGACAGTCACTCAGCATCAGCATAGGCAGTCTTGAAGGGATCTGACATTTCAAAAAAAAATATTCAGTAACATCAGCATTGGGTGCTTGGTAGCTGGTGTTGATCCAAGCCTGGTTCATTTTTATGAAGGTCAGTCGATCGACAGAGTCGGTGGAGAGGCGCACCCTGTGATCGGTCACAAAGCCTCCAGCAGCACTGAATGTGCGTTCTGAAAGAACGCTGGATGCAGGACAGGCCAGTAGCTCAATTGCATACTGTGCAAGCTCTGGCCAGTGATCCATCCTCAAGACCCAGTAAGCCAGAGGATTTTCGGTGGGAAGGGTGTCCAAATCTGATCTTGCCCCTAGGTATTCCCACACCATGTAAAACAGACTCTGGCGATAGTTGCTGGAACCGGTCTGACCTTGGGGCTGCAGACTAAAAAATTGTCTGAACACATCGGTCAGATGGCCACCTTCTCCACCGCTCCTTCTGTCACTCACCGAAGCCTCAGCAACACATTGTCCAGGACCAGGATTTTGTAACCTCCCAGTCTCTGGGAACGCGTTGCAAGGCCTCCCGAAGATGTTTCATCTTCTGCTCCCTCTGCGCTGGCAAGATAAGGGCCGCAACCTTACTCTTGTAAAGTGGATCAAGGAGGGTTGGCAGCCAGTAATGATCCCTCTCCTTGATAGCATGAATACAAGGTTCCTTCCGCAGGCTTTGCAGGATCAGGGAGGCCATACAGCGTAGGTTTGCTGAGGCATTCAGTGCGGCGTCCTCTGGGTCACTGATGACGACAGGATCCGCAGTCACCTTGTCCCAGCCACGTACAAGTCCATGGGTTTCTTGGGACTGTAATTGGTCCCTTGAAGACTGCTGCTGATGCTGAGTGCTAGGCTCCACCTCCATGCTGACACAGTCCTCCTCTTCCTTGTCCTCTTCCTGTGTGATAGGCAGGCAAGCATGGCCACTGTCTGGATAAAGGGGGCCTTGAGAGGTAAGTAAGTCCTCGCTCTGTTCTGCCTCAAGCGCCCTGTCCATTATTCCACGCAGCGTGAGCGCCAACAGGTGGACAAGAGGCACAGTCTCACTGATGCTTGCACTGTCACTGCTCCCCAACCTTGTGGCCTCCTTAAATGGTGATAGGGCAGTGCATGCATCCCTGATCAAGGCCCACTGGCGTGAAGAAAAAAAACAAGCTCCCCTGACCCAGTTCTGCTGCCATATTGGCACAGGTACTCATTGATGGCCCTCTGCTGCGTGTGCAGCTGCTGCTGCATGGCCAATGTAGAGTTCCATCTGGTGGGCATGTCACAGATTAGGCGGTTCTTGGGCAGGTTGTATTCCTTTTGGAGGTCTGCCAGCTGAGCACTGGCATTATATGAAGGTCGGAAATGCACACAGAGTTTCCTGGCCTGCTTCACGACATCCTGAAATTCCGGGTACCTGCCCAAGAACCGCTGCACCACCAAGTTAAAGACATGAGCAAAACAGGGCACATGGGTCAGTTGTCTCTGTCACAGGGCGGAGAGGAGGTTGGTGCCACTATTCCTGGCCTATGCTGGCGTGGCGTCAACCACCTCTGAGCCTGCCCCTGCAGAGCTGACAGAACCTCTGCCCCAGTGTGGCTCCTGTCTCCCAAGCACACCAGCTCTAGCACCGCATGGCATGTCTTTGCCTGCGTAGCCCCTCGTACGCCTACAGAGCACGGCTGGTTCCAAGGACACATCAGCACAGGAAGAGGCCACAGAGGAAGAAGAAGAGGAGGGGGTGAAGGAGAGAGCTAGTAGTAGCATTTTGGAGGCCTCCAACACTACTGCACCCTGTCCTGCATCCTTCCCAGCTGCCAGCAGAGTCACCCAATGCACCGTGAAAGATAGGTAATGTCCCTGTCCATGCCTGCTGGACCATGAGTCAGCGGTAATATGCACCTTACAACTGACCGCTCTGTCCAGCGAGGCATGGACATTGCCTTCCACATGGCGGTAGAGAGCCGGAATCGCCTTCCGTGAGAAAAAGTGGCGTTTGTGGACTTGCCACTGAGGTACCGCACATTCCACAAACTCACGGAAGGGGGCAGAATCTACCAACTGAAAAGGTAGCAGTTGAAGTGCTAGCAATTTCGCTAAGCTAGCATTCAACCGCTGGGCATGTGGATGACTGGGAGAGAACCTCTTTCGGCGCGCTGCAGTAGCTGGGGCAGGGAAATTTGCCTGGTATGATCTGCCATCGGTGTACCGATAGCAGATTGCCTGCAAGTACTTGGCTGTGACACACCTAATTCTACACCTTCAGTCCTAGCTTCATGTCATGAGCAGTCTTGTCCACCAGATGGTGCATCGGCGTACACGGGCACGCGCATGCGCGATAAGGGCACATCGGCGCGCGATCGCGGCACCGTAATGCGCACCAGTGGCGCACGTAAAGACGCAGTTCTGGCGCCAAATTTAAACTTAAAAGGGGTCTGACCCCAGCACCTCTTGCTGTCCGGTCTATAGTGTTCCTTGTGAACATTTGCACCTGTTACCCTTTGTGAGGAATTAGCTCGGTAGCGGGTGTGTGTGACCCCCTGGATGGGTTCACTACACGCTGAACTGTACAGAAAGGCAGTTGAGGATGGTTGAAAACAAAGGATATGGTTTATTTTTCCATATTGCTGGATACACGTGCAAGCATCAAAACAGCATAAACAAAACAAAACATAAAATAAACCCTTGCCACTTGGGGCGTCTACCTTCACCACACAGGAACCTACCTATGGAGTCTGGCACAGCCTACTGCTGGGCAGACACTGCTGGTCATACAGAAGAAAACAAAAAGTCTCTTTGATATTTCTGTGTGATAAATATCAACAAGCACCTCACCTCTTCAGAAGTCACTGCTCTCCTTCACTCAAAAAGCCTTTAGGATGCAACAAATCAGTAATCATCGTCTGGATGACTTATAGAGGTCTTAATTACCTCATTCTGAACAGCTGAGGTTTTCCAACGCCCTAAACCTTTCTGGCTTTTTCTGCAGCCGACACCTAATAGTAATTGGTGAATAGTCTAAACAAGGCAGAAATGTATCTCCTGCAAGGACTGAGAATGGAAACTCAGGAGAATCCTCACAGTTAGAGGATTCTGGAGTAGCGGTTTCAGGCTCAGAAGAACCACTTACTGGGGAATCTGGGCAATCACAGAGCTCCCAGAACCTTGGGAAATCCCTTCCCACAATGGCGTCATGTGGCAGTTGGGGAACTAAACCCACTTGGTGACACAAGTTACCGAGGGAGGTTTCAAAGGAAACTGTAGTCACCGGATATTCTCGAGTGTCCCCATGTACACAAATTACAGCCATTTTCCTAGGATGTAAGGTTTTTCCCACCACTTTTCACTAAGGTGACCAGGCTACCTGAATCCAACAATACCACAACATCTTTACCATCTAAGCACATTCTACATAAAGGTTTCTCATTCCCCTTTACTGCAGTGCATGTGGTTGCAAAGAAGGACTGTCGCCTCTCTGTCAGAAAGTCACACTGCATGGGTTCATCAACCGCTGGGCAAACGGCTGCTACATGTCCCTCTTCCCGGCAACAGAAACAAATCAACCTTCTGGTCCTCTCCTGTGGGATGTGTCTTCCAGGCCACTCTCGCCAAACATTAGCAGTAGTCCCGACAACACCTCTAGTTGCTCTTGGGTCCTTCTCTCCACCCCCAGTGCATGTGGTTGTAAAGAGGGACTGTCGTCTCTCTGTCAGAAAGTCACACTGCATGGGTTCATCAACCACTGGACAAACGGCTGCTACATGTCCCTCTTCCCGGCAACGGAAACAAATCAACCTTCTGGTCCTCTCCTGTGGGATGTGTCTTCCAGGCCACTCTCGCCAAACATTAGAAGTAGTCCCGATAACACCTCTAGTTGCTCTTGGGTCCTTCTCTCCACCCCCATCCCTTGATGGAGTCTTACCTATAGGTTGGGAGGGTCTGGTCTTGGGGTGAAAAGTCTGTGCGTCTCTGGGTGAAGAGGACAAATTCTCTGTTGCTAGGTACCTTTCAACCAGGTCTACTAGTTTGTCTGCGGTTTCCGGACCACCATGGTTCACCCACTTCTGCAGGGTCTTAGGAAGAGACCTAAGAAATTTGTCCATGACTACTCGCTCCAAAATTTTTGGTCCGGACAGAGTTTCTGGCTGCAGCCATTTTCTAGCCAAATAGATGACGTCATACATTTGCGACCGAGGTGGCTTCCTCAGCTGATAACTCCAATTGTGGTCCCGCTGAGCACGGACATCCAGGGTTACACCTAAACGTGCCAATATTTTCTCTTTTAACCGATCATAGTTTTTTGCATCTGCAAACTCCAAATCAAAATATGCCTTTTGGGCTTCCCCAGATAATAGAGGGGGGCCACTAATCCAGCCCACTATATAGGCCAACTTTTTTTTTTTTTTGCTGTTCTCTCAAACGTGGTCAGAAACATCTCAGGGTCATCATCTGCTGTCATCTTTGGCAACAAGTGGCTTACCCGAAAAGTCGGTATGTTACTGGCCTGACTCCCAGCCTCGGTCTGCTGTCTCTGAAGCTGTTTCATGATGGCCTCCATTTGCTGCTGGTGTCTCTGTTCCAAGCCTGCAATGATCTCTCGGTGAGCTGCAAGGCTCTCTTGGTGAGCCTGTTGTTGAGCTGCAAGGCTCTCTTGGTGAGCCCGTTGTTGAGCTGCAAGGCTCTCTTGGTGAGCCTGTTGTTGAGCTGCAAGGCTCTCTTGGTGAGCCTGTTGTTGAGCTGCAATGCTCTCTTGGTGAGCTGCAAGGCTCTCTTGGTGAGCCCGTTGTTGAGCTGCAAGGCTCTCTTGGTGAGCCTGTTGTTGAGATGCAATGCTCTCTTGGTGAGCTGCAAGGCTCTCTTGGTGAGCTGCAAGGCTCTCTTGGTGAGCCTGTTGTTGAGATGCAATGCTCTCTTGGTGAGCTGCAAGGCTCTCTCGGTGAGCTGCAAGGCTCTCTTGGTGAGCCTGTTGTTAAGATGCAATGCTCTCTTGGTGAGCTGCAAGGCTCTCTTGGTGAGCCTGTTGTTGAGATGCAATGCTCTCTTGGTGAGCTGCAAGGCTCTCTCGGTGAGCTGCAAGGCTCTCTTGGTGAGCCTGTTGTTGAGCTGCAATGCTCTCTTGGTGAGCCCGTTGTTGAGCTGCAATGCTCTCTTGGTGAGCCTGTTGTTGAGCTGCGTGAGTTTGTTGTTGAGCTGCAAGGCTCTCTTGGTGAGCTGCAAGGCTCTCTTGGTGAGCCTGTTGTTGAGCTGCGTGAGTTTGTTGTTGAGCTGCAAGGCTCTCTTGGTGAGCCTGTTGTTGAGCTGCGTGAGTTTGTTGTTGAGCTGCAAGGCTCTCTTGGTGAGCCTGTTGTTGAGCTGCAATGCTCTCTTGGTGAGCTGCAAGGCTCTCTTGGTGAGCCTGTTGTTGAGCTGTGTGAGCCTGTTGTTGAGCTGCGTGAGTTTGTTGTTGAGCTGCAAGGCTCCGCTGCAAACCTGCATTTGTCTGCTGTTGATTTGCATTTTCTATAGCCAACTGTTTCAGTATCTCCTCCATTTTGGGTTTACTTTAACTGCCCGCGGCACTCCACCATGTGTGAGGAATTAGCTCGGTAGCGGGTGTGTGTGACCCCCTGGATGGGTTCACTACACGCTGAACTGTACAGAAAGGCAGTTGAGGATGTTTGAAAACAAAGGATATGGTTTATTTTTCCATATTGCTGGATACACGTGCAAGCATCAAAACAGTATAACCAAAACAAAACATAAAATAAACCCTGGCCACTTGGGGCGTCTACCTTCACCACACAGGAACCTACCTATGGAGTCTGGCACAGCCTACTGCTGGGCAGACACTGCTGGTCACTCAGCAGAAAACAAAAAGTCTCTTTGATATTTATCACACAAAAATATCAACAAGCACCTCACCTCTTCAGAAGTCACTGCTCTCCGTCACTCAAAAAGCCTCAGGATTCCAGCAAATCAGTAATCATCATCTGGATGACTTATAGAGGCCTTAATTACCTCATTCTGAACAGCTGAGGTTTTCCAACGCAGTGGTTGTGAGCAGGCGCAGGATGGTGCTGTGCATGTGACCACGTCACAGCAAAGTCACGGTGCAAGCGCAGTTCGTGATACGCCGGGCGTAAAAAACACTGCACCACGCTCGGACCATCATTTGGATGGGGTCACGCCCACTTCCACCTATGCCGGCCTACGCCTTCGAAACCCACACCACGCTGGTGCAACGTTGGGATCACTGGCTTGCTGAATGCAATGCTTTCCTCTCTGCGCTGCATTGGCGTAGCGTACGGTGGTTACTCTACGGCGGCGTAACGTGCGCCTTGCTCTCGTCGAATCTGGGCCATACAGTACATACACACCCAGCACAAGGCCGTGTTCACACTACGAGATGTTTCTGCAGTTCCTTCTGAGCTCCAGAAGATGGCAGACAGGAAGTCTCTATGGAAGACAGGAAGTGATGTCAGGTACAGACAGGAAGTTCCGGGTGAGAGGTGAGTCGGGAGGAAGTAGTGAGGAGACGTTGCTGGAAGAGGCAGCAGAGGAGGTAATAAGATCTTATTTTCTATTTACACCCAGTAACCCCGTCATGTCCGTCCTCTTCCTCCATAGTCACTGTGACGTCTTTTATCTCCAGCAGATGATGATACACACATATATAGTGTGGAGACCTAGATTAACCCCTTCAGGGGCAGAACATTTCCCCACCTATGGGGCCGGAACATTCTCTTCATATTGGAGATGTGGGGGGGGGGGGGTGGGGAAGGTTTATATAGATATAAACTTTATGTCTACATAACACACCCCTATCCCCCCCACATCTCCAATATGAAGAGAATGTTCCGGCCCCATAGGTGGGGAAATGTTAAAGGCCAAAGGGAAGGAGGATCCCAGACCCCAGAAACATATCAAACACTAAACTGAATGTTCCTCTGTGTGTGAGACCACTGGGGGGCGTTCTTACATGATAGAACCCCTCATATTATCCCCCATACACCCCCATCCTAATATTATACAACCAGTACAGTCCACATCATTCTCTCTTATCAATTATTGGTCCACAGGTAAATCTGTATACATCACATGACCAATCAGCATGGAGGAGGACCGGAGTCACATGACTGAGAGGATTCTAAACCTCACCCTGGAGATCATCTACCTGCTGACCGGAGAGGTGAGGAGGATTCTGGGAGGTCACATGACATCACTCTTATCTCTAATAATAATACACAGACCTGACCGGAGAGGTGAGGAGGATTCTGGAAGGTCACATGACATCACTCTTATCTCTATTAATAATACACAGACCTGACCGGAGAGGTGAGGAGGATTCTGGGAGGTCACATGACATCACTCTTATCTCTATTAATAATACAGACCTGACCGGAGAGGTGAGGAGGATTCTGGGAGGTCACATGACATCACTCTTATCTCTATTAATAATACACAGACCTGACCGGAGAGGTGAGGGGGATTCTGGGAGGTCACATGACATCACTCTTATCTATATTAATAATACAGACCTGACCGGAGAGGTGAGGAGGATTCTGGGAGGTCACATGACATCACTCTTATCTCTATTAATAATACAGACCTGACCGGAGAGGTGAGGAGGATTCTGGGAGGTCACATGACATCACTCTTATCTCTATTAATAATACACAGACCTGACCGGAGAGGTGAGGAGGATTCTGGGAGGTCACATGACATCACTCGTATCTCTATTAATAATACAGACCTGACCGGAGAGGTGAGGAGGATTCTGGGAGGTCACATGACATCACTCGTATCTCTATTAATAATACACAGACCTGACCGGAGAGGTGAGGAGGATTCTGGGAATCTAACATGATATTCCTATTGGTTCCCCAATACAGAGATTTCCTCTTGTGAAGTCAGGTGATCACATGACCATCACAGTGCCTCCATGTGACTCCCTAAAACCCGAGAGACACAACATGGAGAAGATTCTAGAAGTCACCAAGAAGATGATGGAGCTGCTGACAGGAGAGGTGAGGAGGATTCTGGGACATTATCCAGTAACAGACAAGGGGTGTGTCTGGATGGTGACTGTATCATTGTGTGTGTCAGGTTCCTATAAGGTGTCAGGATGTCACTGTCTATTTCTCCATGGAGGAGGGGGAGGATTTAGAAGGACACAAGGATCTCTACAAGGACGTCATGATGGACAATCAGCCGCCCCTCACATCACCGGGTAAGAGGAGACTTTATTGTAAAGGAGAGAGCAGTACGGAGGCTCCACCTAGATCCCCCATCATCTGATAAACACATAGAAACAATGGATTCAGTCAGTGTGTGTGTTTCCTACAGATGGGTCCAGTAATGGGAACCCACCAGAGAGATGTCCCCGTCCTCAGGATTCCACACTGGTCAATATTAAAGAGGAGATAAAAAAGGAGGATGATGAGGACGGGGTGATGGAGGAGTCAGAGTCTCTAAAAGGACTCAAAGATCTGTCCCAGGACACCATGGTGGAGCCACCTAATACCAGGAACCCCCCAGAGAGATGTCCCCACCCTCTGTATTCCCGGGATTCCACACAGGAAGGTCACACCATCCCTCCTTATTTAAAGGTTGGTGGGACAGAACATCTAGACATGGACTTGTGGGGGGATGTGTGGATTTTATAGATGTGATGTCACAATAATAAAGCTTATATCTTACAGATGATATTCTCTCTCATTCTCTTGGTTTAGAGTGGAGATCCAATCGATATAGAATTTGAGGTGAAATCAGAAGAAGAAGAGACGTATGTGAGGGATGATCAGCAGTCTATGGAGGAGGATGGAATAACGGGGACATTTATAGAGGAGGACACTCCTACAGAGATCAGCACAGGTGGGTCATTAACACTAAATCCATTCCTCCACCCATACTGCTCACTGATTGGTCCAGAGTAGGGCGGGGACTGGGTGATATCAGCCTGTAATCCCCTGGTCACTTTCCTGAGCTGTGTTCCCCGTCCTGTATTCCTGTATTTCTCTGGGATAATCTTCCTTCTCTGTGCTGCAGACACAGTTCATGTATCTAGGATGGATTTCTGGACATTCTGGGGTTCAGCTGCTAGTAAAATGTTCATTTTTCCCCCCATAGGTGTTGCTTGTCTTAGTCACCTGGGGTATGTGTCTTAGGTCTTCTGCCCCATACCCGGATCTAGCGAGATCTCTGACAGAGGAATTCTCCCGGGGTTACTAGTTGTGATGTTTGCTGGCAGTGCCGGGTGGAGGGATAGGTCTGTATAGTCTCAGACCCAAGACAAGAAGAACTCTCCACATAGACCCAGATTCACAAAGCAAGTTACGCCAACGTAAGTGCAATTTTGCGCCAGCATATTTGTGCATCAGAGTCACAATCCAACATATGCCTAAAAACTGGTCACCCTACGCCGACGTATCTTACATACCCCGGCGTAGCGTGGGTGTACTTTTCGTCTGGACGCATGTTGCTGCTCCCATTGATTAGACATTCAAACATGCAAATGAGGAAAATACGGCGATTCACAAACATACGTGTGCCCGACGCATGCTGCGCGAGGTGCACGTAAATTGTACGTCTGGCGTAAAGTTATTCCTCATAGATGAGGCGCAACCCGGCAAAAGACATGCAAAGGTCTGCCCCAGAGAACACAGGCCGGCGTATTGGGCGTACGTTACGTTCGCAGCGTACGTGGTGATCCAGCATAGCTTAGGCAGTTGTTCCGGCGTAGTTGTGAGCATGCGCATAAGGGTGCAGTTTCATGCGTTCACGTCATGGCTACGTCACGGCGCATGCGCAGTTTGTGATACGCTGGGGGTAAAATGCTGCACCATGCTTGGACTATCATTAGCATGTGGTCACGCCCACTTCCATCTACGCTGGCCTGGGCCTTCGAAAAATACGCCACGCCAACGCAGCGTTGGGAGCAATAGCTTGCTGAATACAGTGCATGCCTCTCTGATGCTCGGGCGTGGCGTACGGCGGCGTAATGTGCGCCCAACTCTCTGTGAATCTGGGCCATAGTATAGAACTATAAGGCCTTGTACACACGATGTAATATATCCGATGGAAACGGTCCGACGGACCGTTTCCATCGGATATGTCCGCCGGGCTGTTTGATCCGGTGGCTGTACACACCATCGGATCAAATTCCCCACCGGCGGACAGCGCGGTGACGCGGCGGTGACGTTGACACACCCTCATCACCGCCGCGCCACCGCACCAGGAAGTAAACACTTCTGCGTGCATGCGTCGGATCCATTCACAGGATACGACGCATGTGCGGGCAGATATGTCCGCTGGTTTGCCGTACTAACCAGCGGACATATCTGACGGGCAGCTATCCGGCGGAAAAATTTCAAAGCATGCTTTGAAATTTTTCCGCCGGAGGAATCCGGCCAAAACGGTCCGTTTGCCCCTACACACGAGCGGATTTTTCGGCTGAAATGGTCCGTCGGACCATGTTCAGAGGAAATATTCCCTCGTGTGTACAAGGCCTAAGAGTATGTTCCTTTTTAAGATGTTCCTCCGCAATCAACCTTCGCACAACAGCAAGTCCCAAGTTAAGATGATAGTTTACGGGGGCGTGTCCAAGATGGCGACGTGAGCGGTCGCATCCTCCGTGAGCTCCGCTGGCTTCTCCTCGTTGATCCGTTCCACTGGTCTGCAGCCCCTAACCTTTCCGTCCGCTGCCACCTGGATGAGGCGAGGGACTCCCCGGGCGCAGTCCGGTAAAGGAAAAAAAGCTCCGATTCCCTCTACTAACGGAGGTATCTCACCCTCCTCCGGCCTACCTCGTGGAGCCGCGCGCCACACGCTCCTCCCGCATGGCGTCTCAGCCGCCTGGGGATCCCACGAACCCCAGACCATCCTGGCTCCCGGAGGTGATGGCCGCCATAGCGACCTGCCAGTCCACCCTGACGGCCAAGATAGAGGAGGTGCAACTCGATGTGGGACTTATCCGTCAGGACATGGATAAGCTCCGCTCCCGCGTCATGGAGACGGAGCAGCGCATCGGGCTGCTGGAAGATGACTCCATGGAACACTCGGCTTCCCTCCGCACGCTCCACACTAAAGTGAAGGCCTTGGAATTTAGGGCGGAGGACGCCGAGAACCGAAACCGGAGGAACAACCTTCGTATCATCGGCCTCCCGGAGGGAGTTGAGGGAAAAGATCCGACAGCCTATGTGGAGGACCTACTGCGCTCCGTTCTCCCTGATGCCAACTTCTCTCCCCATTACCCTGCTGAGAGGGCGCACAGGGTCCCCCCTAAGCCGGGAGCCCCCCGAGGACATTCATCCTGCGGCTGCTGAACTTTAGGGATAGAGATGAGGTCCTCCGGGCGGCCAGGCAACAAGGGGAGATTCGGTTTCAAAACACCAGGCTGATGATCTTCCCGGATTATTCAGTGGAGACCCAGAGGCAACGCAAGTCTTTTGACCAGGTCAAGGGAGCCCTGAGATCCCGCAACATCAAGTACAGCGTCCTTTTCCCGGCCAGACTCAAGGTTCAAGACGGCGAATCCCTTTGGTTTTTTTAACACCCCGAGAGAGGCCTCTGACTGGCTTGTTGGTGACTTTAGGTGGCCCGGGGACCCAGACCGGACTGTGGCGGCTGTCACGGTTTTGGATTTCGGACCAGGATGTGGAGTCCCAATTTGCGGGGGTGCTTGACAACTTTTGGGCCACTAACTCAGACACGGCCTCTTCGGGCCGTGGTTTGGGATACTTTCAAGGCCTTCACTAGGGGTCAATATCAGACCATTATAGCTCGAGTTAGGCGGGGGAGGCGTTCTGCGCTAGATGCGGCTGAGGCGGCCACCTCAGCGCAGGAGGCACTGTATGTTCGTTCCCGGGATCCCCATCACTACATTAGACTGCAGTCCCTTACTGGGGAGGTTATGTCCCTCCGCACCTCCTTGACTCAGAAAAAGTTGCTGGCCCAATCCCAACCTATATTTGAGCAGGGGGAAAGATCGGGCAGACTCCTCGCTTGGCTCTCCAGGGAACACTCGGGGGGCATGGCTGTCCCCCAGATAGCTGGTCTGGACGGAGGTCTCCTGTACACCCCGGAGGAGATTAACCGTACCTTTGCCATGTACTACCAGCGCCTCTATACATCACAGGTGACCTTTGGGGATGACGATCTGGCCCTTTACCTTGATGAGGTTGACGTCCCTGTCCTGACTGATAAGTTTAGAACCACCCTTGACAGACCCATTTCCCTAGACGAAATACTCAAGGCACTTAAGACCATGCAACCGGGCAAGACCCCTGGACCTGACGGTCTCCCTGTAGAACTCTACAAACAATACCCAGACGTGTTAGCGGCCAGATTCCGGGAGATGCTGGTGGCTGCACTCTCTTCCCACCTCCATGGGCGAAGCGGTGATTGTGGTCATTCCAAAGCCGGGTAAGGATCCTTCCCTTTGCCCCTCCTACAGGCCCATATATCATTACTGAATGTTGATGCTAAACTGCTAGCCAAGGTCCTGGCTATTCGGTTGAACACGGTTATCACAGCCTTGGTGCACCCCGATCAAACAGGTTTTATGCTAGGTAGGGGTACTGACATCAACCTTAGGAGGCTCTTTACTCATATAGCTAGGGCGGACGACGTGGGTCAGACCCTGGTGGCCTCTCTTGACGCCGAGAAGGCCTTTGACTCTGTTGAGTGGAGGTTTCTCTGGGCGGTTCTCGCCAAGTTTGGCTTTGGTCCCAAGTTTATATCCTGGGTTAGGCTTCTCTATGACGCCCCCCCAGGCCAGGGTCTGTACAAATGCGTGCCTGTCAGACCCATTCCCACTGGGGCGAGGCACGAGACAGGGCTGTCCCCTCTCTCCGGGTCTGTTCGCGCTGGCCATAGAGCCCCTGGCGGCTCTTATCAGGGCGGACGGAGAGATTCAGGGGATACGGGTTGGCCCCTTGCACGAAAAAAATCTCCCTTTATGCCGACGATACCCTGCTGTACTTAGCCGACTCGTCTGGATCCCTTGACAAGGCCCTGGCCCAATTTGACCGTTTCGCTGGCTTCTCTGGAGTCCGCATCAACTGGGACAAATCGGAACTCTTCTCACTCCATCCCTCCCCTACTAAGTCTACTCCTCAGTCGCAGCTCCACTGGGTTGGGGAAATCAAATACCTGGGGGTCAGGGTCACTGCGGCACTGGACGACTTCCTGGCGCGCAATATTCACCCTTTGATGAGACAGGTCACCGCTAAATTCGCAGCGTGGCGATCGCTCCCTCTGACACCGGTGTGTAGGATTAACCTCCTGAAGATGGTACTCCTCCCCAAATTTTTGTACTACTTTCGGAATACTCCGATCCACCTCCTGAGGGAATTCTTTAAGAAACTGGAGAGTCAGCTGGGGGCCTTTGTTTGGGCGGGGAAAACCCCTAGGATAGCTAAAAAAACGTTATACCTACCCCTATCGGGCGGAGGCCTGTCGCTTCCAAACTTTCAACTATACTACTGGGCGGCTGTATTGGTTACTGTCCGGTGGTGGTTCGCCCAACCTAAGCAGAATCCGGCGGTTACGTTGGAGGCAGCTATTTTGGGCTCATACGCCGCTCTGAGTAACCTCGCATTTCGTGGTTGCCGATCGACCCCTTCGGTCACGGTCCCCATGACAACTACCATCAAGGCTTGGAAGGATGCTAGGGAAATATATGCAAAACCCTCCCATGTCTCTCCTCACATGCCCCTTTTGGGTAATCCCCTACTGCCCCATTTCCACTCTCTTCCTGACCCCTCAGTATGGGCTGGTAAGGGGATAACTACCCTTAAACATATTGTTTCTGACGGCGCTCTCATGACTTTTCAGGAACTAAGGGACCGGTACTCGGTCCCTCTGCAGTGGACGTTTCGGTACTGGCAGCTCAGATACGCGTACGGGGCCCAATTCCCGGACAGACTCACACTCCAAATCGGACTCGGTCGACAGACTCCTGACTTCACGTACTATGGGGCGACCACTATCTACCCTTTATCTTTATCTGACGGTAGCATATGACTCTGGGTTGACCCGCACATTTGATAAGTGGAAGGCTGATATACCTGACCTGGATGACGAAAAGTGGGAGGAATGCGTCTCTCTGTTCATCCCGTCACTTATAGCAGCTAGGGATAGGTTTATCCACATCAAATTCCTACATAGAGCATACTATACCCCTCAAAGGCTGGCCCGTATCTTCCCCCAGCGAGACCCCCTCTGCCCGCGCTGTAGGGTGCAGGAGGGCTCGTTCTGGCACATGGTCTGGTCTTGTCCCAAAATCCAACCCTACTGGGGCCGGTTGGCCGAGGTCTTGGGCGAGGTGTCTCAGCTGCAGATCCCGTTGGAGCCCCTGGTTTTTCTCCTGAGCCATTTGGAGGAGATCCAGGGAGACAGATACTCCAAGCTGTTTCTTACCTTCTCCCTCTTCTATGCCAGGAGGGAAATCCTCCTTAAGTGGAAGGCGGCGGATCCACCGACGGTGGAATCATGGACCCTATCTATCAATAAAGTACTCCCGCTCTACAGGATCACGTATGAGAGCAGACAGTGCCCGGCAAAATTTGACAAGGTGTGGTCTGCGTGGATTGATGCCAGGGGTTAGATGTGGTCTCTGGTTTGGTTGATGAACTATTCCTGTATGACAATAGCTGATCCTTATTGCCTTCTCCCCCCCCCTTTTCTCTCTCCCCAACCCCCCCCCATCTTGGCACTCTGGTTTATTACCCCCCCCCTTTTCCTGTACTATCCTCAGGGTTGGTGGGGGTTCTGAAGTAAGCTCCGGTAAGCTTCCTATTGTTAGTGTGGGGGTTTGAATGTCCTGTTTTTTTCTTTTTTTTTTTCTCTTTTTTTTTCACCCTGCCAATATGTAGCAGCTAGGGTAGGTGCTCTGCTTTACCTCCTAACAGTTCACCCTGATATTTGTATTGTGCTGTGCTTTTGTGTACATGTGATGCTGTAACCCTGTTTTTTTCTCTCAATAAAACGTCTCTGTTAAAAAAAAAAAGATGATAGTTTACAAGCCAACATTAGACAGCATTTGTTAAGCAACAATGGGCCGGATTCACAAAGCACTTACACCAACGTCTCTCCAGATACCCCGACGTAAGTACAAATGTGCGCCGTCGTATCTATGCGCCAACCCACAAACCAAGATACGTTGAAAAATAGGCTTCATCCGACCGACGTAACTTGCCTATGACGGCGTAGAGTGGGCGCATATTTACGCTGGACGCATCTGGCGCTCCCATTGATTTCCTATTCAAATATGAAAATGAGGGATATACATCGATTCACGAACGTACTTGCGCTCGGCGCAGAATATATGCGGTTTACGTAAGTTGTACAAAATATGTAAAACAGGGGGGGTGCAATCAGCGCAAAAATATAAAGATCAGAAAAAAAATAAGAATAATAAGTGTAAAAATGAAAAATACTCAAAGAGTGAATTTCATATGGATGCAAGCTGAACACCAAAAGAACAATCACAAAATTCCTGAAGTAAATATATCAAACAGAGCAGTGCAGCGCAAACCTAAATAGCATAATATTAATATTAAAACGAATATGCTCATACCAGTGAAGACATAGTTGAATTAATAACAGTGAAAAAATAAAATAAAATAAAAAGAAAGTCCACATTTGCAAAGTGCAAACAAATCCTGTGATCAAAACAGTCAGAGTATCTCCACCATGTGACTTGGAAAACCAATATTTCAAATATTTCAAACGTGATCCCTTCACCAGTAAAGATGGGTACTCTCACCTCACACCAAGACCCTTGTTTTACCAAAGGTCTAAAACGCTTAGAACAAATGGCAGGAAATCCAGATGGCTCAAAGATGTGCAATTGTCAGCTGAAGGACCCGGAGATATGCAAGTATCCTCAGTGGCACCAACGAATCAATATGCAAAGAAAAAAGGCCAGATCTAAGAGCTTCCATATAAACCAGGTCTCTTTAATGAGTAAAAAATGTGCAGGGTACTCACATTCAAGTAGAAAATACAGGCATAAAACACCATATCAGGCAGCTCAAATGAAGATGTGGGACATCAAGGAGTGACATGGGATGGTTCCTGACCCCGGACGCGTATCGTAATACTACTTCCTCAGCAGGGCGGAACCTTCTAAATGTCCTCCTCGATATATATAGCCTGCTGTGCAGACAGCTCCAATCCCAGGACACAGCTGGCGAAAAACTTTATTATTCGCTATTACAGCGACAAACAAAAAACTCTCTACATCGCCATCTTGTGGACAAAGAACGTCGTAAGCTGGGCTGGCGAAAAACGTTATTATTCGCTATTGCAGCGACAGACATAAAAAATACTCTTCATCGCCATCTTGTGGACAAAAAAGAGAATCGGAAAATAAACTAACATCACTCTATGAAGTCCCACAAGTTCTTACAAAAAAATAATGACACAATGATAATTACATAATATTACATATAATATACCACTGCTTGATTAAAATTACTAATTAGTCCTCAAACTAAACATATGCTATAAAAAATAAAAAATTGTTGGTTAATAATCGAAATATTAAAAATATAAAATAAAATATAAAAAACATTAATATTAAAATAATCTGAAAATTAATATTTCTTATATGATCCCGTGGGTGATGCCAAAGTCCCATCACAGAAACAACACATATAGGACCCCCACTAATATACCATTAGAATAATCACAAAATCAATCTAAGGTAATACCAATCTAAAAAAACACCTATAGTAAGAAAAAAGAGGGGGGGGGGGCCTGAATTATATGTAACTAATTATTTGCAATAAAACAATTCAAATCAAAATCAACATTGAGGCCCTCCGGAGAAAGTACACGAGCCTCGTATATCCAGAAGGATTCCCTCTGGCTGATTCGTCTAATATAATTCCCTCCTCTCCAGTGCTTATCCACTCTTTCTAAACCCCAGAATTTGAGACATTTAGGATCCTTGTTATGGTATTTCCTAAAATGTCTAGATACACTGTGAGTACGTAGCCCACGTTTGATATTATTGACATGTTCTCCTATCCTGACAGCCATAGTGCGAGAGGTGCGGCCTATATACTGTAATCCACAGTCGCATTCGAGCATGTAGACCACACCCTCAGTGTTACAGGTGATTAAATTCTTGATGTTATACGATTTCTTGGTAGAAAATGAGGTAAAATCTTTCCGTTTTTTAGTGTTATATTTGCACTGTTTACAGGGCTGACAGCGGCCACATGCGTAGAAGCCGGATAGGAACGAAAAAATAGTGTTCTCTTTAAAAATGGGTGGGTCTATGGCTCCTGGCGCCACAATATCCCTCAGTGTAGGCGCCTTCCTATAAATGAAGAGAGGGCGAGGGGGGAGGACAGGTCCTAAGACCTTATCATTCTTTAGCACATCCCAATGTTTTTTAACTATTTTCTCGAATTGGCGATGCTGAATGTTGTAATCCAGGATGATCTTAAACATCGATTGACTATCTTCTTCCGGTTTTTTGGAATCAGCAACAAGTTCTGCTCGATTAAGAGTACCTACTCGAGACATTTCATTTTCAATGGAATCTTTACTATATCCCTTTTGTTCGAACCTTTTTGCTAGGATTTTAGATTGTTCGAAAAAATTGTTATCAGAGGTACAATTACGTCTTAGACTAATAAACTGACCCCTGGGGATGTTGCAAAGCCAGTTACGATGGTGGCAACTATCTAGAGGGATATAACCATTCCTGTCAGAAGGTTTAAAATGATTGCGAGTATGTAAGAAAGTGCCTTGTTTATAGATCTCTAAATCGAGGAACACGATCTTTTCAGTGTGAATATTCCACGTTAAGGAGATATTTTTGATGTTGTTATTCAGCTTGGACATAAATGTCTCTAGGCTGGACAAATCACCCTACCAAATCATGACGAGACCGTCAATATAACGTTTATAGCATCTTAACTGGTTGGGAGGGTCATTAAAAATGCTCTCCTCCTCCCATAATGCCAGCTTACGACGTTCTTTGTCCACAAGATGGCGATGTAGAGAGTTTTTTGTTTGTCGCTGTAATAGCGAATAATAAAGTTTTTCGCCAGCTGTGTCCTGGGATTGGAGCTGTCTGCACAGCAGGCTATATATATCGAGGAGGACATTTAGAAGGTTCCGCCCTGCTGAGGAAGTAGTATTACGATACGCGTCCGGGGTCAGGAACCATCCCATGTCACTCCTTGATGTCCCACATCTTCATTTGAGCTGCCTGATATGGTGTTTTATGCCTGTATTTTCTACTTGAATGTGAGTACCCTGCACATTTTTTACTCATTAAAGAGACCTGGTTTATATGGAAGCTCTTAGATCTGGCCTTTTTTCTTTGCATATTGATTCGTTGGTGCCACTGAGGATACTTGCATATCTCCGGGTCCTTCAGCTGACAATTGCACATCTTTGAGCCATCTGGATTTCCTGCCATTTGTTCTAAGCGTTTTAGACCTTTGGTAAAACAAGGGTCTTGGTGTGAGGTGAGAGTACCCATCTTTACTGGTGAAGGGATCACGTTTGAAATATTTGAAATATTGGTTTTCCAAGTCACATGGTGGAGATACTCTGACTGTTTTGATCACAGGATTTGTTTGCACTTTGCAAATGTGGACTTTCTTTTTATTTTATTTTATTTTTTCACTGTTATTAATTCAATTATGTCTTCACTGGTATGAGCATATTCGTTTTAATATTAATATTATGCTATTTAGGTTTGCGCTGTTTGATATACGTAAGTTGTACGTCCGGCGTAAAGTTATTCCCTATATAGGAGGTGCAATTCATGCAAAGGTATGGACCATGGAACGAATGCCGTCGAATTTTACGTTGTTTACGTAGTACGTGAATAGGGCTGGGCGTAGGTTACGTTCACGTCGTAGGCGGTGATTCGACGTATCTTAGGCAGTTGTTTCGACGTGATTGTGAGCATGCGCACTGGGATACGTCCATGGGATGGCGCATGCGCCGTTCGTTTTGAGTACTTGTATGACGCTCGGCCCATCATTTGCATGAGGTCACGCTTCACTTAAATGTATCACACCCACTTCCACTTTCGCTGACTTACGACTATACGCTGCGCCAGCACAGAGTTGGGAGCATTTGCTTTGTGAATTCCATGCTGCCCTCTCCGTAAAAGAGATACGCTACGGCGGCATAAATATGCGCCGATGTCTGTGAATCCGGGACAATATCTGCAGCAAATCTTCCTAAGGTACTACAAGTAAAAGATGTGCTACTTATCCCTTTGTAGGGCTTGAGACACGGGTTTCCGTAGTGTAGGGTGTCTACCATGAATTTCTCTTAGGGTGCCAGAAATAATGGTTGCCTGGAAGTAGATAGCATAATGGCTATGTAGATATGGAGAATCCTTGTAAGGTTGATCTGTAGCGTGGAGAGCGCTGGCAGCAAGAATGTAGCATGACCGAGCTACGGCTGACAATAATACACACGCCGTTCTGTTTATAGAAAGGAAGCATGTGTGCCGAATGCAGCTGATTGCATTCAGCACTTCCGCGTTCCAGGGTGGAACGCACGCGGCGCCGGGTGATGACGTCATCGCATGGTCGCTGCGCTCCAGCGTGGATGTTACACAATCGCATCCAATGACGCGGCGCGCCATGGGGCAGGGCCGAGTGATATAGTGAGCAGCTATGGCTGCCAGCTTTATCACGGGAGTGCGCCTGCAAGGACTCAACACCTTGTGAGAGAGCCGCCGAGGGTCCCCAGAAGACGTGGATTGGGGCCACTCTGTGCAAAACAAGCTGCACAGTGGAGGGAAGTATAACATGTTTGTTATTTAAAAAATATCTTTAGTGATCCTTTAATGTACGTTGTTTCCTCACTCTCTGACTAAGGGCCATGAATAAAGAAATGATCTGGTAGGAGATCAGAGGAGCCATTTACTAGTTACCTTGAGGGGGGAATTGTGAGGTGCCGTACACACGGCAGAGAACCTCGACGGGCAGAACACATCGTTCCGCCCGTCGAGGTTCTCTCCCGGCCGTCGGATTCGGCGACCCGCCCGTCGGGAATGGCAACCAGCCATTCTTCCAGGCGGGCCGTCGAGGAAATAGAGAGCGTGCTCTCTATTTCGGCTCGACGGGCTTCCCGACGGGAAGCTCGCTGAGACCGTACACACGGCCGAGGTCCTCGCTGGAATGTGCATTCCAGCGAGGTTCTCGCTGGTTTTCAGCGAGAACCTCGGCCGTGTGTACGGGGCCTAAGATCTTCAGAGACAAAGCTGCCGGATGTGGGCGGAGTCCTGGTATAGGGGAACCAATCAGCTCATGTCTAGTAATAATCTTTGTATTTCTATTTTAGTAGATGGACGGGAGATGAGGAAAACCTCAGAGGATTGTCTCACTTTGTCTCCAGACTGTAAAGTAGAAGATGAGGACATCACACAGTATAGTCCAGGAGAAAACCCGACTACCTCAAATGTCCATCCGGCACCACACAGTGTAGATGGACCATCGTATTCCTCTTATCCTGAGGAACCTCAGACTGTGCGGGACGGTGCCGTCCTTCCAACAAATAAGAGACTTTCCTGTACTGAGTGTGGGAAGTGTTTCAGTTTTCAATCCAATCTTTCCACACATCAGAGATCTCACACGGGGGAGAAGCCGTATTCCTGTCCTGAGTGCGGGAAATGTTTTTCAGTGAAGTCAGATCTTTCCAGACATCAGAGATCTCACACGGGGGAGAAGCCGTATTCCTGTCCTGAGTGCGGGAAATGTTTTTCAGTGAAGTCAGATCTTTCCAGACATCAGAGATCTCACACGGGGGAGAAGCCGTATTCCTGTCCTGAGTGCGGGAAATGTTTTTCAGTGAAGTCAGATCTTTCCAGACATCAGAGATCTCACACGGGGGAGAAGCCGTATTTCTGTCCTGAGTGCGGGAAATGTTTTTCAGTGAAGTCAGATCTTTCCACACATCAGAGATCTCACACGGGGGAGAAGCCATATTCCTGTCCTGAGTGCGGGAAATGTTTTTCATATAAGTCCAGTCTTTCCACACATCAGAGATCTCACACGGGGGAGAAGCCGTATTCCTGTCCTGAGTGAGGGAAATGTTCCTCACTGAAGTCCTGTCTTCCTGTACATCAGGGATCCCACACAACCCTTGAGGTGTATTAGTGAGTGTGGGAAATGTCTCAGATCGCTGAGCCGCTGCAGGAACCTAACATCTTCCCGAAGGTGAACTTATCCTTTAACCCTTTCACTACCAGAGATGGTTTTGCGGTTTTTTTTGCCCACATTCAACACCCCTTTAATACCGGGGCACTTTTACCCCCTTCCTGCCCAGGCCAATTGTCAGCTCTGTCACACAACACTGTACCCAAATAATCTTTTTATCTCCCCCCAAATAGAGATTTCTCTTGGTGGTATTTGATCACCTCTGGGGTTTTATTTGTTGTGCTACAAATACAAAAAGACAGGAAATGTTAAAAAAATAAATAAAGTTTTTCTTTGTTTCTGTAAAAAAAATGTTGTAAATATACCTTGTGTTATTAGGTTATAATTGTGTGTTTTTTTGTTTTTGTTTTTATTCCTAGCCTGGGTATTCCCGATAGGCTTTGTTGATGTAATATAATCTTTAAAAGCTTAATAAAAAGAATTAGAAAACTTACTTAATTACAGCATTGTTTTTATTTCACTGGTGGTCACTGATTGGCATCACTGGTGGTCACTGATTGGCGTCACTGGTGGTCATCACTGGCGATGGGCTGTACTGATAATCAATGCTGAATATCAGTGCAGATGCACCCTGTCAGGAGAGACACTGATTGGCTCTCCTCCACTCACACCTTGTCAGCATAAATAAAGGAAAGCCGAAAAACTGGACTTTCTGGTTACGATGTGATTAGCTTTAATTGGACACAGCTGATCACATGGTGAAGAGCCAACGTCTTATGTTGCATACACACGATCAGAAATTCCTACAGGAAAACTTCGATGTGAGCTTTTGGTCGGATATTCTGACCGTGTTTATGCTCCATCGGACATTTCCTGTCGGAATTTCCGCCAACAAAACATTGAGAGCAGGTTCCCAATTTTCAGACGGAAAAAGTTCTTGTCGGAAATCCCGATCGCCTGTATGCAATTCCGACGCCCAAAAAACATGCATGCTCAGAATAAAGCAGGAGAGCCGAACTGCCTACTGAACTTCATTGATCTCGGCTCATCATACGTATTGTACGTCACCGCGTTCTTGACGTTTGGAATTTCCGACAAGATTTGTGTGACCGTGTGTATGCAACACAAGTTTGAGCCAACATTCCATCGTAATAAAATCCACGGTTTTCTTGTCGGAATTTCCAATCGTGTGTACAGGGCATTAGGCTCTTTACCGAGACTGGAGATGCGGTTTGTCAGAGCGACACACAACACCAACGATCGACCTGCGCCCCGAGCGGCTTATTCTTCTGGATGTCATGTGACATCCAATCAGCATAATGGAACCCCCGTCTGGCCGTCATTCTGCTATAGGCCGTGTGGGAAAGAGTTAAAGAATCATTTTAGGCCTGAACATTACATAAAACCCCCCAAAACGTGATATATTTTCTGATAGAAGACACCCTAGAGCAGGGATATGCAATTAGTGGACCTCCATCTGTTGCAAAACTACAATTCCCATGAGGCATAGCAAGACTCTGACAGCCACAAGCATGAACCCAAAGGCTGAGGCATGATGGGACTTGTAGTTTTGCAACATCTGGAGGTCCGCTAATTGATTATCCCTGCCCTAGAGCATCCTTTGTGCTCTCCTGGCACTGCCAGCAACGCTCAGAATTTCAATTCCTGAGCTACTAGCTAGGCCTTAAGGGTTTCTCGCCACTAGGGATAAGCTTTGAGTTTGAGTCGAACATCGTCTGTTAGGTTGTATATTATGGGCCGTGACGCACCACTCGAAGTTAGCGCAAACGACCCATTTGGCGAGCGGCATCGCAGCGCATTGCTGGCTGATGATTGGCCAAGCATGCACTATGACCAGCATGCTTTGGCCAATCACAGTGTGATAAGAACTGAGAGGGGGGACTTTGGCTAATTATGTCTCAGGAGGTTTAGTACACGCCCCACACTATATAAGACGTCCTGCGTGGCGGCCTTGTGTAGTAGTCTGTTCCGGGTGCTGAGAGAGACGGTGTCATTTCATTTGAGTTAGAGCAGGCAGGCGAGTCAGTTAGCTGCAGTTACAGTGTATGCAGTATATATATATGCATCCCAAGTGTTGTGCGTGTGTAATTAGTAATTATATATATATATATACACACACACCGTATTCAGTTTAGCTAGATCCGTTCCTGTTATTCTCTTCCTAATATACTGACAGTCAGGCAGGGGATTGTGGTAGCTGCAGTCGTTTCAGTCGGTGTACTGTATCCTGTGCACGGTGTGCAACTAAGACCCCTTTCACATTGAGGAGTTTTTCAGGTGGTACAGCGCTAAAAATAGCACTGCTATACCGCCTGAAAAACTCCTGCCCCAGCAACCTCAATGTGAAAGCCCGAGGGGGGGTGTGTATGATCGCTTTTATAAAAGCGCCCCCCTCCGGCGGGCTTCTGCGGGGGGGTGGGTGCCGCTGTTCTTCGCCGCCGTCTGGTTCTCTTCCGCCGCCGGGGGGGGCGCTTTGATAAAAGCGCCCACCACCCGGTGGGGCTTCCTTCGAAATCTTCGGCGGCGGGGGGGTTTTCTCCCACTCTCCAGGGTCTTCTCCCACTCTCCGGGGTCTTCTCCGGCTCTCTTCTCCGCTCTCCGGGGGTCTTCTTCTTCTTCAAGACTCGCCGCCGCTATCTTCGTGTTAGCTCAATTACTGGCGGCGGCGAGTCCCCTCTTCTGTGACGTCGTCTTCTTCTTCTCCAGATGTTGACGCGACGCTTCCTTCCACTGTTATGGCTGGCGCGCGGCTCGCAGCGAGTTATATAGGCCTGTCTTGTGACGTCGCAGTCCCATCATGCTCCGGTAGGTAGCACGTGGTACCTACCGGAGCATGATGGGACTGCGACGTCACAAGACAGGCCTATATAACTCGCTGCGAGCCGCGCGCCAGCCATAACAGCGGAAGGAAGCGTCGCGTCACCATCTGGAGAAGAAGAGAAGAAGACGACGTCACAGAAGAGGGGACTCGCCGCCGCCAGTAATTGAGCTAACACGAAGATAGCGGCGGCGAGTCCTGAAGAAGAAGAAGACCCCCAGAGAGCGGAGAAGACCCCCGGAGAGCCGGAGAAGACCCCGGAGAGTGGGAGAAGACCCCCCCCGCCGCCGAAGATGTCGAAGGAAGCCCGCCGGGTGGTGGGCGCTTTTATCAAAGCGCCCCCCCCCGGCGGCGGAAGAGAACCAGACTGCGGCGAAGAACAGCGGCACCCACCCCCCTGCAAAAGCCCGCCGGAGGGGGGCGCTTTTATAAAAGCGATCATACACACACCCCCCCCGGCGGCCAACTAATAAAATATTTCAATACCCTGTGTGGTTTATTTGTGTTTACACTTTTCTTGCAGGTGAATGGGTAGGGGTACAATGTACCCCATACTCATTCACTTAGGGTGGGGGGCCGGTATCTAGGGGCCCCCTTATTAAAGGGGGCTTCCAGATTCCGATAAGCCTCCCGCCCGCATACCCCGACAACCAACGGCCAGGGTTGTTGGGAAGGGGCCCTGTCCTCATCAACATGGGGACAGGGTGCTCTGGGGTGGGGGGCTGCAGTGCGCCCCCTGCCCTAGAGCACCTGACCCCCCCATGTTGAGGGCATGCTGCCCGGTACGGCTCAGGAGGGGGGGCGCTCGCTCGCCCCCACTCCCCTCCTGACCGGCCGGCGTGCTTTGGATACGGGTCTGGTATGGATTGTGGGGGGACCCCCACGCCGTTTTTTCGGCGTAGGGGGGTCTCCTTACAACCCATACCAGACCTAAGGGCCCGTTATGCTCCTGAGGGGGGAACCCATGAGGGATTTTTATTTAAAATCCGGCGGGGACTTCCTTCTCAGGATTCATAACAAACTCCGCCCACGTGTAGAATTGGCGGGAATCCGCGTCGGATCCCCGTCGCTTCTATGACGGCTTTGTCTCCATCGCGGCAAGCCAGCTCGGCGCTGGCTCCCGCGATGGGGCTCGCAAGTGCTAAATCTCGCCGAGAAAGGGAGCGAGATTGACACAATATCGCGGTCAACCACTGTAATAGGGAATCACGTTAGGGTTCCTTTTCAACAAGCCAACAGAACCAAGATGGTTCCTCTGTGTAGCCACTTCTGGTCAAAGATGGCCCTGGTATTCTGTCATGTAACCAGTGTGACCAGAACTGTGCTGCTAACAGAGAACACCAAACATATATATATATATGAAAATAATGAGGTTTATTAGGTAGAGAAATAATACGAATATAACCACCTCAAATATGACAAGTGCAGAAAACCAACCAGAAGACAGAGACCACAACAAACAACAGACAATATATATATATATATATATACAATAAAAGGGAAATGCCAGAATCTTTAACAATAGCCAGGCCAGGGTCATACACGGCAGATTGGTAGGTAGACAGAGGGGTATTCCAGAAGCATAAATGTTAGCCAAGTCATACACAGGGGGATCCGCAGATGGGGTAAGGAACACGGACAGGGAGAGGATGGATGGACGGGACAGGGAGACAGGATCAGGAACTCAGGTGATAGGTAGGGATGAGCCGAACACCCCCGGGTTCGGTTCGCACCAGAACATTCGAACAGACCGCGGGTTCGCACGAATATTTCGAACCCCATTGAAGTCTATGGGACCCGAAAGTTCGAATTCAAAAACGGTCATTTTAAAGACCAAAATGAAAAAAAAAATAAAAAAAATTCCTTTAAATATAACACCTGCTGGGTGTCTATAGTAGTGGCACGTGTTTAGAAATGTCCCTGCACAACATGAAAGGACCAACAAAAAAGTAATTAATGCTACTTGCGCAAGTTCTGTGTGGCAACATTATGTCGAATATTTTAGCGGTGGTGGGGGGCCATTATTGTTGTGAGAAAGAACATTTTTAGAAAAAAGGGCACCCCTCAAACATACTGTAATTGGAGCGCAACAAGGAGCCACGTGCAAATTGTTGCATGAAAACTTGTTATTAGGCGCCCCTGTTAAACAGGGGCAGAAAAATTGTGCCTTAGGCACTGGTGGCGGAGCTCAGAAACACAACATTTCTTACTAGCTATCAGCAAGAAAAGTGAGGAGGAGAAGGATATTCCATTAGCAGCATAAGAGGACAGTCACTCAGCATCAGCAGTCTAAAAGGGATCCGACATTTCAACAAAAAGATCTTATTCATTAATATCAGCATCAGGTGCTTGGTAGCTGGTGTTGATCCAAGCCTGATTCATTTTGATGAAGGTCAGTCGATCAACAGAGCCGGTGGAGAGGCGCACCCTGTGATCAGTCACAAAGCCTCCAGCAGCACTGAATGTCCGTTCTGAAAGAACACTGGATGCAGGGCAAACCAGTAGCTCAATTGCGTACTGAGCAAGCTCTGGCCAGTGATCCATCCTCAAGACCCAGTAAGCCAGAGGATTTTCGGTGGGGAAGGTGTCCAAGTCGGATTTTGCCCCTAGGTATTCCCGGACCATGTAAAACAGACGCTAGCGATGGTTGCTGGAACCAGTCAGACCTTGGGGCTGCGGACTAAATAACTGCCTGAACGCATCGGTCAGACGACCACCTTCTCCACCGCCCCTTCTGTGACTCACCTAAGCCTCAGCAAGACGTTGTCCAGAGCCAGGTTTTGGTAATCCCCCCGGTTCTGGGAACGCATTGTACAGACCCTTCTGCAAGGCCTCCCACAGAAGTTTCATCTTCTGCTCCCTCTGCGATGGCAACATAAGGTCCGCAACCTTACTCTTGTAACGTGGATCAAGGAGAGTCGCCAGCCAGTAATGATCCCTCTCCTTAATAGCACGTACACGAGGATCCTTACGCAGGCTTTGCAGAATCAGGGAGGCCATGCAGCGTAGGTTTGCAGAGGCATTCGGGGCACAGTCCTCTGGGTCACTGAGGACGACAGGATCCACAGGCACCTCATCCCAGCCACGTAAAACTCCACGTGCTTCTAGGGACTGTAAATGATCCCTTGAAGACTGCTGCTGCTGAGTGCTAGGCTCCACCTCCATGCTGCTGATACAATCCTCCTCCTCCTCTTCCTGTGTGCTAGGTGGGCAAGCAGGACCACTGTCTGGGTAAAGGGGGCCTTTAGAGGTAAGGAAGTCCTCCTCTTCCTCCCTCTGTTCTGCCTCAAGTGCCCTGTCCATTATTCCACGTAGCGTGTGCTCCAAAATGTGAATAAGAGGGACAGTCTCACTGATGCATGCACTGTCACTGCTCACCATCCTCGTGGCCTCCTCAAATGGTGACAGGACAGTGCATGCATCCCTGATCAAGGCCCACTGGCGTGGGAAAAAAAAAACCTAGCTCCCCTGACCCAGTTCTGCTGCCATATTGGCACAGGTACTCATTGATGGCCCGCTGCTGCGTGTGCAGCCACTGCAGCATGGCCAACGTTGAGTTCCATTTGGTGGGCATGTCACAAATTAGGCGGTTCTTGGGCAGTTTGTATTCCCTTTGTAGGTCAGTCAGCCGAGCAGTGGCATTATATGACCTCCGGAAATGCACACAGACTTTCCTGGCCTGCTTCAGGACATCCTGTAAGCCCGGGTACCTGCCCAAGAACCGCTGCACCACCAAATTGAGGACATGCGCAAAACAGGGCACGTGGGTGAGTTTTCCCTGTCGCAGGGCAGAGAGGAGGTTGGTGCCATTATCGCTGACCACCATTCCAGGCTTCAGCTGGCGTGGCGTCAACCACCTCTCAGCCTGAAGCTGCAGAGCTGACAAAACCTCTTCCCCAGTGTGGCTCCTGTCTCCCAAGCCCACCAGCTCTAGCACCGCATGGCATCTCTTGGCCTGCATTCCTGCGTATCCCCTCGTACGCCTACGGAGCACGGCTGGTTCGGAGAAAACCTCACCACAGGAAGAGGCCACAGAGGAAGAAGAAGAGGAGGGGGTGGAGGTGTGTCACAAACAGTAGTAGTGCTTTGGAGGCGTGGTGGCCCAACAACCTCCAAAATTACTGTACCTTGCCCTGCGTCCTTCCCAGCTGCCAGCAGAGTCACCCAATGCGCCGTAAAAGACAGGTAACGTCCCTGTCCATGCCTGCTGGACCATGAGTCGGCGGTAATATGCACCTTACCACTGACCGCCCTGTCCAGCGAGGCATGGACATTGCCTTCCACATGCCGGTAGAGAGCCGGAATCGCCTTCCGTGAGAAAAAGTGGCGTTTTGGTACTTGCCACATTGCACAAACCCACGGAAGGGGGCAGAATCTACCAACTGAAAAGGTAGCAGTTGAAGTGCTAGCAATTTCGCTAAGCTAGCATTCAACTGCTGGGCATGTGGATGGCTGGGATTGTACTTCTTTCGGCGCTGCAGCAGCTGGGGCAGGGAAATTTGCCTGGTACTATCAGTAGATTGACCGCTACTACTAGCTTGTCACACACCTATTTCTACACCTTCACTGCAGGCTTCAGAGAGGACTGGGGGTCTACTGGGGTTGGAGGTCCCAGAAGGGCAAGGGGGGGTACGCTGTTGTCTTTGGTGTGGGTCTTTCTGGTGTGCTTTCCAACGAGCTGCATGGCAGGTCGACATATGTCTGGACAAGCATGTGGTACCCAGGCGGTTGATGTTTTGGCCACGCGAGATACGCTTGCGACATAAGTTGCAAATAGCAAAGGTACGATCTTGTGGACATGTTTCAAAAAAGGCCCACACCAAAGAACTTTTGCTGTACCGGTCAGACACAGCAGCGCCATGCACAAGCGCCGTAGATGTGCGCTGTAATGGAGGTGGTGTGACCTTAAGCTGACCCCTGGAGGGCATCCTGCCTCTTTGGAGATGTGCCTGTGCCTCGTCCTCCTCCTCTCTCCTATCAGGCACCCAGGTAGAGTCAGTGACCTCATTATCCCCTCCCTCCTCATCACTGTCAACAACCTGGCAGTATGCTCCAGCAGGGGGAACATCATCACTGACAAATTGCTGTCCCTCTCGGCCACCCCCTCTCCCTGGGTTCACATCAATGCCTTCCTCTATCAGTGTTCCGTCATCGGAGTATTCAAAACGCTGCACATCTTCCTGCAGCATGTACCCCACACTGTGTTGAAACAGTTCAGGGGACTCCTCAGGAGGACATGGTGGTACTAGGGAAGTATTGTGTGAAGCCATTGTGCAGAGGGAAGAGGACGCCTTGGCAGCTGCTTTGCCAGATAAACTTTGATCAGTCTGTGTGAGAGAGGATGAGGAGGATGAGGACGGCTTGGTCATCCACTCTACTAATTCAGCTGCATGTTGAGGCTCAACACGGCCAGCTCCCGAAAAGAAGGACGAGCGGCCACGGCCACGGGCTGAAGAGGATGCAACACATCCACTACCAGCGTTACCTCTACATGCAGAGCCTGCTTGCCCTCCTGACTCTCTGCCTCTCTTTGTTCTCCTTCCAGACATATTGAACTGCTCAGGTGGTATCTAACAGCACAAGCAGAGTGACACCAAATGCTCTCAGGTGATATATAACAGCACACGTACAGTGGCACTATCTGCGCTCAGGTGGTATATAGCAGCACACGTACAGTGGCACTACCTGCGCTCAGGTGGTATATAGGAGCACACGTACAGTGGCACTAACTGCGCTCAGGTGGTATATAGGAGCACACGTACAGTGGCACTAACTGCGCTCAGGTGGTATATAGGAGCACACGTACAGTGGCACTATCTGTGCTCAGGTGGTATATAGGAGCACACGTACAGTGGCACTATCTGCGCTCAGGTGGTATATACCAGCACACGTACAGTGGCACTAACTGCGCTCAGGTGGTATATAGGAGCACACGTACAGTGGCACTAACTGCGCTCAGGTGGTATATAGGAGCACACATACAGTGGCATTATCTGTGCTCAGGTGGTATATAGGAGCACACGTACAGTGGCACTAACAGTGCTCAGGTGGTATATACCAGCACACGTACAGTGGCACTAACTGTGCTCAGGTGGTATATAGGAGCACACGTACAGTGGCACTATCTGTGCTCAGGTGGTATATAGGAGCACACGTACAGTGGCACTAACTGCGCTCAGGTGGTATATAGGAGCACACGTACAGTGGCACTAACTGTGCTCAGGTGGTATATAGGAGCACACGTACAGTGGCACTATCTGTGCTCAGGTGGTATATAGGAGCACACGTACAGTGGCACTATCTGTGCTCAGGTGGTATATAGGAGCTCACGTACAGTGGCACTATCTGTGCTCAGGTGGTATATAGGAGCACACGTACAGTATCACTATCTGTGCTCAGGTGGTATATACCAGCACACGTACAGTGGCACTATCTGTGCTCAGGTGGTATATACCAGCACACGTACAGTGGCACTAACTGTGCTCAGGTGGTATATAGGAGCACACGTACAGTGGCACTATCTGTGCTCAGGTGGTATATAGGAGCACACGTACAGTGGCACTATCTGTGCTCAGGTGGTATATAGGAGCACACGTACAGTGGCACTATCTGTGCTCAGGTGGTAGGAGCACACGTACAGTGGCACTATCTGTGCTCAGGTGGTATATAGGAGCACACGTACAGTGGCACTATCTGTGCTCAGGTGGAGCACACGTACAGTGGCACTATCTGTGCTCAGGTGGTATATACGAGCACACGTACAGTGGCACTATCTGTGCTCAGGTGGTATATAGGAGCACACGTACAGTGGCACTATCTGTGCTCAGGTGGTATATAGGAGCACACGTACAGTGGCACTATCTGTGCTCAGGTGGTATATAGGAGCACACGTACAGTGGCACTATCTGTGCTCAGGTGGTATATAGGAGCACACGTACAGTGGCACTATCTGTGCTCAGGTGGTATATACCAGCACACGTACAGTGGCACTATCTGTGCTCAGGTGGTATATAGGAGCACACGTACAGTGGCACTATCTGCGCTCAGGTGGTATATAGGAGCACACGTACAGTGGCACTAACTGTGCTCAGGTGGTATATAGGAGCACACGTACAGTGGCACTATCTGCGCTCAGGTGGTATATAGGAGCACACGTACAGTGGCACTAACTGTGCTCAGGTGGTATATACCAGCACACGTACGGTGACCCCAAATGCGCTCAGGTGGTATTAAACAGCACACGCACAGTCAGAGCGACTGAGTTTCTGTGCAATTCAATAGCCCACTTGCATTAACAGCAACTGCCTTTCTGTGCAAATAAATAGCACACGTGCAGTAACAGGTAATGCGTCTATGTGCAATGAACTAACACGTGTACACTAACACGTTAGAGCATCAAGCACAATCTCCTGCCTGACAGATACTAATAGCAGAACTAGATAAGCTATACAGTTTATAAATATATTGACAACTCCTAGGGATGTGAATATATTCTCTACAAACTGTACATTTAACTATTCTATCTATCTATCTATCTATCTATCGTGCGGAAAATAAGTATTTGAACCCCCTGCTATTTTGCAAGTTCTCCCACTTGGAAATCATGGAGGGGTCTGAAATTGTCATGGTAGGTGCATGTCCACTGTGAGAGACATAATAAAAAAAAAAAATTCCAGAAATCACAATGTTTGATTTTTTTAACTATTTATTTGTATGATACAGCTGCAAAGAAGTATTTGAACACCTGAGAAAATCAATGTTAATATTTGGTAGAGTCGCCTTTGTTTGCGTTTCTTGTCGTTTTTCACCAGGTTTGCACACACTGGAGGAGGGATTTTGGCCCACTCCTCCACACAGATCTTCTCTAGATCAGTCAGGTTTCTGGGCTGTCGCTGAGAAACACGGAGTTTGAGCTCCCTCCAAAGATTCTCTATTGGGTTTAGGTCTGGAGACTGGCTAGGCCACGCCAGAACCTTGATATGCTTCTTACAGAGCCACTCCTTGGTTATCCTGGCTGTGTGCTTCGGGTCATTGTCATGTTGGAAGACCCAGCCTCGACCCATCTTCAAAGCTCTAACTGAGCCCAAAATCTCGCAATACATGGCCCCGGTCATCCTCTCCTTAATACAGTGCAGTCGCCCTGTCCCATGTGCAGAAAAACACCCCCAAAGCATGATGCTACCACCCCCATGCTTCACAGTAGGGATGGTGTTCTTGGGATGGTACTCATCATTCTTCTTCCTCCAAACACGCTTAGTGGAATTATGACCAAAAAGTTATATTTTGGTCTCATCTGACCACATGACTTTCTCCCATGACTCCTCTGGATCATCCAAATGGTCATTGGCAAACTTAAGACGGGCCTTGACATGTGCTGGTTTAAGCAGGGGAACCTTCCGTGCCATGCATGATTTCAAACCATGACGTCTTAGTGTATTACCAACAGTAACCTTGGAAACGGTGGTCCCAGCTCTTTTCAGGTCATTGACCAGCTCCTCCCGTGTAGTCCTGGGCTGATTTCTCACCTTTCTTAGGATCATTGAGACCCCACGAGGTGAGATTTTGCATGGAGCCCCAGTCCGAGGGAGATTGACAGTCATGTTTAGCTTCTTCCATTTTCTAATGATTGCTCCAACAGTGGACCTTTTTTCACCAAGCTGCTTGGCAATTTCCCCGTAGCCCTTTCCAGCCTTGTGGAGGTGTACAATTTTGTCTCTAGTGTCTTTGGACAGCTCTTTGGTCTTGGCCATGTTAGTAGTTGGATTCTTACTGATTGTATGGGGTGGACAGGTGTCTTTATGCAGCTAATGACCTCAAACAGGTGCATCTAATTTAGGATAATAAATGGAGTGGAGGTGGACATTTTAAAGGCAGACTAACAGGTCTTTGAGGGTCAGAATTCTAGCTGATAGACAGGTGTTCAAATACTTCTTTGCAGCTGTATCATACAAATAAATAGTTAAAAAATCATAAGTTGTGATTTCTGGAATAAAAAATTTGGATTATGTCTCTCACAGTGGACATGCACCTACGATGACAATTTCAGACCCCTCCATGATTTCCAAGTGGGAGAACTTGCAAAATAGCAGGGTGTTCAAATACTTATTTTCTGCAATCTATCTATCTCTGACTTCTCTCTCTGAAAGCCGGAACACACTACACGAGGCCGCCCGGGAGGCGGCCTTTTATAGTGTGGGGCGTGTGTTAAAGCCCTGAGCCCTAATTGGCCAAAGCACCCAGGCTTTGGCCAATTAGGTCTCTTCGTTTTTTGGGCGCTGTGATTGGCCAAGCATGCGGGGTCATGGTGCATGCTTGGCCAATCATCAGCACGCAAAGCCGCAGTGAATTATGGGCCGTTGCGCGTCATGGCGCGAACGACCCGATTTGTTCGTTTTCGACGAACGATCGAATGGCCGATGTTCGATGCGAACATGTGTTCGCATCGAACGCGAAGCTCATCCCTAGTGATAGGTAACAGGTTTCAGGTCTCCAGGAACAGGCTCAGGCCATCCGATAACTAACAGGGCACAAGGAACAATACCAGGGCAGTGTGGGAGTGTACTTGCTGGGTATTTATACACCTCCTGCAATCAGACTCAGGTGATGCCTGATTGCAGGAGATGTCGCCCCACACTGCCAGGAACTCCCCGCTGGTAGATGCCAGTACTGCGGCCCAAGGATTACATAATAGCACCACCAGGGTAGAGCTCCCCTGGCAGTTCCAGACTGCCAGGAGACACCTGGTGGTGAACCACAGTGCTGCACGCCATATAACAGACAGTGTCACCTGCGGGAGGAACCTTCCCTGACAGTGACATGGATGTCAGGCATGACTGCCGACCGCATGATGCAGACATCACGAGGGGCACATGCACCAGAACCTGCAAACAGACCAAAAGTTTGTGTGAACTTTAGAACCCTGTTAAAGTCTATGGGACTCGAACGTTTAAAATCTAAAGTACTAATTTTAAAGGCCAATATTGACTCCATCTCCCCCATACCCCATTATGGGGTAACCCCAAACTTTCGCATTTCAGGTCTATCCCAGATCCCAATTGTGGCAAACCTAGCCACTTCTGGAACGCTGGACGTTACATGTCAAAAGGTTGTCTGTATTATATGCTGTGTATTCTGCTGGGTCTTATGTGGGCATAGTAATTGGTATGCTGGCAGCCGTAAGCCACTAGCATTTAAGTACTTTGTTTTATGTTGCCCAATCAGTGTTCGGCAGTTTTAAACTGAACTCCCACAACACATAACCCCAGACCCCAGCTATCAACCGACTTTTCCCTTGTGCAGCAATGCCTGATGGGAGAATTATCCAAACTGTTAAGTTCCCCATCTGGTCCTCCCTGTATTACCCCTGTTAAATCTATTTGGCTGTTTGGAAACCCCTTGCATGGGGAATTCTATAAATATGGAAGCCTGTGAATAAAAAGTCAGTTGACTCTCAGAGCTGTGTTTCGTCCGGTTACTGGGGGGGATTTGGGACATTGCCTTACTTTTCAACGCTGACTGTGGATTTACCCTGGTTACCAATGGAGATCGTGGAGTTTAATATTGTACTCCGCTACAATTGGTGGCAAGCGACGGGATCCAACCTTACAGCCGATAAGCGCAATTCGTGCAATGTGAACTACCGATGTAAATGGAGACGGATTATTCTACGCTAAAGCGGCAGACATTAAAGGAACTGCTAGAAGCCAGGGGTAAGGTAGCCAGCAACAAATCCAAAGCTGTACTAACTGCCGAGCTGATGGAGGGAGACAGAGCCCGCAGCGCTACACCACCAGCAGCCATGGAAGAAACCCTCTACCAGAGAGAAATGAGGACCAGGCTGGAATTTTTGCCACAGCCTATATCAGATGCCATGCTGCACATGGTAATGGCGAATGTGCAGGAGTATGTGATGGCACACAGTCCGCAGTATACACAGTCTCCAGCAGAATCCACTACTGGGTCACTCTACAACCAGGTAAAACCCAAAATTCCCTATCATGCCTTTAAAATGTTTTGCGAGGAGAAGGATGAGATTGATGGGTATTTACAGGATTTTGAGAGACTGTGTGATTTACATGACTTGGAACAGACAGTATGGGTCCCATTGCTAGCAGGCAAGCTGGCAGGTCGGGCAGCAGAAGCATATCGTGCTGTACCCAGTGAGGACAGCAAGGATTATGATAAAGTGAAGCGAGCGATATTAGAGAGATACGCCATTACTCCAGAGGCATACCGGCGCAAGTTTAGAAACCTGCGCAAACCAGAAAAGGATTCAACATCCAATGCCACACCTGCAAACAGTGGAGACATATGGCACGCGAGTGCACCCAAACTGGGGCAGACCCGCCTGGAACCAAGGCCGACCGAACCCGGCACCAAGGGCTGCTGCCCATCATTATCAACGGGAGCCGGCCACTCAAGAGATGTTGAGCATTCCAGCGGAAGAACCCCTGGGAATCTTGCATGAGGTGATGACAGTCCGAGCCACGGATAACCGGCAGCATCATCGACAGCCAGTGACCTTGGAGGGGAAAGAAGTCCAGGGACTTCGGGATTTAGGAGCTACTTTAACCTTGATAGCACCCCATTTGGTCCCTGACTCGGCACACACTGGCGGATCCGTGGCAGTACGATTGGCAGGGGGAGCAGTGTACCGACTACCCATTGCCAAAGTACATTTGGATTGGGGTGTGGGAGGGGGGACGGTAGAAGTGGGCCTCATGCAAAATTTACCAGCAGATGTTATGCTGGGAAATGACTTGGGCCAGATGACCTCTGCTTTTGTACCCCAGGCCCCATACCAGGAAGCCCATCCAGTGACCACACGGCAACAGGCTCGCACCACGGTTCCACCGACACACTCTGAGGCTCCGGTAAGAGACCATGACCCCCACACGACACGTATGTCCTGGGATACCCCGACTAAGTTTGAGGCCGAGGTGAGGTCAGACCCCACGCTACAGGTATACAGGGACAGGGTACACGCTGACCAGGCTGGGCTAGAGGGGGAGCGGTACACCTGGGAGAAAGGGCTACTTTACCGCATTGCTGAAAGAGGAGTGGGAGGGTCGGCCACAGTAACGACTAAACAGTTAGTGGTTCCCCAGAAGTATAGGCAAGAACTGCTTCGGATTGCCCACGACATTCCCCTGTCTGGGCATCTGGGGATGACACGTACCCGATACAGGTTGACCCACGCTTTCTTCTGGCCAGGGATCTCCAAGGATGTGAGGCAATACTGCACCTCCTGTGACATTTGCCAGCGAGTAGGCAAGCGAGGTGACCGCCACAAAACCAAGTTATGTCCTCTTCCCATTATTGAAGAACCCTTCAGTAGGGTGGCCGTAGATATAGTGGGGCCCTTACCAAAACCCAGTCCCTCCGGGAAAAGATATATTTTAACTGTAGTGGACTATGCCACCCGGTACCCCGAGGCTATAGCCCTCACCAACATTCATGCCGAAACTGTGGCAGAGGCCTTAATGAAAATATTTTCCAGGGTGGGTTTTCCCCAAGAAATCATATCCGATAGAGGCACCCAGTTCACCGCCGAGGTAACCCAACAACTATGGAAGATATGTGGCATTAAGCCAATAGTAAATTCGGCGTACCACCCCCAGTCCAATGGTCTATGCGAAAGGTTTAATGGTACGCTGAAGCAGATGCTCCGTACATTTGGAGAGGCTCATAAAGACTGGGAGCGCTTTCTACCCCATCTGCTCTTCGCTTATAGAGAGGTACCCCAAGAGTCAACAGGGTTTTCCCCTTTTGAATTACTGTTTGGGAGAAGGGTGCGAGGGCCACTAGACCTAATTAGAGAGCATTGGGAGGGGGAGAGTAGCCCAGACGGAACCCCTATTGTATCCTACGTACTGGAGTTCAGGGACCGTCTGGAGGCGCTAACCCAGGCTGTGCGCACCAACCTCCGGGCGGCCCAACAACGTCAGCGCCGCTGGTACGATAGGGGAGCCAGAGACTGCAGCTTTCAGGTAGGACAAAAGGTTTTGATTTTAAAACCGGTCCGCACAGACAAGCTGCAGGCCATCTGGCAAGGCCCATACCAGGTGGTGGAACAGAGATGTGATACCACCTATGTGATTGGCCCCTGCTCAGGGGTAGGGGAGAGACGCATGTTCCACGTGAATATGCTCAAACCATACCATGAGAGGATAGAGGACGTGGCCGCCATATGCGCTTCCGCTTTGGAGGATCAGGAGAATCTGCCACTACCTGACCTCTTAGAACAGGAGGGACAGACGGAGCCCTCCAAGGGGGTTCAGCTGGGGGAGCGGCTAAGCCCTCAGGAGCGTGCCCAGGTACAAGAGCTGATTGTAGCTAAAGGGGCTACCTTCTCCAATTTACCTGGGTACACTCTGCTGGCCACTCACCGAGTCGAGACCCCGGGACAGCTACCTATGCGGCAAACCCCATATCGTGTCCCTGAAGCAGTCAGGACGCATATGAAGACTGAGATTGATAAGATGTTGCAGCTGGGGGTTATGGAACCTTCTGATAGCCCCTGGGCATCGCCAGTAGTGCTGGTACCAAAGAAGGATGGCACGACATGTTTCTGTGTCGACTACCGGAGGCTAAATGACAAAACGGTGTCTGATGCCTATCCGATGCCCCGGATAGACGAGCTGCTGGATAAGATGGCACGGGGCCGGTATCTCACTACCATAGACTTATGTAAGGGATACTGGCAGATTCCACTGGCCGAGGAGGCCATCCCCAAGTCAGCGTTTGTCACCCCGTTTGGCCTGTATCAATTTCGGGTCATGCCATTCGGGATGAAGAACGCTCCGGCAACTTTTCAGCGGATGGTCGATCGGTTATTGGACGGATTCCAGGAATACGCATGTGCCTATTTAGACGACATCGCCATATTTAGCCAGACCTGGGCAGAGCACCTACAACACATAGGGGCCATTCTAGATCGTATTGGAGAGGCAAGGTTAACACTGAAACCCAGCAAGTGTCATATAGGGATGGCCGAAGTGCAGTACTTGGGCCACCGGGTGGGGAGCAGGCGACAGAAACCCGAACCAGCTAAAGTTGAAGCCGTAGCTAAATGGCCCACCCCCAGGACGAAAACCCAAGTGCTAGCGTTTCTAGGTACTGCGGGGTACTATAGAAAATTCGTACCCAATTATAGTGCCCTGGCCAAACCCTTGACTGACTTGACACGCAAGAACCTGCCCCGACAGGTTGTCTGGGCCCCAGAGTGTGATCAGGCATTCCAACAACTAAAGACTGCTCTAACTAATGCCCCTGTACTTGCTGCTCCTGATCCAACTAAAAGATTCCTTGTCCATACGGACGCTTCAATGTTTGGATTGGGAGCAGTGCTGAGCCAAGTGGGAGCCGATGGCGGAGAACACCCCGTAGCTTACCTGAGCCGAAAGTTATTGCCACGAGAAGTAAGCTACGCCGCCATTGAGAAGAAATGCCTGGCCGCGGTGTGGGCCCTCAAAAAGTTGCAGCCGTATTTGTATGGACAACCTTTTTCGCTACTCACAGATCACAACCCGTTGGTGTGGCTAAACCGTGTGGCGGGAGACAATGCCCAGCTGCTGCGCTGGAGTTTGGCGCTGCAGCCGTTTGACTTTACAATCCACTACCGACCAGGGAAGCAAAACGGTAACGCCGACGGGCTATCTAGACAAACTGAACTTGAAAAGTGATCTGTGAAAGTACACCCCCGGACATCCCCAAGCCGATCCGTTGGGATCAGACTGTGTATGCCGGCTTGGTTCTGGGGGAGCATTGTGGCAAACCCAGCCACTTCTGGAACGCTGGACGTTACATGTCAAAAGGTTGTCTGTATTATAGGCTGTGTATTCTGCTGGGTCTTATGTGGGCATAGTAATTCATATGCTGGCAGCTGTAAGCCACTAGCATTCAAGTACTTAGTTTTATGTTGCCCAATCGGTGTTCGGCAGTTTTAAACCGAACTCCCACAACACATAACCCCAGACCCCAGCTATCAACCCACTTTTCCCTCGTGCAGCAATGCCTGATGGAGAATTATCCAAAATGTTAAGTTCCCCATGTGGTCCTCCCTGTATTACCCCTGTTAAATCTATTTGGCTGTTTGGAAACCCCTTGCATGGGGAATTCTATAAATATGGAAGCCTGTGAATAAAAAGTCAGTTGACTCTCAGAGCTGTGTGTTGTCCGGTTACTGGGGGAGATTTGGGACATTGCCTTACTTGTCAATGCTGACTGTGGATTTACCCTGGTTACCAGCGGAGATCGTGGAGTTTAATATTGTACTCCGCTACACCAGTGTCTGGGCCAGATTTGGGATCGTGAAAATACAACGGCAGGGGCATTGCTTCCTTTTCCCGAGCTGCGTGAAACATATCAGCTCACTTTATGGATGCTATTTAGATACCTACAGCTGAAGCATGCTGCGCAGGTACAATTCCCCAGGGCGGTTTCAATTGAGCCACATAGAGTTGAGAGGTTCCTTGCTTCCCGTGGGGTAGACAGACTGGTGTCCTCTGTTTATCTCCGCCTCACCTGTATTGACTCAGAAGGTGAATCCCCCCTGTATAGAGTTTGGAAGGCGGACATTCCGGACCTATCGGAGGAGGACTGGGAATCGATTTTATCCCAGTAAATATCATAGTTACACAGTTAGTCAGGTTGAAAAGACACAAGTCCAACCAGTTCAACCATAAAACAATAAACAAACAAAATAAAACACAGTACAATCCCATCCCCCAACTCCATACCCACAGTTGATCCAGAGGAAGGCAAAAAAAAAAATCAGCAGAACATGAGATCCAATTTTCTGCAGCAGGGGAAAAAAATTCCTTCCTGATCCCCGAGAGGCAATCGGATTTACCTTGGATCAACTTACCTACAAATCTTAGTACTCAGTTATATTCTGTACATTTAGGAAAGAATCCAGGCCTCTCTTATAGCAATCTCCTGAGCCGGCCAGAACCACCTCTGGAGGGAGTCTGTTCCACATTTTCACAGCTCTTACTGTGAAGAAACCTTTCCGTATTTGGAGGTGAAATCTCTTTTCCTCCAGACGTAAAGAGCGCCCCCTTGTCCTCAGTGTTGACCGGAAAGTGAATAACTCAACACCAAGTTCACTATATGGACCTCTTATGTATTTGTACATGTTGATCATATCCCCCCTTATTCTCCTCTTCTCAAGAGTGAATAAATTCAGTTCCTCTAATCTTTCCTCATAGCTGAGCTCCTCCATGCCTCTTATCAGTTTGGTTGCCCTTCTCTGCACTTTCTCCAGTTCTCCGATATCCTTTTTGAGAACTGGAGCCCAAAACTGGACTGCATATTCCAGATGAGGTCTTACTAATGATTTGTACAAATGATATCTCTCTCTCTGGAGTCCATACCTCTCTATACAAGAAAGGACTTTCCTCGCTTTGGAAACCGCAGCTTGGCATTGCATGTTATTATTGAGCTTATGATCAACTAAAACCCCCAGATCCTTCTCCACTACAGATCCCCCCAGATCCTTCTCGACCACAGATCCCCCCAGATCCTTCTCGACCACAGATCCCTCTCCACTACAGATCCCCCCAGATCATTCTCCACTACAGATCCCCCCAGATCCTTCTCCACTACAGATCCCCCCAGATCCTTCTCCACTACGGATCCCCCCAGATCCTTCTCCACTATGGATACCCCCAGATCCTTCTCCACTACAGATCCCCCCAGATCCTTCTCGACCACAGATCCCTCTCCACTACAGATCCCCCCAGATCCTTCTCGACCACAGATCCCTCTCCACTACAGATCCTCCCCAGATCCTTCTCCACTACAGATCCCCCCAGATCCTTCTCCACTACAGATCCTTCTCCACTACAGATCCCCCAGATCCTTCTTGACCACAGATCCCCCCAGATCCTTCTCCATTACAGATCCCCCCAGATCCTTCTCCACTACAGATCCCTCCAGATCCTTCTCCACTACAGATCCCCCCAGATCCTTCTCGACCACAGATCCCCCCAGATCCTTCTCCACTACAGATCCCCCCAGATCCTTCTCCACTACAGATCCCACCCAGATCCTTCTCCACTACAGATCCCCCCAGATCCTTCTCCACTACAGATCCCCCCAGATCCTTCTCCACTACAGATCCCCCCAGTTGTACTCCCCCTAGCATGTATGATGCATGCATATTCTTAGCCCCCAAGTGCATAACTTTACATTTTTCAACATTAAACCTCATCTGCCACTTAGTCGCCCAATTAGACAGAGCATTGAGGTCGGCTTGTAAATTGGAGACATCCTGCAAGGACATTATTCCACTGCATAGCTTGGTGTCATCTGCAAAAACAGAAATGTTACTTTTGATCTCAGACCCAATATCATTTATAAATATATTGAAAAGTAAGGGACCCAACACTGAACCTTGGGGGACACCGCTGATAACACCGAACCTTGGGGTACACCACTGATAACACTGAGCCTTGGGGTACACCACTGATAACACTGAGCCTTGGGGTACACCACTGATAACACTGAGCCTTGGGGTACACCGCTGATAACACTGAACCTTGGGGTACACCACTGATAACACTGAGCCTTGGGGTACACCGCTGATAACACCGAACCTTGGGGTACACCACTGATAACACTGAACCTTGGGGTACACCACTGATAACACTGAACCTTGGGGTACACCACTGATAACACTGAACCTTGGGGTACACCGCTGATAACCTTGGACCATTCAGAGTAAGAATCATTAACCACAACTCTCTGAATTCTGTCTTTCAGCCAGTTTTCTATCCATTTACAAACTGATATATCTAATCCTGTAGACCTTACCTTACACATGAGCCGTGTGTGGGGAACTGTATCAAATGCTTTAGCAAAATCCAAGTATACCACGTCCACAGCCACGCCTCTGTCCAAGTATACCACGTCCACAGCCACGCCTCTGTCCAAGTATACCACTTCCACTGCCACGCCTCTGTCCAAGTATATCACTCCCACAGCCACGCCTCTGTCCAAGTATATCACTTCCACTGCCACGCCTCTGTCCAAGTATATCACTCCCACTGCCACGCCTCTGTCCAAGTATATCACTCCCACATCCACGCCTCTGTCCAAGTATACCACTTCCACTGCCACGCCTCTGTCCAAGTATATCACTCCCACAGCCACGCCTCTGTCCAAGTATACCACTTCCACTGCCACGCCTCTGTCCAAGTATATCACTCCCACAGCCACGCCTCTGTCCAAGTATACCACTTCCACTGCCACGCCTCTGTCCAAGTATATCACTCCCACTGCCACGTCTCTGTCCAAGTATACCACATCCACACCCACGCCTCTGTCCAAGTATACCACTTCCACTGCCACGCCTCTGTCCAAGTATATCACTCCCACAGTCATGCCTCTGTCCAAGTATACCACTTCCACTGCCACGCCTCTGTCCAAGTATATCACTCCCACTGCCACGTCTCTGTCCAAGTATACCACTTCCACTGCCACGCCTCTGTCCAAGTATATCACTCCCACAGCCACGCCTCTGTCCAAGTATACCACGTCCACTGCCACGCCTCTGTCCAAGTATATCACTCCCACAGCCACGCCTCTGTCCAAGTATACCACGTCCACTGCCACGCCTCTGTCCAAGTATATCACTCCCACTGCCACGTCTCTGTCCAAGTATACCACTCCCACAGCCACGCCTCTGTCCAAGTATACCACTCCCACAGCCACGCCTCTGTCCAGGGTTTTACTTACCTCTTCATAAAAGGAAATCAGGTTTGGGACTATTTGATTGATGTGCACTATTTGAAAATGCGGTTTACTTTTTATCTTGTATACAATTGTATTGTATCGAGTGCCAATGTATTCCCCCCCCCTTTTTTTGTTACTGTCCTCTCTGTTAATTTTTTAATAAAAACGTATTAAACAAAATGATAGACAGTCTTGTGGCGCCCTCCAAAATGATGGACAGTCTTGAGGCGCCCTCCAAAATGATGGATAGTCTTGAGGCGCCCTCCAAAATGATAGACAGTCTTGAAGCGCCCTCCAAAATTATGGACAGTCTTGAGGCGCCCTCCAAAATGATAGACAGTCTTGTGGCGCCCTCCAAAATGATGGATAGTCTTGAGGCGCCCTCCAAAATGATAGACAGTCTTGAGGCGCCCTCCAAAATTATGGACAGTCTTGAGGCGCCCTCCAAAATGATGGACAGTCTTGTGGTGCCCTCCAATATGATGGACAGTCTTGAGGCGCCCTCCAAAATGATGGATAGTCTTGAGGCGCCCTCCAAAATGATGGACAGTCTTGAAGCGCCCTCCAAAATTATGGACAGTCTTGAGGCGCCCTCCAAAATGATGGACAGTCTTGTGGTGCCCTCCAACATGATGGACAGTCTTGAGGCGCCCTCCAAAATGATGGATAGTCTTGAGGCGCCCTCCAAAATGATGGACAATCTTGTGGTGCCCTCCAAAATGATGGACAGTCTTGTGGCGCCCTCCAAAATGATGGACAGTCTTGTGGTGCCCTCCAAAATGACGGACAGTCTTGTGGCGCCCTCCAAAATGATGGACAGTCTTGTGGCGCCCCATTCTAAAATGTAAAAATGATTCAAAAAATTCTACATAATGTAACAAAAACGCACGTAGGACACCCAACGTTATAAGGCCAGAATGAGAGCGATAATTCTATCACCAGACCTCCTTCGTAACACTAAACTGATGACCTATAGGGGCTCCTAAAGCCTTGCCTATAGAAAATATAGAGTACTGAAGTTTGTCACCAAACTACAGGCACACACAAATTTAAGGTTGGACATGTTGGGTATCTATTGACTTGGTGCATTTTACCAAAAAATTGGGTAATTTATTGTGTTTTTGTGCCCCCTAAAATGAACTTTATTGTGTTTTTTACAGAAATTTTGCATTTCATAGACTTTTGCGGTTATATCGTGTGACATAAAAAATTGGAACTACCACTATTTTATTCTCTAGGACAGACCTCATATTTTCCACTCACCTACTCACATTTTGTGAATGTAAAATTGTTTCTGGCGAGGAGCTGGGCGGCTTGGGAGTGGGGGGAGCGCAGGTACTGCCGGTATGTGAGGGTTGATCGGGAGCCGTTCTCCCATCGATCGCCCCGGGGAAGAGAGCATGGAGGAAGGAGAAAAGCCGCGGGATTACAGAGCGGATAACCCGCTGTTACAGCTGAGTTTACATTACAAATGCCTCTGCTCCGCTCACACACAGCCCCGCCTCCTGACCCTGCGCCTGTATCAGATAGAGAGAATGCCAGTCCAATGCTGGGATGTGTTCTGCATGATACAGGCGCAGAGTCAGGAGGCGGGGCTGTGTGTAACCATGAGCAGAGGCAATTGTAATATAAACTCAGCTGTAACAGCCGGCTATACGCTCTGTAATCCTGCGGCTTTTATCTTCCTCAATGCTCTCTTCCCTGGGGTGATCCTCTGCACTACAATAGCGGGCACAGTGAGCAGAGGCTACAATGGTGGGGACAGGTGAGGCTGCAATGGGGGGCACAGGTGAGGTGAGTCTGCAATGGTGGGCACAGGTGAGGCTGCATTGATGGCACAGGTGAGTCTGCATTGATTGGCACTGGTGAGGCTGCACTGATAAAGTTGTTGTTAATATTTATTTTTGTAACTTAATTCTGCATAATACATTTAAGTGTCATTTCATGAGATAATTTAGGAGGGCGTGTTTAGGGGCGGAATTAGGGGCGTGCAGGGTTAGGGTTGGTTGGGTCAACTGGTGGGTGATTTGTTGGAGATGCAATAAAACTTCAGCTTAGCCTTTTACTGTATATCAGATGCAGTTTACAAAAAGGACACAAGATGTCGCTACTGATTAATGATATGTGTTCTTTATGATATGTTGTATTTTCTATCCCAGTAATCTACTCGTTGGTTTCTTTTTCCTGCCTTGTTGTCTGTGTGTGTTCTTCTTACCATGATGTGGAGACATCTTTGTCTGTGTGTGATGATGTTCCAATAAAGAAGCCAGTTCCTGTTACTACACAACGTCTGATCTCAACTGACTCCGCTGTACCTATCAATCGTACTCTGCAACATGATTAACCCTTAAGGCCTAGCTAGTAGCTCAGGACTTGAAATTCTGAGCCTTGCTGGCAGTGCCAGGAGAGCTCAAAGGGCGCTCTAGGGTGTCTTCTATAAGAAAATATATCACATTTTGGGGGTTTTCTATAATGTTCAGGCCTAAAATGATTCTTTAACTCCTTCCCACCCGGCCTATAGCAGAATGGCGGCCAGATGGGGGTTCCATTATGCTGATTGGATGTCACATCACATCCAGAAGAATAAGCCGCTCGGGGGCAGGGCGATCGTTGGTGTTGTGTGTCGCTCTGACAAACCGCATCTCCAGTCTCGGTAAAGAGCCTAATGCCCTGTACACACGATTGGAAATTCCGATAGAAAACCGTGGATTATTTTACGACGGAATGTCGGCTCAAACGTGTGTTGCATACACACGGTCACACAAATCTTGTCGGAAATTCCAAACGTCAAGAACGCGGTGACGTACAATACGTATGATGAGCCGAGATAAATTAAATTCAGTAGGCAGTCCGACTCTCCTGCTTGATTCTGAGCAAGAACCTTTTCCGTCTGAAAAATGGGAACCTGCTCTCAATCTTTTGCTGGCGGAAATGTCCGATGGAACATAAACAAGGTCGGAATTTCTGACCAAAAGCTCACATCGAAGATTTCCTGTCGGAATTTCCGACCGTGTGTATGCAGCATAAGAGGTTGGCTCTTCACCATGTGATCAGCTGTGTCCAATCAAAGCTAATCACATCGTAACCAGAAAGTGCCGGTTATCGGCTTTCCTTTATTCATGCTGACAAGGTGTGAGTAGAGGAGAGCCAATCAGTGTCTCTCCTGACAGGGGGGATCTGCACTGATATTCAGCATTGATTATCAGTACAGCCCATCACCAGTGATGACCACCAGGGATGCCAATCAGTGACCACCAGGCATGCTAATCAATGACCACCAGTGATGCCAATCAGTGACCACCAGTGATGCCAGTCAGTGACCACCAGGGATGCCAGTCAGTGCCCACCAGCCATGCCAATCAGTGACCACCAGTGATGGCAGTCAGTGACCACCAGTGATGCCAATCAGTGACCACCAGTGATGCCAGTCAGTGCCCACCAGTGAAATAGAAAACTTACTTATTTGCAGGATTTTTTTATTCTTTTTATTTTTTTGTTTCAAACATTTTATCAAAGTTTAAATAGAAATACAATTAATTTGCGTATACATATACGGGGTTGTACAATACATTTTGAACACAAAATAACAGAAATATGGAGGTAGACAATATATTAACATTGTCATTATATATTCAAGTATCAGAATATCAAATAGAATGAGATATAAAGCAGAAACAGGAGAATCGTACATTACTATGTTAGTATCTTAAAGATATAAAGCACAGAAAATACAGGATAATTCAATCTTTATTCTTTTTATTAAGCTTTTAAAGATTATGGGCCAGATTCAGGAACAGTTAGGCTGGCGGATCCAGTGATCCGCCAGCCTAACTGTCACTTTAAGCCGGCGTTTCTGTTTTCTGTAACCAGAAAACAAGAAACGCCGGGTTGAAGTTCCGATGCGAGCAGCGTAAATGAATTTCGCCATCGCATCGTTACTTCAACTTAAAAATGGCGCCGGGGGCGTTCCCGCCGATTTACGCTCAAAAAATATGTTAATGAGCGGAAATCGGCAATTCACGAGCGAATTCGGGCGCGACGCAGTGATGTTACGACGTTTCCGGAAGCGATACGCGGCGCATAGATAAAGCAGCCCCCTAGTGGAGTATCCTATGTTAGGTATAGGCGTCGTCATCGCGTCGGAAAAAAAAATATGGCGTCGCTTGCGTAAAAAGTTAATGAATGGGAATGTGACGTCATTGACGTTCATTCACAGAATTTGGAGCATGCGCACGGGGATGCTTTGACACTCGACGCATGCGCAGTACGTTCGCCGCGGGGTCGCGCTTAGTTAGAATACTACACGCCCCGTACCCGCCCAATTTGAATTCCGCCGGCTCATTTGCGATGCGCTGCCGCAACTTTAGGAGCAAGTGCTTCTTGAATAACAGCACTTGCTCCTAAAATTTCGGCAGAGTAACGTAAATGAGAAGCGTTACTCCAGAGCAAAGATGCGCCCATCTACCTGAATCTGGCCCTATATTACATCAACAAAGCCTATCGGGAATACCCAGGCTAGAAATAAAAACAAAAAACACACAATTATAACCTAATAACACAAGGTATATTTACAACATTTTTTAACAGAAACAAAGAAAAACTTAATTTTTTTTAACATTTTCTGTCCTTTTTTGTATTTGTAGCACAACAAATAAAAGCCCAGAGGTGATCAAATACCAGCAAAAGAAAGAAAAGTGGAGGTGTCTGCGCTGTGAAAAAACTAGGGCTGTGAATGTGAAATAGGAAGGTACAAAGTGCATAGGCAACACGGCCCAAGAAGGGCAACAAAGTGGTCCAGGGGAGGGCAAACTAATGCCGCGTACACACGATCACTTTTTGCGATGAAAAAAAACGACGTTTTTTTAAAACATCATTTAAATTGATCGTGTGTGGGCAAAACGTTGTTTTTTGTGTCATAAAAAACGACCAAAAAAAATTTCCAACATGCGTGAATTTTTTGTGTCGTTTTTTAAAACGTTGTTTTTTGTTTCACAAAAAGTCACCGTGTGTAGCAAAAACGTTGTTTAAAACAACTTTTTTCAACCCGCGCATGCCCAGAAGCTAGTTATGAAGCGAGCTTCAATGGAAAAGAGTGGTGAACGTAACCTCGCTTTTTGTGAAAAAACGATGGTGTGTAAGCAACATCGTCTTTGAAAGTGAATTTTCAAAAACCTCGTTTTTTACTTCACAGAAAACGTTGTTTTTTTTCATCACAAAAAGTGATCGTGTGTACGCGGCATAAGTGTAATTAAACATGATAACAATGGATAACACTGCAAGAACTAAATCACTGGCGACACAGAGGTACATAAGCAGAGAAAATGATGGATGTACAGTCCAAGTCACACTATAAAAGATCAATCCAGATGCAAGTGAATGAATGGAAGGATGAGAAAAAGTCTAAGGCCGCGTACACTTGATCGACTTTGTCCACTGGAAATGGTCCGACAGACCATTTCAGCAGACAAATCCGATCGTCTGTACGGGCTAGCGGACGGATTTCTCCGGCGGACAAATTTCAAAGCATGCTTTGAAATTTGTCCGCCGGAGACATGTCCGCTGGTTAGTACACTAACCAGCGGACATATCTGCCCGCACATGCGTCGAAGCCATCGAATGGATTCGACGCATGCATGTGGAAGTGTTTCACTTCCTAGTTCGGGGACGTGGCGGCGTCAACGTCACCGCAACGTCACCGCACTGTCCGCCGGTGGGGATTTTGGTTTGATGGTGTGTACAGCCATCAGAGCAAAACAGCCCGGCGGACATATCCGATGGAAACGGTCCTTCGGACCGTTTCCATCGGATAAATCCAATGGTGTGTACGCGGCATAAGAGTGATGATCCCAGCAACCGAGTCTGTGAAAGAACGCAGCACACTCCAAAGTGCAGCACGCGCCTCCTGTGGTCCTAGCAGCTCACCTCACAGCTATCACATATAGCCTGATATATCCAGCATTCAATCCGGTGGTCTGGTCTCTTGGGGGGTGATCTTGCAAGCCCCAATGGCAGATGGTGCATATGAGGGAACACAACAAGGAACAGATAGCGTGATATTGTCAGATAAAATGACCTCTACATGCAATGGTGTCAGATACACTTACACAGAGTATAAGGAAAAAGAGGCTATCTCCACGAGCGGCGAGCTCGTAAGTGTCCTGCTTCTCCTCTCTCTTGGGTCTCTTGTGTTATCACACTAGTGGTGCCAGATGGCTCAGGCGATGATGGTACAAAGAAGGAGAAGGGAAGGAGGGCACATCGCATAATCCAGTAATAAGCAGGTTTATTGTAAACATAGAATCAATAAAAAACTCACATTTGAGCAGGCTAAAAACGGTACAAACATCCACTAGTGGCGAGCTCGTCTGCTGCCTGTCAGGTGCTACAGTTGTCCCGACACGTATCGTCACACCACGTGACTTCATCAGGGGATGTGGATGTTTTTACCATTTTTAGCCAGCTCAAATGTGAGTTTTTTTTATTGATTCTATGCAAGATCACCCCCCAAGAGACCAGACCACCGGATTGAATGCTGGATATATCAGGCTATATGTGATAGCTGTGAGGTGAGCTGCTAGGACCACAGGAGGCGTGTGCTGCACTTTAGAGTGTGCTGCGTTCTTTCACAGACTCGGTTGTTGGGATCATCACTCTTATGCTGCGTACACACCATCGTTTTCTGAATATGCTCTTCCAAATCACGGTTACACCACGTTCGACGGCACTCTGTTCCATTGAAGCTCCCGTCTCATAACTTGCTTCTGAGCATGCGCAGGTTTAAAAACGTTGTTTTAAGCGTCGTTTTAGCCCACACACGATCATTTGAAATGACACAAAAAAACGACATTCAGAAAAACGACATAAAAAATTCAAGCATGTTCGAATTTCTTTTTGGTCTTTTTTTGAAGACATAAAACAATGTTTTGCCCACATCACAAAAAACGATTTCATCACATTTCATCACAAAAAACGACCGGGTGTACATGGCATTAGACTTTTTCTCATCCTTCCATTCATTCACTTGCATGTGGATTGATCTTTTATAGTGTGACTTGGACTGTACAGCCATCATTTTCTCTGCTTATGTACCTCTGTGTTGCCAGTGATTTAGTTCTTGCAGTGTTATCCATTGTCATCATGTTTTAGTTACACTTAGTTTGCCCTCCCCTGGACCACTTTGTTGCCCTTCTTGGGCCGTGTTGCCTATGCACTTTGTACCTTCCTATTTCACATTCACAGCCCTAGTTTTTTCACAGCGCAGACACCTCCACTTTTCTTTCCATTTGTTGTTTCTTGTCTATTAGGGTAGACCCTTTGGTGTTTGCAGCAGTGCGCCCCTCCCACTTCCCTCTACCCCCTTTTCCCTATTCACAGACAGTGCGGGAGTTTCACTTTGTTCATTTGATATTCACCACCAAAAAAAATCTCTATTTGGGGGGAAAAGATAAAAAATATTTGGGTACAGTGTTGTATGATAAGTGTGAGAGAGCTGAAAATTGGCCTGGGCAGGAAGAGGGTAAAAGTGCCCGGTATTGAAGGGGTGCTAAATGTGGGTAAAAAAAAACACAAAACCATCTCTGGTAGTGAAAGGGTTAAAGGAGAAGCTCACCTTCGGGAAGATGTTACATATTCCTGTTCCTGCAGCGGCTCAGCGATCCGAGACATTTCCCACACTCACTAATACACTTCGAGGGTTGTGTGGGATCCCTGATGTACAGGAAGACAGGACTTCAGTGAGGAACATTTCCCTCACTCAGGACAGGAATACGGCTTCTCCGCCGTGTGAGATCTCTGATGTCTGGAAAGATGGTACTTCTGTGAGAAACTTTTCCCGCACTCAGGACAGAAATACGGCTTCTCACCTGTGTGAAATTTTTGATGTCTGGAAAGACTGGACTGCGCTGAAAAACATTTCCCACACTCAAGACAGGAATACGGCTTCTCCCCCGTGTGAGATCTCTGATGTTTGGAAACATCGGACTTCACTGAAAAACATTTCCCACACTCAGGACAGGAATACGGCTTCTCCCCCGTGTGAGATCTCTGATGTGTGGTCAGATAGGACTTAAGTGAAAAACATTTCCCACACTCAGGACAGGAATACGGCTTCTCCCCTGTGTGAGATCTCTGATGTTTGGAAAGATCGGACTTCTGTGAAAAACATTTCCCACACTCAGGACAGGAATACGGCTTCTCCCCTGTGTGAAATCTCTGATGTGTGGAAAGACTGTACTTATGTGAAAAACATTTCCCACACTCAGGACAGGAATACGGCTTCTCCCCCGTGTGAGATCTCTGATGTTTGAAAAGATCGGACTTCTGTGAAAAACATTTCCCACACTCAGGACAGGAATATGGCTTCTCCCCCGTGTGAGATCTCTGATGTATGGAAAGATAGGACTTCTCTGAAAAACATTTCCCACACTCAGGACAGGAATACGGCTTCTCCCCCGTGTGAAATCTCTGATGTATGGAAAGATAGGACTTATCTGAAAAACATTTCCCACACTCAGAACAGGAATACGGCTTCTCCCCCGTGTGAGATCTCTGATGTTTGGTAAGATCGGACTTGTGTGAAAAACATTTCCCACACTCAGGACAGGAATACGGCTTTTCCCCCGTGTGAGATCTCTGATGTGTGTAAAGATGGGACTTCTGTGAAAAACACTTCTTGCACTCTGGACAGGAATACGGCTTCTCCCCCGTGTGAGAGCTCTGATGTGTGTAAAGATGGGACTTATATGAAAAACATTTCCCACACTCAGGACAGGAATACGGCTTCTCCCCTGTGTGAGATCTCTGATGTCTGGAAAGATGGGACTTCACTGAAAAACATTTCCGGCACTCAGAACAGGAATACGGCTTCTCCCCCGTGTGAGATCTCTGATGTGTGGAAAGACTGGACTTATCTGAAAAACATTTCCCACACTCAGGACAGGAATACGGCTTCTCCCCCGTGTGAGATCTCTGATGTCTGGAAAGATGGGACTTCACTGAAAAACATTTCCCGCACTCAGAACAGGAATACGGCTTCTCCCCCGTGTGAGATCTCTGATGTTTGGAAAGTTCAGATTGAAAATGGAAACACTTCCCACACTCAGTACAGGAAAGTCTCTTATTTGTAGGAAGGACGGCACTGTCCCGCACAGTCTTAAGTTCCTCAGGATAAGAGGAATACGATGGTCCGGCACCGTCCCTCACAGTCTGAGGTTCCTCAAGATAAGAGGAATATGATGGTCCGGCACCGTCCCGCACAGTCTGAGGTTCCTCAGGATAAGAGGAATACGATGGTCCGGCACCGTCCCGCACAGTCTGAGGTTCCTCAGGATAAGAGGAATACGATGGTCCGGCACCGTCCCGCACAGTCTGAGGTTCCTCAGGATAAGAGGAATACGATGGTCCGGCACCGTCCCGCACAGTCTGAGGTTCCTCAGGATAAGAGGAATACGATGGTCCGGCACCGTCCCGCACAGTCTGAGGTTCCTCAGGATAAGAGGAATACGATGGTCCGGCACCGTCCCGCACAGTCTGAGGTTCCTCAGGATAAGAGGAATACGATGGTCCGGCACCGTCCCGCACAGTCTGAGGCTCCTCAGGGTAAGAGGAATACGATGGTCCGGCACCGTCCCGCACAGTCTGAGGTTCCTCAGGATAAGAGGAATACGATGGTCCGGCACCATCCCGCACAGTCTGAGGTTCCTCAGGATAAGAGGAATACGATGGTCCGGCACCGTCCCGCACAGTCTGAGGTTCCTCAGGATAAGAGGAATACGATGGTCCGGCACCGTCCCGCACAGTCTGAGGTTCCTCAGGATAAGAGGAATACGATGGTCTGGCACCGTCCCACACAGTCTGAGGTTCCTCAGGATAAGAGGAATACGATGGTCCATCTACACTGTGTGGTGCCGGATGGACATTTGAGGTAGTCGGGTTTTCTCCTGGACTATACTGTGTGATGTCCTCATCTTCTACTTTACAGTCTGGAGACAAAGTGAGACAATCCTCTGAGGTTTTCCTCATCTCCCGTCCATCTACTAAAATAGAAATACAAAGATTATTACTAGACATGAGCTGATTGGTTCCCCTAAACCAGGACTCCGCCCACATCAGGCAGCTTTGTCTCTGAGGATCTTACAATTCCCCCCTCAAGGTAACTAGTAAACGGGATCCTCTGATCTCCTACCAGATCGTTTCTTTATTCATGGCCCTTAGTCAGAGAGTGAGGAAACAATGAGAACTGTCTTTTATAGGAGTGACAGTGATGAGGGGATTATAGGACAAATGTCCCCTCCCCCTCTATCACTCATTGCCATCTTCCCAACACAAGAAGTCCTGCACGATTTAGTAATGAATAACAGCGGGGCTGAGCCCCACCAGAGGTCAGAGAGTGAGAATGGGGGAGAAGAACCAAGATGAAGACTGGACTGATCCTGAAGACCTCCATCATTGGGTTATTGACTCCTCCCCCTCATTATCACTTTATTTTTAGAGTTCCCAAGCTTGAGGATGTTATCACATTATTATCACCATGTAAAAGTCTGTCCTCCAATCACATCATCAGATATAAAATCAAACCACTATGAAATAAGTAAACAGGAAACGACTCATATAATACCCAGATATGAGGTATAACAGAACTGCTCTGATATTGGTTAATAAACAAAAACAGAACAGAAATGTGAGAGAGGGACTCACCTGAAGTTCTGCTTTCCTTGGAGCTCCGCCTGTCTCTTAAAGCCCCAGCCCCCTGACCAGGGCTGCTGATAGAAATCATGGGGCCCTGTACAGCCTATCTGACGGGGCCCCCCTTCAGCTCCAAAAAAATGACGGCCACAAGGTGGCTCTACAATGCCGGGAGGACGTCTATTGATGTCCTCGGCTCTTCCCGCCACTGGGCCACTCACTATATATTTGTGTTTTTTTTACCAAAAATATGTAGAAGAATACATATCAGCCTAAACTGAGAAACAAAAATAGAAAAAAAAATTGGATATTTATTATAGCAAAAAGTAAAAAATAGTGTTCTTTTTTTAAATTGTCGCAATTTTTTTGTTTATAGCGCAGAAAATAAAAACCGCAGAGGTGATCAAATACCACCAACAGAAAGCTCTATTTGTGGGGGAAAAAAGGACGCCAATTTTGTTTGGGAGCCACGTCGCACGACCGCGCAATTTTCAGTTAAAGTGACGCAGTGCCGAAAGCTGAAATTTAGCCTGGGCAGGAAGGGGGTATATGTGCCCAGTAAACAAGTGGTTAAGATCATCAGCATCTATAACACACTGCCTGTGTGTTATAGATGGTGATATATTCTTATAATACCAATACCCACGCTTAGACGAAATAGCCAATATAATTAAATCCTATGTGAATGAATCCTCAATAAGCTGCTGCTTTTAAGTTGCCTGTGTACATTTTTTTGCCTTATGAATCCCCACAATATTAACATGATTATACTAGCTACATCATCAAAATTATAAAACTTGCATATCCATTAACGTAAAAATGTTACAATTAACTGTGAAATGAGTGTAAAACAATACATAAATGAATAAACAAATCAAATTCATATATGACAATTTTCCAAAGTGCCAGGTGCAGACAAACATGCTCCCCCTTCTGTGCTGCCACTAACCCACCTCCAAGCACTCCTGTGCTGAAGCAGCCACGAATTCCAGCTTCCCCTCTGCTTCGGGAATTTGTCAGCTGCCTGCCACCTCCGCGCACCTCACAGCCTCTTTTCTCACAATCTAGCTAAGAGGAGCAAGATCACTCCGCCAGGGAAGGAAATGGGCAGCAGCAGGCTGGCGACCGGGACTGTAAGTACCAGAACGGGCGCGGGATGCACTGCGCATGAGCCCGAAACAGAAAAAAAATTCCCTCTACTCCCAACACCACACAATCAGAGAGGAGGGGCCCAAGAAATAGCAACATCCCCCCCCCCCCCCCAAGCTAGCGGCAGTGGCTGAGCAGGGGGGGATTTAGAAGAAACTTTTTTTTTTATTATTCTGCACTGTCTATGAGGCTGCCCGCAGTGCCGGGCCCCCGCTGAACGCCGGGCCCGGTACGCCAGGGCTGCTTGTACTGGCCTATCAGCGGCCCTGCCCCTGACTCTATCGGCAAGCTGTATTGGCTGAGAGAAGCAGGCTCCTTTCAATCCTTTCCCTTTCCTTTGCAGTTCCACACATTGCACTCATTCACATTATCTCTCTTTTTTTTAAAAAGGGTAAATTTTTATTGAGTTTTCAAAAACAACAACAAAAAAGAAAAACAAAATAGGAAAACAATAGTACATCACATGGTTATCAAACATCACATTATAAGTGTACAGGGTCAACAAGCATAGCCTCTAACAGTGTGCATGTTATACATGTTTGATCATACATTCACATACAAAGATATTACCTCATCTCATCTCAACATTCCCAGTGGTATACTTCAGCCAGTCATTTCAAACGTTTTCAAATTTGTTAGGGCAACCTCTAGCAACATATAAGAAGGCCAGTATGGTGGCCTGAGTTTATGGGAGGAGCCCGGAGGGTATTTAAGCAGCCCACTCACACATGCTCTTTGTCGGTTCAGTGTGCAGTACTACACGTCACTGGGCCGACTCTTCCCAGCTCACCTCATGTCCGTGAGTCTGTGCATTCGACACCCTCCCGCCCTTCCCTTTTTCAGGGCACTTCTCAGCATATCCTTCAATTAACTACCCATTACTTACTTTGGGTATGCCCCCTTTTCTTGGCATACTGACCAGACCACCAAGGCACACTTCAGGTCTATTTATGTTGTAAGTCTTGTCGCGTGTTTATGTGATCCACATCACTCTCGGTCAGAGGGCCACGACCATAAAAGTTAGTTTATACATTGGCACCGCCTGGCCCACCAGATCCACCCAATGTTGCAGCGAGGGAGGCACCAGATCCCTCCACCTGAGAGCTATCGCCTTCTTCGCATAACAGAACAGTATCCTAATTAGCGTCTTCTTGGATTCTGATAGTTCCTCCTCATCCAGATCCCCTAACAGGCATCTGGCTGGAGAGTATATATTCGGGAGGGCCAAAGCCTCCTCCATAAACTTGAATCGCCTTCCAGAATCCCGCCACATGTGGGCACAGCCACACCATAGGGAAGAAATCACCCACTGTTCCCCTACACCTGGAGCACTCCGGCGCCTCTAGCCTTTCCATCCTATGCAAACGTTGTGGGGTGTAATAAATCCTATGCAGATAATTAAATTGTATGAGCTTGTCTTTCCCCGACAGCATTGATGGCAGCAACGAGTCCAGGGCGGCCGCCCAGGTCTCGTCCGTCAGGGAAGGGATATCCTCCCTCCACTGTGCCGTCACCCTCTCCATCCTGACCGAGGATGTGGTCAGCAGCGAGAAGTAGGATCTAGAAACAAGCTTTGAGTGATCCTCCTCGGCAATCAACTTCTCTGTACAAGAGGGGAGAAGAGTCACCTCCCCCCCTCCCATACTGAGCCCCCGCTGCATGACGCAGCTGCAGGTAGCGGAAATAAAATCTGCTGGGGAAGTCATATTCAGCCTTTAAATCCAGAAAAGATCGAAACCTACCATTCCTATATAACTGATGCGCATATTTGATCCCGTACATAGCCCAACAGTCACCATCAGGGATTTTATATATCTCCTTCAGCTGAGGATTGTGCCACAACGGGGCGTTTGGGGAACCGGATAGGCTGGTACCCCCCATCTTAGCATTACACATATGAAATATGATAATTTCAGTATTCCCGCTCCCTGGGCCGGGTATGGACCATTTCGATATAGTACATTAATCAGTGCTTCATAGGAGTGCATCTGGGCCGCTTGGGTAGCCACCGAGGCATTGTGTAGCCCAGGGAAGCCCCACCAATGTGACAATTGAGCCGCCAGATAGTAACACTGTAAATTTGGCAACGCCAGGCCCCCCACCCTAATCGTCAGGAATAAGGTGTCCAAGGATACTCGGGCGGGCTTAGCTCCCCACAGAAAGGGAAGAAGCACCGTATTAATTTCTGTAAACAATTCTTTAGGTAGGTAAATTGGCACATGCCATAGTACGTACAAAAATCTAGGGAGGTAGATCATCTTATATATATTTACCCTACCCAAGAGGTTCAAAGGCAACGTACTCCAGACTTTCAGGCTCTCCTTGAGACGCCCTACCATCGGGAGCAGATTATTTGTTGTGTAGGTATTTACAGGCAATTGGATCTCAATTCCCAAATAACGAAAACGGGTGACCACCTGTAATGGGGCCCCCGGGGGCAGCGGAGTGGCGCATTTTCTGAGGAGAATGGGAAGACCACAGATTTACTCCAGTTTACCCTGAATCCAGTGTACCGTCTGAATCCGGATATCCTGGCCAGGGCAGATGTTAATGAGTCTCCCGCATCCGCCAAATACAGCAGCATATCATCTGCGTAAAGCGAGGTCTTTTCCTCCCTGTCATTAACATAACATCCCCTGATTCCTGGATCTGCTCGTAAGAGAGCCGCCAGGGGCTCAATAGCAAGGGCAAACAGCAGGGGCGACAAAGGGCACCCCTGCCCAGTACCTCTAGCTATCGTAAATGGTTTTGTAACGACATTGTTCACACGTAGACGAGCCATTGGTGTTGTATACAGCAATCTCACCCAAGCCACAAATCTGGGACCGAAACCAAACCGCCCAAGGACTGCTAATAGATAAGGCCATTCAATTGAGTCAAAAGCTTTATGAGTATCCAAGGACACCACTACCCTGGTGTCAGGGGTGGGTCCCACAGTTTGTAGGATAGTATAGAGCCTTCTCAAATTTATGGCCGTCGACCGAGCCGGTATAAATCTCGGTCAGGATGTATAACTGACCTTATTTAAACGGGCAGCTAAGAGCTTAGCAAGGATTTTAGCATCCACATTAATTAATGAGATAGGCCTATATGATTCACATAACTCATGGTCCTTGTGCGGCTTTGGAATCAGTACGATAAGGGCCTCCCTGAGAGATTCAGGGAGTTCCCCCAAAACCAGAGACTTGCTGTATACCTCAAGCAGTCTAGGGGCTAAATTATCAGCGTATGTATCATACCATTCGACCGGATATCCATCCAGGCCAGGCGTTTTATTCGGACTGAGCGACCATATAGCGGATACCACCTCCTCCACCGTTATCGGGAGGTCCAGGTCCCTCGCCGCTTCCACAGATAGTTCCTTAATTGGAATAGGGGTCAGGAAGTCTTGCACCTCCCCCTCTCCATAGTCCACTCTGGAAGAATACAGATCCGAATAGAACTCATAAAAGGCATCAGCTATATCCGTCTGTGACGTACAAAGATTGCGCTGCCCATCATATATGCGAGGGATCGAGGCAGCAGGTTGCTGCGAGTGAGCCAGGTATGCCAGTAGCCTGCCATTTCTGTTGCCAAATTCAAATATACGTTGAGACTGGTATAGAAGTTTTTTCTGAGTTTTTTTCACCAGAACCAGATCCATCTGCCTTACACCCTCCCGCCATGTCCTAAGAGTATCAGGATTAGGGTTCCTAATATAATCCACCTCGGCCTCGGTAGCAGCTTGTTCTGATTCCCTCAACTTCCATTCTCTTTCTGATCTAGTTTGTTTAATAATTCCTGATACTGAACCTCTAAGCGTAGCCTTGAAAGCATCCCAAGTAACACCCATAGGGACTTCATCCCTATTTCCTCTCCAGAAAGCGTTAATGTCTGCTAGGGTGGATCTCTCAAAGATCTCTTCTTTGAGCCATAAAGGACTCAATCTCCATAACAAAAATCCCCTTGGACCCTCCATGTCCATCCTAATTAGCAGGGGGGGGGGGAGTGGTCCGAGATTGCCCGGGGCAGGTATCTAACATCCATGATCCTAGGGAGGAGCTCCCTGGAAACAAGACACATGTCCAGCCTGGACAAGGTGTTGCATGTGGCTGAGTAGCATGAGTATGCTCTGGTATTTGGATGTTTCCACCTCCACACCTCCACTAAATTGTAGGGTTCCATACACGATCCCAGAGCACATTATCTCTTTGGTGCCCTCTGCTGGCCTTTTCTAAATCGGCAAACACAATTACATCCCCAGCCTATAATAACAGTACATTAACCACTTGCCAACCAGTCGCTGTCAGCAGGTCGGCTCGCTCCAACAAATCCCCATACTGGTATGTCGGCTCCTTTAAGAACCATACCAGGCGCTGGTGTGTGCCCGCTGCACTGCCGGGGATCCGATGTGTGTGGCAGGCAGCCGCAAGGTCAAGACGCGACCGTGGGCACAAGAGCAAGAACAGGGATCTGTGTGTGTAAACCGATCCCCGTTCTGACAGGAGAGGAGAGACAGATCTGCTGTTCCTGGCAATCAGGGGCTGAAGGGGTTAAAGGTCAAACATTTCTTTCTCTTCCTAATACTCCATGTTGGTAATATTTTCGGGTCACATGTGCAATGGCATTACAGCCCATAGACTTTACACTTTATTTCTTTTTATTATATTTTACATTTGCACTTCTGTTTGTCAAAAAGCAATATTTTTGTTTTATTTCTAAAGACGTTCCATATGAGAAGGGCGAAATGTGTGTCTGTAGTGCGTGTTCAATCCTTCATACCAGAAATAAGAAGATCTTATTGGATTTTTACTCCAGGAGTATATCATGGGTTTGGCAATTCTAGAGAAAGGTCTAAATAATGATTGTGAAGCGAGCGGGGGAGGGAGGGAGGGAGCGGGGGAGGGGATACACTGTGCATGTCTACCGATGTGTGTGACAGATATTTCTATGTAATAAAGTCAGAGATCTTATAGATCTATACCAGTGATGGTGAACCTTGCCACTCCAGATGTTTTGGAACTACATTTCCCACGATGCTCAACTACACTGCAGAGTGCCTGAGCATCATGGGAAATGTAGTTCCAAAACATCTGGGGTGCCAAGGTTCGCCATCACTGATCTATACTATGTGGGGAGTTCTTCTTGTCTTGGGTCTGAGACTATACAGACCTAGGTATGAGCCGAACACACCCCATTCGGTTCGCACCAGCACCTTCAAATGGACCGACCGTTCGCGCGAACATTTAGAACCCCATTGAAGTCTAAGGAAATCGAACGTTCGAATTCAAAAGTGCTCATTTTAAAGCCCAATATGCAAGTTATTGTCTGAAAACGGGTTTGAGAACCCGGGTCTTGCCCCAGGGAACATGTATCGATGGAATTTTTTTTTCTTAAACGGTCGTTTTTTCTGGAGCAGTGATTATAATGATGCTTAAAGTGAAAAAAAAAAATGAAAAAAACCTTTAAAAATTGTACCTGCTGGGTGTCTATAGTATGCCTGTGAGGTGGCACATGTTTCCCGTGTTTAGAACTGTCCCTGCACAAAATGAGATTTCTATAGGAAAAAAGTAATTTAAGACTGCTTGCGGCTTTAATGTAATGTCTGGTCCCTGCAATATGGATGAAAATCACTGAGAAAAATAGCATGGTTTTCCCCCCCTCCCCCCAGGTCATTACCAGCCCCGTTGACCCTATATACTTTTCTACGCCGGCAGAATGGCACGGCTGGGCACATCCACGTACCTGTACGTGGCCCTTTAAGCCCAGCCGTAGGGTCGCCGGCGTGTGCACAAGAACTGGTCCGAAGCTCCGTGACCGCGGCATCCGTGGACCCGATTGCCGCTGGAGTCCCACGATCGGTCCCTGGAGCTGAAGAACGGGGAGACAGCTTCCCCGTTCTTCACTGTGGTGCCATCATTGATCGTGTGATCCCTAATATAGGGAAACACAATCAATGACATCACACCTATAGCCACACCCTACTACAGTTAGAAACAAAGATGAGCATTTCCGCCGGACACATTGCTAGCTCACATTACGGTAATTCCAAAAGAAGGGAAAGACCCGGCGGAGTGCAGCAGCTACAGGCCGATCTCATTGTTGAACACCGATCTAAAACTGTTTACAAAGATACTGGCAGCCCGGCTACAGACATGGCTTCCGGAATTGGTAGATTTAGACCAGGTGGGATTTGTCCCAACTCGTGAAGCAAGGGATAACACAATAAAAGCTCTCAACCCGGTCCATTTTGCCAATGAGGGGGACATCCCTTGCGTGTTCCTGAATACAGATGCCGAGAAGGCATTTGATAGAGTAAACTGGTGTTTCCTTTTCTCCGTGCTGCGGCACGTGGGGCTGGGTGAATGTATGATTAGATGGATTGGGAGTGCATATACGGCCCCACGTGCCGCAGTGAGAGTGAATGGAATATTTTCAAATCCTTTTAAAATCACGAATGGAACGCGACAGGGATGCCCCCTTTCACCCCTATTGTTTGCATTGTCCCTGGAACCCTTACTAAATAGAGTACGTCAAAACTTGGACATACAGGGAATACAAATAGGAGAGCAGATGCATAAGGTCTCCGCCTACGCAGATGATCTGTTGTTTTCTATATCTAACCCACATATTTCACTTCCCAACCTTATGAAAGAGATTGATAGTTATGGCGAAATATCGAATCTGAAAATAAACCAGACTAAATCTGAAGCGATGAATGTGGCAATGACATCGCAGATGAGTAAGACTATACAACAGAACTTTGGGTTTAAGTGGAAGAACGAGTTAAAGTATTTGGGCACCCGGATTCCAGTAAATTTAAAGGAAACTTTCAAAAAAAAATTCCCCCCACTTTTTAACTGGTATAACGCTGCGAATTGCGGCTAAGGTATCCCAGAATTCAAAATTTTCAACAAATCAGTCGCCCCTATTCCCTGTAATAGGAAACCCAGGTTTTACACCGGGACTAGAGGGAGATGTATTTAAGAAATTAAAAGGGAAGGGTATTGTACAGGCCTCACATTTTCTGCAAACAGAAAGTTGGCCATCTATTGAGGACCCAATGAGACCAGGGGGAAACTTTGAATTAAGTTTTTGGCAGGCACTCCAAGTAAAACACTATCTGAGATCGCTGGGACAGCCGTCCAATTTTCGGAGACAGTTAACAAAATTTGAGACATATTTTGAAGAGGAGGAACCGACATCGCGAGTGGTTTCTAGGATGTACAGAATGCTGATATCCCCTCAGGGGGATTATGTAATGCCGGGAATTAGGAGATGGGAAAGAGACCTGGGAAGGACCTTTTTGCCAACACAGGGAAAAAATATTATACATTTGGCATTAAATTCTTCTGTTTGTACGCGAACACAGGAATCTAATTATAAACCCAATGGTACTATACCCCAGTAAAGCTGCATATGTTCTCCACAGAAAACTCAGAGCTCTGCTGGAGATGTGGATTGGAGCAGGGAACTATGCTGCATATATTTTGGTCATGTGCAAAAGTAAGACAATATTGGTTAGAAGTCCAGAGAATCTCTCAAAAATTTACGGAATTCCAGATACCAGATGACCCGGCCTTTTTCCTGCTCCATTGCACACATATCCCGGTGCGGATATATAAAAAATCAGTTTTATGTCACATGATAAACGCTGCTAAAAGCGGAATAACCTTACAGTGGAGAGACACTAGATCACCCTCAATTATGAGATGGCTTAATAGAGTACGAGAGATAGGAGCAATGGAAGACCTAGTCCTTTCAGCACAAAATAAAAGAGAACAGTATGTGGAAACCTGGACAAGATGGAATACATTTATGTACTCCGAGGAGGGGAAGAAAATGTTGGAGGAGGAGAGTGAGGAGGACTAGCGGAGGGAGAGAACATAGAGAAAGGAGCAGTAGGAAAGGAGGGAAGTACCTCCGTCTCCTGAATGAGGGGTTTTGGTTGGAGGGGGGGGGGGGGGGGGGTGGGTTATTTTTTATTTATTTTTTTGGGTTTTTTTTGTTGGTAGGGAACGGGAAGGGAAGGTATAAAAGGACAAGGGTACAGAGAGGAATTAGGTGAGGGAGATATGTAAGTTAATTTAGAGAGTGGGACCAGAGGGTTCATGATGTTTGACTCACCAGTAGAATGCGAGGAGGAAGGAGAGACACGGAGAGGTCCTCCTGAGGGTTACTCCCCCAGGGGCATTTTGTTTAGTTACTAGATGGTGGATATATATCTATTGTTTACTGTTAATTTGTTAATTGAACCTCTATGTTATGTTGATTCCTCTTTGAAGACCTTGGATATAAAATAAAAATAAATAATATGAAAAAAAAAGAAACAAAGATGAGGTCACACTTAACCCCTCCAGTGCCCCCTTGTGGTTAACTCCCAACCTGCAATTGTCATTTTCACAGTAATCAGTGCATTTGTAATGCATTTTTTGCTGTGAAAATGACAATGGTCCCAAAAATGTGTCAACATTGTCCTAAGTGTCCACTATAATGTCGCAGTCTCGGAAAAAAAAAATCACTAATCGCCGCCATTAGTAGTAAAAAAAATAATAATAAAAATGCAATAAAACTATCCCCTTTTTTGTAAATTTTTTTTATATATATTTTTGGGGGATATTTACTATAGAAAAAAGTACCAGTTACACTTACCGGTAGCTGGATTTCTGGGAAGTCTTACAGGACGGCACCCTGAGAGATGACTGGCTCCACCTAAAAGGGAACCCAATCAAAAAGAGGTTAAAAACCCCGCCCCTGTCGCAGATGTCTGTTGGTAGAATGTTCCAAAGCCGTGGTCCTTGGACTGCGAATCTTCATTCCCCCTTTGATATGTAATTGGACTTGGGGATGTAAAGAAGGTTTTGGTTTGATGATCGCATTGTCGGAAAGAATCTGGACTTGCCGGCCCAAAATTCTTTCCTCAAATGCCTTTAGAGCTTCTCCAACCGCTAATAGCTTGCGGTAGTTTGAAGAGGCCCCCCTCTGTCGTTGGCTCCAGGAACCCTGGGCCCGGAATTTGTCCAAGTGAGCTCCCCACCCCCAGGCGCTGGCGTCTATGGCGATCCTGACCAGATCTGTCTGACTCCACACAAGACCCAACTGCAGGTTCTGTGGCAGAAGCCACCAGCCTAGTGTGAGCTTCCCTGGGTCTGGGACACTGACCCGGACGTCTAGGGATTCTCTTTTTCTGTCCCAGGAGGAAGAATTGGAGGGGTCTGGAGTGGAGCTGTGGCTGGCCATGGGACTGCCGGAATACAGGAAATCATTAGATCCAGTACTCTCATGATGTCCCTGAAGGAGGAGTCCACTCTCTCCATGACCGACCTGACCGCTGCCATGAGACCACGGATCTTGTCTCCGGGTAAAAAGAGCTTCCTGGGGGCTTGTCCTGGCTATGGAGGAGTGAAGACGTGTGTCTCCTCAGCTCCGTTCCACTGCAGCACCACATCGCAGATAAGGGGGAGAATCTTACCCCATCCGCCGCCCACGATGTCCCAGAGGAACCGGTCCACCTCCCAGACGCCACGGACCGACCGAACCAGGCAGGGGCAGCTGGATTTTTTCACCAGGAGCAGCCCCCGCAGCCGCGAGACTCCAAAGATGGCGTGACCGCGAAGGCCCTGAAAACTCCAAAGGCCTCCCAGACCACCCGGTCGCAGACGCTGGACGAATCCCCAGCTCCATCTCCAGGGTCGGTGAGTGAATCTCTTCCCCTGACCTCCCCCGTGTTCAGGGAGGAAGATCCAGCAGCGTCAGACCCCCTGGAAGACATGGACATCAGGCGCCATATCTGGTCCCTCCTCACCAAAGCTGACCTAGAGCGCTTTGCAGACAGGGTGGAGAAGGCCCTAAAAGAGGACATAGCACAGCTCAAAACTGACACTGCACACCTGGGGGAGGATGGAGTCCCTGGAGCAGAGGTTTAAGGAGACCCTCCCTGTCATTTCACTGCTCCAGGACAAATGTGCTGCACAGGACCAACAGATTGAGGCCTTGCTCTGTCAGATGACATGGAGAACCGCAGCCGTAGGGCCAACATTAGGGTTCGAGGCCTGCCGGAAGCCACCGGTGCAAGGGACATTATACCTACCCTAGAAGGCGTCTTTAAAGAAATATTGGGGTTACCAGCGACGGCCACTATTGAGATAGATCGGGCACATAGGGCCCTGAAACCCCCCTCCCAGGATGTGAACAAGCCCAGGAACATCACCTGTAAGCTCCACAAGTACACTCATCATGCAAAAGATGCGTGGGAAACCCTTTTTTTATTTTGATGGCGCACATCTGGCCTTTTACCAAGACATTTCTAGACGCACTCTTATGCAGCGCAGGGCACTCCGCCCTCTACTGACGGCTGTTCAAGATGCAGGCCTGACATACCGCTGGGGATTCCCCTTCTACCTCCAAGTTACTAAAAATGGTAGAACTGTGACACTTCGCACTAAAGATGACCTCCCGAACGTCCTGTCCTCACTGGACCTGGTGGACTTTCCTGATTGGAGGGGTTCGCCTGATCTTCCTACACCAAAACTGCCACAATCTCAACCGTGGCAAGAATCGTAGGCGGGACCATGGACGCCGCGCTGCTGAACCCACGGCTGACCCGGCCCTGTAAGAGACTGACAGCTCTGCTATTCTACGCTGATACTATTCATTATGTTGCTCCTCTGTTTGTTGGGCCGTTGACTCTCCTATGTTATTACATTGAGGCCGCATTTGCTCTGACTTCCCCTCACACAACCAACCGCCAGGTTTGGCCTTTTCTTCTTCCCCAAAGGACACTGTGAGGGACCATCTTTGCCCACGGACCTGGCATTGGCTGCTACTACCGAGCCTTACTGCCCCTTTTGCCCACAAACTGATTCCCCCAACTGGAGACTCCTCTGTTCTCCCTCTCCCATCGCACCATGTTAGATGTGGTGGGCGGGGCTGGGAGTCTTCCCGCCTTTTCCCCATGTTGGCTCACGTACCCCCAGTAGGCCACCCTTTAGGGGCTGACGATCCTGGCCGGGATCACAGGCCAAGGCTCAGGACCCCCCCATATAGAGGACAGGGCGCGGCCCTTAGATGGTTTAAACTGAGTTGGCTTCGGCCATACTGTTTTATTTGATGTGCATTTTCTACTTGTCTCATATATTTGTTTCCTTCCCCTCTTCACTTCTTCCTTTTGTTCAACAAAGCCAAATTCTCAGACCGCAGCAATCTGGCAGGCACATGTCTGATACATTTTTCTCTGATATAGCCCGGTCCAAAACCATGGATGGCCTTATGCACAAGACACCCCGTCTTGAACTGAGCCCGTTGTACCACGGGCAGCCAGTGCAGGGCCTGTAGGGATGGAGTGATGTGATTGTACCGGCCCACGCCTGTAAGTAGCCTGGCAGCAGCATTCTGCACCAGCTGAAGCTTGTGCAAGATGTTCTTAGACACACCCATATACAGGGAATTGCAGTAATCAAGTCGACTACCAACCATTGCATTGACTATAGAGATTTTGTCAGAGTCATCGATAAAGCGAAACATAGATCTCAGGAGTCTCAAGTGGAAGTGACATACACTTACTACTTGATTGACCTGGCTACGCAATGCCAACTTAGAATCAAGGATAACCCCCAGGTTCCTGACCTTAGCGACTGGTGTCGGACTCGGTTTAAAGGAGTCAGGCCAGTCGGGCATCTGGGCATCTTACTAGGGCAATCATGGTTACTGAAGATTATAGTTTCAGTTTTGGAGCCATTAAGCTTGAGGTAATTGGCTCCCATCCAGGTTCTAATCTCCTCCAAACAAGAAGCAAGATCCACTTGCCTCTAATTGGTCCTTGGAAGGCGGAAGTATATCTGGGTATCGTCTGCGTAGACGTGGAAGAGAAGGTTATGGCGATGTATGATGTACAACAATGGTCTCATGTAGATATTAAACAGGATGGGCGATAACGCTGAACCCTGAGGGACCCCACAGGAGAGAGAACTATCAGCAGAGTAATACGGTCCCAATCTTACCCGCCATCCATGCCAAGGCAGTACCATCAGTGCCAGTCACAGTCCCTAGTCTTTCCAACAGTCTGGTATGATCGATGGTGTCGAAATCTGCAGACAGATCCAGAAGTACTAAGGCCGAGGTGTCATTCCTATCCAAAGACCAGAGGAGATCATCCTGGACTTTAACCAAGGCCGTTTCAGGGCCTCTGCCAGGTCGGAATCCTGACTGGAGGTCATCAAAGATGTTGTTAGATTCCAAGTGAGACCGATACTGCCATACCGCTGCTCTTTCCATGATCTTAGCAAGGAACGGTAAGGTGGAAATGGGTCGATTGTTACTGAGCACGGAGCGTGGCAAGTTAGATTTCTTCAGCAGTGGTATAATCACCGCCTGCTTTAGAATACTTGGCACCACTCCGGATGAAAAGGATGTGCTTACAATAGCAATAGCTATTCCTCCGCCTCATCTGTCAAGACGATCTTCAGATATTAAGCTGTAACCCGCTGGGATCAGTTCATCCAATCTAGGGGGCGTGGCCACCGAGAACCAGGTCTCACTAAGTAATCAAGTGTTCCAGTTAATTCATATAAGGGGGCAGAATGTTTAATGGCCGATCGAGTGTTAACCAGACCGCCCTTCAAGGAGGGACAACATGTTGTACCTATAGACAGTGGATCAATAACAAAAGACGGGATAGGTTCTAAAACTTTTAAGTTAGATTGATCATGTAATATATTACATTTTTTAAGCTTATTTAAAATATGTTCAGAAAGGGTACCATTGCAATTTAGGTTTCCCAATTCATAAGGCGAATAACTGATAATACTAAGCGCCTCACCACTAAGGCGAAGCACTGCATTACTAAGCATTAGTCAAGAATGACCAAGATTATATTAATGTTAGAAACACCAATATGGTGACGGAACAATCAGAATAAAATATTATTACAATAGATAACAAAACACAAATAATGTCTGCCAATCATGGATTAATTAATAGCCTAACCACTGTGACAAACCCTGAGTTCCTGGGACTATTGGGGTTGAATGACAATCTATTGGATGATCTGGCGGTAGTGAAGGGAGTGTCGGACACATTGTCCCATTATTTTGCCGAAAACTGATGGTATGGAGGACGGCCTGATTTGGGAGGCCCACAAGGCAGTGGTTCGAGGGGAACTGATATCCCAGGGTGCTAGACTTAAGCGAGAGCGCAGGGCGAACTTTCTTAGGGTACACACCGCCCTGGGAAAGGCTGAGCTGCAACATAAGGCGACTGGGACCCCTGAGGCCCTGAAGGAGCTACTGAGTTGCAAGAGTTGTTCTTGCGCTTGTTAGACCGCCAAGCCCGTAAACAATTCCATTATATGGCCCACAAATTTTATGAGCACGGGAACAAATGTGGACGGATGATTGTGCGTGCCCTTTGAAAGCAACACACCCTGTCACACATTCAAAACCTGCGTTCCCCCTCGGGAGACCTGACGGCACACTGCTCTAAGATAGCCGCGGGGTTTAGAGACTACTACGCTGATCTCTATAATTTGAGCTTAGACATCCCCCTACTGCACGGGATGCTAGACAGCGTGCGATCCGTGAATACCTTGACTCAGCCGCCCCCCCCCCCCCCCCCCCTCACAGCTGACCAATCTTTGGCGTTGGAGTCCCCGATCACTGCCACTGAGCTTGGGGCCACGGTGGAGGCCTTGCCTAATGGGAAGAGTCCTGGCCCCGACGGGTTTACCAAGGCATATTATAAGACCTTCCTCTCCCATTTGGCGGCTCCCACGTGCAAGTATTTTAAGTCTCTCGTGGGAGGCAAAAACATCCCCCGGAAGCCCTGCTGGATCACATCACTGCGATCCCTAAAGAAGGCAAGGACCCCACTGTTCCCCAGAGCTTTCGCCCCATTTCCCTTCTTAATTTGGACATAAAACTCCTGGCAAAAATCTTAGCGAATAGACTCAAACACCTACTGCCCTTGATTGTGCACCCAGACCAGACGGGCTTCATAGTGGGTAGGTAAGCCAGAGATAATTCCCTTAGAGCCGTCCAACTCATACATTGGGCCCGCACTAGTCCAAACCCACCATCTTATATTATCCTTTCAACAGACGCGGAAAAGGCCTTTGATCGCGTAGACTGGCCATACATGACGGAGGTACTGCGATCGGTTGGTTTAGGCCCACGAATGCCGGCATCAATCCTGGCCCTGTATTCCTCACCTTGCGCTCAGGTCAAGATGAACGGAACCCTTTCCTCTAGGTTCCCCATCCGGAACGGTACGCAACAGGGGTGCCCCCTGTCACCCCTCTTGTTTGCCCTGGTTCTGGAACCCCTGCTCCGAACTGTGTGAGCCAATCAGGGTATTAGGGGCTTGAGGGTTGGAGATACGGAACACAAGCTCTCGGCATATGCCGATGATGTCCTTTTCCACCTATCACACCTACTGATATCATTGCTCAACCGGATGAAGGAGCTGAAGCTCTTTGGAACTCTGTCCAACTTTAAAATGAATCTAACGAAATCGGAAATTCTCACCATTTGTCTTCCCGCCCATTTGGCTGCTGATCTCCAGGCCTCCTTCCCCTTTACCTGGACCACGTCGTCCCTACGCTACTTGGGAATACAACTCACTGACAGGTTTGATGCCCTTTATGCTGCGAATTACACCCCATTACAGGCCACGGTTAAAGAAGACCTCTTGCAGTGGACTCGCTCAGCTTTTACATGGCTAGGTCGGGTGAATATCATAAAAATTACTGTCCTACCACGCATACTTTTCTATTTACAAATGCTTCCGATACCCTTGCCCAAATTATTCTTTGACTGTATCTCCAGCATGATGTCCGCTTTCATCTGGAATGTACGTAAATCCAGAATAGCTCTTAGGGTGTTGCGATGCCCGAAGCGTGGAGGAGGCTTGGGGGTCCCAGATGTTAGACAATACTACCGAGCAATAGCTTTACAGAGGATTCTCAACTGGCGTTTCCATACCCACTCGAAGCTCTAGGTACCCCTAGAGAAGAGCCTGGGGGGTAGGAATTTGTCTTATGCGCCTTGGTTGTTGCGGGAACACAGGACGTTGTCCAACACGACTTCCCCTCTGACATCCCATGTACTATCTGTTTGGGACAGGACTAATGCTGAACTCAACTTGGCCCCCCCTGTGTCCCCGTTGGCTCCCCTGGGTGGTTTCCGATGGTTTCCCCCAGGTGAGCAAATGGCTTTTTTTTAATCCTGGGTCGATGATGGAAACGCTAGCTGTGGAAAACTCATGAAAAATGGTAGACTCCTGAATTACGAAGCTCTCCCAGTTGGCCGTCAAGGCTCGCACATGAACTTCTGGAAATATAGACAAATACACGACTTCTTTGAGATACATGGTCGCACGATTAGAGACCCCTCATCCCTTACCCCGTTCGAGCGCTTGTTCACTGAAGAAACCCCCACCCCCCACCTAGTGTCAGAACTCTACCGACTTCTTAGCTCGGCTTTGCCACAACCTAAACCCGCTTACATCAGACATCGGGAAACTGACTTGGGGATAATGTTCACCGATGCGCAACTGACTTACATGTACCACCTAACTCACTCGTCATCTATTGACTCCAGAATGCAGGAAACTAATTTTAAAATTCTGTCCCGTTGGTATAGGGTCCCTGAGGACATGGCCCGAATCTACCCCTCTGCGCCTGCGCCTACGTGAACAAATTGACCGGAACAGAGATTCCTTTTTTCCCGAAGCATTTCCTGCTGCATGTCCCCCCGACCCCCCTCCGACAATATAAGAAAAGTGTGCTGCCTCATCTGCTTAACGCGGCCAGGTGATTGCTTCCGCTCCACTGGAAAAAGTCCAGAATCCCTACTCGAGAGGAGTGGATCGATGTGGTGAATGCAACCAGGGAAGCTGAGGATTGGAGAGCGACCTGTCATGACACTAGAGATCAGTTCCACAGCATATGGGCACCCTGGTCAGATTACGTTTCTGATCCTGCCTTTGTCCTGTCCAGTCTAGACATCGCCTTACTGGAGCTGTCAGACCCCTCCCTTAGGACTCGCAGGCTAATGGACACCTAGAAGAAAGAACCATTTCCCTATTGCTGGCTATATACATGGACACAAACAACTGATTGGACCGACCTTGGCGTGCCGTGCTCGGCGTGGAGAAAAGCACAGCTCCCTACTGGACTGCAGGTACACCTGGACTCTCTTTGTCTGACTTTCACCCCCCTTCCTCTTTTCCTATCCTCCATCTTTAACACTGCTTCCCCTCTTTCTCTTCCTCCCCATCCCATGTTTTATGTTGTATTTGCCACTGCAAGAAACCGATCGAGAATTCTAACGAGCGGTCGGGGGTTTACATGGCTACACAGAGCCTCAGGGCACACGAACCTGTCCCTAGCCTACATGGGGACACTGGTGGTCTCGTGTGGAGGCCCTGGCTGCCGCATTTGGTGCCCTTTGTTTGCAGGCGGGGGTGGGAGACGATTTGATGGAGGCCTTTGTGCCCCCCCTCCTGCCCCGGCCGTGGACCATGGGCCCATGTGTTTCAACAACCTCTGGGGGCGGTCTCCGGGCCCATCTTCGGATGGCGGGGCCGTCTGCAGATGAACCTCAATGGTACATGTGTTGCCTACACCCTCATGACTGGTCATCATTGCATCACCCGCTAAGAACTTATACTCTCCCCGATAAGGTGCAGATTACGAGCCCTCTGTTTGGTGCTCGCTGACATAGCATTGTTTGTTTATGTTTTATCTGTTCAACTTGTCCCTTTGGGATACTGGTGCTTGCATGACCCTGCATGGTCTAAGTTGGCCTTTGCCTACATCATTGCTGTTGGACATGTCCTGTATGTGTTATATGTAAAAATGGCAATAAACTTGATTATACAAAAAAAAGAGCTTCCTCCCTATCAGAAACCCTAGATAAAGCTCCCTCTGCCCTCGGAAGGAGTGAGGATTTCTCTCTGTTGATAAACCAACCCAGGGACTCCAAGGTAGTCATGACAGTGGCCAGGTCCGCAAGAAGGAGATCCCGACTTTGGTTGTACAGTAGCAGATCGTCGAGATAAGGGACTAGTGCAATCCCTTGCAAGTGTAGGAAAGTGATTGCCTCAGCCAGGACCTTTGTAAAGACCCTTGGACTGGAGGCCAGTCCGAAAGGGAGGGCAGCAAATTGCCAATGCTGCACTCCCTGGGCGGAGGCGATGGCGAACCTGAGGAAACTCTGGTGACCCGAAAAAATTGGGACATGGAGACATCTATGGGGACCATGAATACCTCCCTCAGTAAAAGCCTCCTGAGGCTGGAGTGGCAGAATGGAATGGGGGAGTTTCGGTTGCATGGTGGTGCGATCACTTAAGCCCACTAGGCACGGCCCCTCAGGGGGCACCCAAAAAGGTTATGTCTGAATCTGAGAGGTGATGAAGGGCTATGCAACCCTATGGGCCAGATTCAGGTAGAGTTAGGCTGGAGTATCCAGTGATCCGCCAGCCTAACTGTCACTTTAAGCCGGCGTTTCTGTTTTCTGTAAGCAGAAAACAAGAATCGCCGGGTTGGAGTTCCGATGCGATCGGCGCAATTGAATTTCGCCATCGCATCGCAACTTTAATTTTAAAATGGCGCCGGGGGGCGTTCCCGCTGATTTACGCCGAAAAAATATGTTAATCAGCGGGAATCGGCAATTCACGATCGTATTCGGGCGCGACGCAGTGACTTTCCGACGTTTCCGGAAGCGATACGCGATGTAAAGATAAAGCAGCCCCCTAGTGGAGTATCCAATGTTAAGTATAGCCGTCGTCATCGCGTCAAAAAAAATAATAATTGCATCGCTTGCGTTAAAACGTCCATGAATGGGGATGTGACGTCATTGACGTTCACTGACAGAATTTGGAGCATGCGCACTGGGATGCATTGACAGTCGACGCATGCGCAGTACGTTCGCCGCGGGATCGCGCTTAGTTTAAATAATACACGCCCTGTACCCGCCCAATTTGAATTCCGCCGGCTCATTTGCGATGCGCTGAGGCAACTTTAGGAGCAAGTGCTTCATGAATAACAGGTTCTTTGCTTTTAAGAGACACTTGAAATTCCTTAAGCGTAGGAAGCATCTGAGAGACAGGAATCCCTTCATAATCTCACAGGTCTCCTTCCCTGTTCATTTCAGAATACACCTAGCACAGAAAGGTTTAGAGTAATCTGAGGGTAATTTGCTATTGCAATAGCCACATCTCTTAAAACGGATAGTGTCCCTAGAAGAACGACTAGCACCCCCCTCTGCAATGATGTCCTCCCCTAAAGGAAGGAATACACAGGCAAGCATGTAAATAACAGAGGGGAAACAAAAAACGGGGTCCCAGCCCACCATGTCCCCTGTGCAACAGGAAAAAAAGACTCACCCCCAGTGGTCTCTCCCGCAGCTGTAGCCATAAGTGGCCGGTCCTCTCGCTCAATCTTCGGGGGAGGAACGGGCGCCTCTCTCTCTCAGCTGCTGCTTGTGTGTGTGTCTCCGGTGTAATGCGAGCCACACTGGCGTGCTGAAGCCGATGGTGGCCACCATCTTAGCAGCACCGGACCCAGAAGTGACACGCGCGCTCGTGACGTCATCGGCCTGAGCCGGGCGGCCTGCATAGATGCCGGATCTTGGCGCCATTTTCGAAAAGGGAGAAGCGAATACCACCTCCCGAAGCCTCAGCCACACAGGGACCCGCACCACCGGAGAGAGCCTGACCCAAAAACCTCCAAGGTAAGGGGGAGGACAGGAGAGAGAGAGAGGAATCTAGCCCCTGGAGCTCCAGCACTCAGGGGGGTTCTTCTGGCTCACTCAGTGAGGCCCCCCTGAGTAAGAAGGGACCCCCTAGGAGAGATAAATCCGACTAGACCCAGCGGCTACCCAGTGCCTGCGGTCCAGCTCCCAGGGGGGGGGGGCACCAGCCCCAGGCCTTAGGTCAGGAAAAAAAAATCGTTTCGCTGTGGGGAAACCATCAAGAACTGAGGAGCACGGGGAGGGGCAGGGTTTTTAACCTATTTTTGATTGTGTTTCCTGTCAGGTGGAGCCAGTCATCTCTTAAGCCCCGTACACACGGCCGAGGTTCTCGGCAGAAACCAGCGAGAACCTCGCTGGGAGCCGCATTCTGCCAAGAACCTCGGCCGTGTGTACGCTCTCGGCAAGCCCCGCCCGTCTGGAAACCCGTCGAGCAAATAGAGAGCAGGTGAATGGCTGGTTGCCTTTCCCGACGGGCGGGTCGCCGATTCTGACGGCCGGCAGAGAACCTCGACGGGCGGAACGATGTGTGTACTCTGCCGTGTGTACGGGGCCTTAGGGTGCCGTCCTGGAAGACGTCTTGAGAAATATTGCATTTTTTTCCAAAATTGTTTATAGCGCAAAAAATAAAAACCGCAGAGGTGATCAAATACCGCCAAAAAGCGGAGCTGTGGTGGCTCTACGTGATTGGCACTGCGCTGACAAGCCGTTCACCTCTGCAGCCAAGGGTTCGGATCCCGGTCTCGGCTACATGTGAATTGAGTTTGGTGGTCTCAGCCCGGCTCCCGGTGGGTGTGCTATGCAAGGTACGCCTGGGCTTAGTACGCCCCCCCCCCCCACAAAAACTACCACACTTGCACGCACACGAAATTGGTTTACCACGCACGCACATTGGCCATGCGGTCTCCTAAAAATGAGAGGCGAAGGACCTACGGGGCTGGCTGGGTGGGCTAGACCCCCTCACTCCCTCATAGGGGGAGTCCCTCTGCCCCGTTGGGGTCCCATTGGGCCCCAGTCGGGCTCCCAAGTGGAGCAGGTAGGGTGGGGTGAGTGGGAGGCCCCCCCTCACACCCGCCATTGCCACCGGGGGCATGGAGAAGGATGGCGATTGCCTCCGGGGGGAGGGTCTGCCTACTGCCAACTCCTGCAGTCCGGCTCCTCTCTCTCGAGTTCACGCACAAAATACACTTTAAAAAAAAATAAAAAAAAATAAAAAATACCGCCAAAAGAAATCTCTATTTGTGGGGAAAAAAGGACGTCAATTTTGTTTGGGAGCCGCGTCGCACGACCGCGCAATTGTCAGTTAAAGCGATGCAGTGCCGAATCGCAAAACCTGGCCAGGTCCTTTAGCTGCCTAAAGGTCCGGGTCTTAAGTGGTTAAAGTGTAGCTGAAAATGTGTTTTTCTTAGTGAAACAAGGATTGGTGATAACGCATCAGTGGACAGGAGACACCTCTAAGGCCGCATCCACAGACCAGTTTCAGCAGACATATCCGATCGTGTGTAAAGCCTCTACCAAGTCTTCGGCATGTTGCGTCTCAACGCGGCCAGCTGCCGAAAAAAAGGACAAGTGGCCACGGCCACGTGCTGATGAGGATGCACCGTGTCCATGACCAGCACTGTTGCCTCTAGACGCAGAGCCTGCTTGTCCTCTTTTATCGGCTCGTAACTCTCTCTACCTCTCCTTGTTGTCCTTCCAGACATAATAATGGCCTTCAGAGGACACAGGCAGTACACACTACATAGCTTTAGGTGCAAACTGTGGACGACACCATGTGAGGATACTGCAGTTAGCACAATCACCTGCCTGCCAGTAAATTAGGAAGAGCAGATCTAGCTAAACTATACAGTATATAAATATATATACACAACACCTGGGATGCATATATATCCTCTACACACTAACTCTACATGACTAGTCTGCCTTCTCTATCTACCTAGAAAAAAAATGACACTCTCTCTCTGTCTTAACCACCACAACACACTACACAAGGCCGACCTGCAAGCGGCCTTTTATAGTGTGGGGCGTGTACTAGACCCCCTAAACCATAATTGGCCAAAGCCACCCTGGCTTTGGCCAATTATGGCTCTCCGTTTCTTGCAAGCTGTGATTGGCCAAGCATGCGGGTCATAGTGCATGCTTGGCCAATCATCAGCCAGCAATGCACTGAGATGCCGCAGTGAATTATGGGCTGTGACAAGCCACTCAAATTTGGCGCAAACGGCCTGTAATGTTCGTAACTCTACGAACGATCGAACATACGATGTTTGAGTCGAACATAAAGCTCATCCCTATACAGACCTATCCCTCCACCCGGCACTGCCAGCAAACATCAGAACTAGTAACCCCGGGAGAATTCCTCTGTCACAGATCTCGCTAGATCCGGGTATGGGGCAGAAGACCTAAGACACATACCCCAGATGACTAAGACAAGCAACACCTATGGGGGGAAAAATGAACATTTTACTAGCAGCTGAACCCCAGAATGTCCAGAAATCCATCCTAGAGACATGAACTGTGTCTGCAGCACAGAGAAGGAAGATTATCCCAGAGAAATACAGGAATACAGGACGGGGAACACAGCTCAGGAAAGTGACCAGGGGATTACAGGCTGATATCACCCAGTCCCCGCCCTACTCTGGACCAATCAGTGAGCAGTATGGGTGGAGGAATGGATTTAGTGTTAATGACCCACCTGTGCTGATCTCTGTAGGAGTGTCCTCCTCTATAAATGTCCCCGTTATTCCATCCTCCTCCATAGACTGCTGATCATCCCTCACATACGTCTCTTCTTCTTCTGATTTCACCTCAAATTCTATATCGATTGGATCTCCACTCTAAACCAAGAGAATGAGAGAGAATATCATCTGTAAGATATAAGCTTTATTATTGTGACATCACATCTATAAAATCCACACATCCCCCCACAAGTCCATGTCTAGATGTTCCGTCCCACCAACCTTTAAATAAGGAGGGATGGTGTGACCTTCCTGTGTGGAATCCCGTGAATACAGAGGGCGGGGACATCTCTCTGGGGGGTCTCTGTAGCTGGATGACTCCACCATGGTGTCCTGGTACAGATCTTTGTGTCCTTTTGGAATCTCTGACTCCTCCATCACCCCGTCCTCATCATCCTCCTCTTTTATCTCCTCTTTAATATTGACCAGTGTGGAATCCTGAGGACGGGGACATCTCTCTGGTGGGTTCCCATTACTGGATCCATCTGTAGGAAACACACACACTGACTGAATCCATTGTTTCTATGTGTTTATCAGATGATGGGGGATGGGGGTGGAGCCTCCGTACTGCTCTCTCCTTTACAATAAAGTCTCCTCTTACCCGATGATGTGAGGGGCGGCTGATTGTCCATCATGACGTCCTTGTAGAGATCCTTGTGTCCTTCTAAATCCTCCTACATAGGGAAATAGACAGTGACATCACCTGATACTTACAAAGATAAAGTCATCATCCAGACACATCCCTTGTGTTGAACCTTCACAGACATCAGGAATAGTTATTTCCTCCTCCATAAAGATTATAAAATCAAACACAAGTATCATAAGTCCACCTCTAACTAAAACCCCCACCCCGTATTATCGTATAATCTGTTAGTATAAACTGAAATGAAGAGAATGTTCCGGCCCTGTAAGTGGGGAAATGTTCTGCCCCTGAAGGGGTTAATCTAGGTCTCCACACTATATATGTGTGTATCATCATCTGCTGGAGATAAAAGACGTCACAGTGACTATGGAGGAAGAGGACGGACATGACGGGGTTACTGGGTGTAAATAGAAAATAAGATCTTATTACCTCCTCTGCTGCCTCTTCCAGCAACGTCTCCTCACTACTTCCTCCCGCCTCACCTCTCACCCGGAACTTCCTGTCTGTACCTGACATCACTTCCTGTCTGCCATCTTGTGGAGCTCAGGGGAACTGCAGAAACGTCTCGTAGCGTGAACACGGCCTTGTGCTGTGTGTGTATGTCTTTATTAAAGGGGTGTTCCACCAAAATGTAGTGTTTATTAAAAGTCAGCAGCTACAAAAAGTGAAGCTGCTGGCTTTTAATAAACAGACACTTACCTTCTCCACGTTCCAGCGACGCGCCGACCGGGGCCCCGCTCCTCTCCCCCCCTACCCGGCCGGCATTCCTCATTGTGATTGTGGGCACCCAGCCGTGACAGCCTTCGGCTTCACGTAGGGTTGCCACCTTTTCCTCAAGCCAAACCTGAACACGCCACTACATATGGTGGGTGTGGCCATATTGAAGGAGGGGCCTCACGAGGCATGATTAAATTAAACAAAATATTTATTTTACCTATAAAATATGCTCACTTTGCTGTGCCACAAGTAAGAGTCTCACTGACATGAATAAACCTCAGCACAATCATTTAAAAAAAATAAAACTCTTCCATTACTACAGAGGTAAGTGCAGTGGAGATCAGGGGCATTAGTTCACCTTTTAATTTTCATTAAGTACAGAGGGTATTACAGTATGTGCAGGGAGGGAGTGCAGAATTTACAACAGTATATACAAGAGTGTGGCGCGTATGTTGGTATGTGTAGGAAAGGAGTGCAAAGTGTAAGACATTATGTACAGGAAATGAGTGCAGAGGGTAGGTATTACTTGCAGGAAAGGAGTGAAGAGGGTGTAACAGTGACCAGTATATGCAGTAGAGGAGTGTGGAGGGTATGATGGGAGCACTATGTACAGGAGAGGAGTGTGGAGGGTATGACAGTGGGCAGTATGTACAGGAGAGGAGTGTGGAGGGTATGACAGTGGGCAGTATGTACAGGAGAGGAGTGTGGAGGGTATGACAGTGGGCACTATGTACAGGAGAGGAGTGTGGAGGGTATGACAGTGGGCACTATGTACAGGAGAGGAGTGCGAGGGTATGATGGGGGCAGTATGAACAGGAGAGGAGTGTGGAGGGTATGACAGTGGGCAGTATGTACAGGAGAGGAGTGTGGAGGGTATGACAGTGGGCAGTATGTACAGGAGAGGAGTGTGGAGGGTATGACAGTGGGCACTATGTACAGGAGAGGAGTGTGGAGGGTATGACAGTGGGCAGTATGTACAGGAGAGGAGTGTGGAGGGTATGACAGTGGGCAGTATGTACAGGAGAGGAGTGTGGAGGGTATGACAGTGGGCAGTATGTACAGGAGAGGAGTGTGGAGGGTATGACAGTGGGCACTATGTACAGGAGAGGAGTGTGGAGGGTATGACAGTGGGCAGTATGTACAGGAGAGGAGTGTGGAGGGTATGACAGTGGGCAGTATGTACAGGAGAGGAGTGTGGAGGGTATGACAGTGGGCAGTATGTACAGGAGAGGAGTGTGGAGGGTATGACAGTGGGCAGTATGTACAGGAGAGGAGTGTGGAGGGTATGATGGGGGCAGTATGTACAGGAGAGGAGTGTGGAGGGTATGACAGTGGGCAGTATGTACAGGAGAGGAGTGTGGAGGGTATGACAGTGGGCAGTATGTACAGGAGAGGAGTGTGGAGGGTATGACAGTGGGCAGTATGTACAGGAGAGGAGTGTGGAGGGTATGACAGTGGGCACTATGTACAGGAGAGGAGTGTGGAGGGTATGACAGTGGGCAGTATGTACAGGAGAGGAGTGTGGAGGGTATGACAGTGGGCAGTATGTACAGGAGAGGAGTGTGGAGGGTATGACAGTGGGCAGTATGTACAGGAGAGGAGTGTGGAGGGTATGACAGTGGGCAGTATGTACAGGAGAGGAGTGTGGAGGGTATGACAGTGGGCAGTATGTACAGGAGAGGAGTGTGGAGGGTATGACAGTGGGCAGTATGTACAGGAGAGGAGTGTGGAGGGTATGACAGTGGGCATTATGTACAGGAGAGGAGTGTGGAGGGTATGATGGGGGCAGTATGAACAGGAGAGGAGTGTGGAGGGTATGACAGTGGGCACTATGTACAGGAGAGGAGTGTGGAGGGTATGATAGTGGGCAGTATGTACAGGAGAGGAGTGTGGAGGGTATGACAGTGGGCGGTATGTACAGGAGAGGAGTGTGGAGGGTATGACAGTGGGCAGTATGTACAGGAGAGGAGTGTGGAGGGTATGACAGTGGGCAGTGTGTACAGGAGAGGAGTGTGGAGGGTATGACAGTGGGCGGTATGTACAGGAGAGGAGTGTGGAGGGTATTATGGGGGCAGTATGTACAGGAGAGGAGTGTGGAGGGTATGATGGGGGCAGTATGTACAGGAGAGGAGTGTGGAGGGTATGATCGGGGCAGTATGTACAGGAGAGGAGTGTGGAGGGTATGACAGTGGGCAGTATGTACAGGAGAGGAGTGTGGAGGGTATGACAGTGGGCACTATGTACAGGAGAGGAGTGTGGAGGGTATGACAGTGGGCACTATGTACAGGAGAGGAGTGTGGAGGGTATGATAGTGGGCACTATGTACAGGAGAGGAGTGTGGAGGGTATGACAGTGGGCACTATGTACAGGAGAGGAGTGTGGAGGGTATGATAGTGGGCAGTATGTACAGGAGAGGAGTGTGGAGGGTATGACAGTGGGCAGTGTGTACAGGAGAGGAGTGTGGAGGGTATGATAGTGGGCAGTATGTACAGGAGAGGAGTGTGGAGGGTATGATAGTGGGCACTATGTACAGGAGAGGAGTGTGGAGGGTATGATAGTGGGCAGTATGTACAGGAGAGGAGTGTGGAGGGTATGACAGTGGGCACTATGTACAGGAGAGGAGTGTGGAAGGTATGACAGTGGGCACTATGTACAGGAGAGGAGTGTGGAGGGTATGACAGTGGGTGGTATGTACAGGAGAGGAGTGTGGAGGGTATGACAGTGGGCAGTATGTACAGGAGAGGAGTGTGGAGGGTATGACAGTGGGCACTATGTACAGGAGAGGAGTGTGGAGGGTATGACAGTGGGCACTATGTACAGGAGAGGAGTGTGGAGGGTATGACAGTGGGTGGTATGTACAGGAGAGGAGTGTGGAGGGTATGACAGTGGGCAGTATGTACAGGAGAGGAGTGTGGAGGGTATGACAGTGGGCACTATGTACAGGAGAGGAGTGTGGAGGGTATGACAGTGGGCAGTATGTACAGGAGAGGAGTGTGGAGGGTATGACAGTGGGCACTATGTACAGGAGAGGAGTGTGGAGGGTATGATAGTGGGCAGTATGTACAGGAGAGGAGTGTGGAGGGTATGACAGTGGGCACTATGTACAGGAGAGGAGTGTGGAGGGTATGATAGTGGGCAGTATGTACAGGAGAGGAGTGTGGAGGGTATGACAGTGGGCAGTATGTACAGGAGAGGAGTGTGGAGGGTATGACAGTGGGCAGTATGTACAGGAGAGGAGTGTGGAGGGTATGATAGTGGGCAGTATGTACAGGAGAGGAGTGTGGAGGGTATGACAGTGGGCAGTATGTACAGGAGAGGAGTGTGGAGGGTATGATGGGGGCAGTATGAACAGGAGAGGAGTGTGGAGGGTATGACAGTGGGCACTATGTACAGGAGAGGAGTGTGGAGGGTATGATAGTGGGCACTATGTACAGGAGAGGAGTGTGGAGGGTATGACAGTGGGCACTATGTACAGGAGAGGAGTGTGGAGGGTATGATAGTGGGCAGTATGTACAGGAGAGGAGTGTGGAGGGTATGACAGTGGGCAGTGTGTACAGGAGAGGAGTGTGGAGGGTATGATAGTGGGCAGTATGTACAGGAGAGGAGTGTGGAGGGTATGATAGTGGGCACTATGTACAGGAGAGGAGTGTGGAGGGTATGATAGTGGGCAGTATGTACAGGAGAGGAGTGTGGAGGGTATGACAGTGGGCACTATGTACAGGAGAGGAGTGTGGAAGGTATGACAGTGGGCACTATGTACAGGAGAGGAGTGTGGAGGGTATGACAGTGGGTGGTATGTACAGGAGAGGAGTGTGGAGGGTATGACAGTGGGCAGTATGTACAGGAGAGGAGTGTGGAGGGTATGACAGTGGGCACTATGTACAGGAGAGGAGTGTGGAGGGTATGACAGTGGGCACTATGTACAGGAGAGGAGTGTGGAGGGTATGACAGTGGGTGGTATGTACAGGAGAGGAGTGTGGAGGGTATGACAGTGGGCAGTATGTACAGGAGAGGAGTGTGGAGGGTATGACAGTGGGCACTATGTACAGGAGAGGAGTGTGGAGGGTATGACAGTGGGCAGTATGTACAGGAGAGGAGTGTGGAGGGTATGACAGTGGGCACTATGTACAGGAGAGGAGTGTGGAGGGTATGATAGTGGGCAGTATGTACAGGAGAGGAGTGTGGAGGGTATGACAGTGGGCACTATGTACAGGAGAGGAGTGTGGAGGGTATGATAGTGGGCAGTATGTACAGGAGAGGAGTGTGGAGGGTATGACAGTGGGCAGTATGTACAGGAGAGGAGTGTGGAGGGTATGACAGTGGGCAGTATGTACAGGAGAGGAGTGTGGAGGGTATGATAGTGGGCAGTATGTACAGGAGAGGAGTGTGGAGGGTATGACAGTGGGCAGTATGTACAGGAGAGGAGTGTGGAGGGTATGACAGTGGGCAGTATGTACAGGAGAGGAGTGTGGAGGGTATGATGGGGGCAGTATGTACAGGAGAGGAGTGTGGAGGGTATGACAGTGGGCACTATGTACAGGAGAGGAGTGTGGAGGGTATGACAGTGGGCAGTATGTACAGGAGAGGAGTGTGGAGGGTATGATGGGGGCAGTATGTACAGGAGAGGAGTGTGGAGGGTATGACAGTGGGCAGTATGTACAGGAGAGGAGTGTGGGGGGTATGATGGGGGCAGTATGTACAGGAGAGGAGTGTGGAGGGTATGATAGTGGGCACTATGTACAGGAGAGGAGTGTGGAGGGTATGACAATGGGCACTATGTACAGGAGAGAAGTGTGGAGGGTATGACAGTGGGCAGTATGTACAGGAGAGGAGTGTGGAGGGTATGACAGTGGGCAGTATGTACAGGAGAGGAGTGTGGAGGGTATGATGGGGGCAGTATGTACAGGAGAGGAGTGTGGAGGGTATGATGGGGGCAGTATGTACAGGAGAGGAGTGTGGAGGGTATGATGGGGGCAGTATGTACAGGAGAGGAGTGTGGAGGGTATGACAGTGGGCAGTATGTACAGGAGAGGAGTGTGGAGGGTATGATGGGGGCAGTATGTACAGGAGAGGAGTGTGGAGGGTATGACAGTGGGCACTATGTACAGGAGAGGAGTGTGGAGGGTATGATAGTGGGCACTATATAAAGGAGAGGAGTGTGGAGGGTATGACAGTGGGCAGTATGTACAGGAGAGGAGTGTGGAGGGTATGACAGTGGGCAGTATGTACAGGAGAGGAGTGTGGAGGGTATGATAGTGGGCACTATATAAAGGAGAGGAGTGTGGAGGGTATGACAGTGGGCACTATGTACAGGAGAGGAGTGTGGAGGGTATGACAGTGGGCAGTATGTACAGGAGAGGAGTGTGGAGGGTATGTAGCTCTAAACATGTAACCTAAAAAAATGTAAAGCATCGCTTAGGATACCAAAAAAAATCGTGCTAACTTTAGTGTTTTTTTTTTAATGAATGAAACAGTTTATTTCCAAAAAAAAAAACACGTTTGAAAAATTGCTGCGCAAATACAGTACCGTGCTAGAGCTGCACAATTAATCGTTAAAAAATTGTGATGTCGATTCCCCTCCCCCCCCCCTGACATCTCCAATGCAGAGTTTGCTGATTCTTTCATATAACAAGTGGAGAGACTTTCAGCTGTCAAAAGAAAATATCTGGACAGTCTGCCAAGTTCTTATCAGGAAACATTGTAACTAACACTTTCTTCATAGAACAAAGGGATAAACTTCTGTGTGTAAAGAAAAAATCCGACTGTCTGCCAAGTTTGTAAACAACATGAAACATTGTAACCAACTTCCTTTTTAGATGAAACTTCTGTGTGTAAATGCAAGAAATGTAACCACTTAAAGTCCAACACTTGTTAAAAAGCAATATTTTTTGCTAGAAAATGACTTGGAACCACCAAACATTATATATATATTAGCAGAGACAAAAATGGGAATTGCTGCAATATTTTATGTCACGCTGCATTTGCCCACTTCATTGAATAATAAAAACCATAAAAACAAAACAGTAAAGTTTTAGTCCATTTTTTTTTTTCATTTTAATGTGAAAGACGATGTTATGCCGTACGAATCGTGAGAGAATCGTCATCTATCTTCTAAGCAAAAAAATTGCAGTTGTCGTTTTAGCCAGAATCGTGCAGATCTATGCCGTGCAACATAAAAAGTTGCAAAGACCACCATAGAGTAATTTTCTAGCAAAAAATTAATGATGATTTTTTTTTCTCAGTCTGCTGCAGTGTGTCAGCTTGTATTTATACTGGCCGCTCTGTATGTAGCTTCTGACAGGCTGTGCAAGCACCCCCGTATCTCCGGAACCATAAATGATAGCCATCCCATATTTTGACCAGTTGTGGGGTAGGTCTTCAACTGACTACCCCCCAAATGTGGGGTTTCTGTGACCTCTGGTCATCGAGCTACAACCCCCGCTCCATCAGCCCCTCTGTTAATCCGGCCCTGTATGGAGGGGGGGGGCAGGACTGTATGTATGGCTGTGGATGGTATATGGAGGGGGGGGCAGGACTGTATGTATGGCTGTGGATGGTATATGGAGGGGGGGGCAGGACTGTATGTATGGCTGTGGATGGTATATGGAGGGGGGGGCAGGACTGTATGTATGGCTGTGGATGGTATATGGAGGGGGGGGCAGGACTGTATGTATGGCTGTGGATGGTATATGCAGGGGGGCAGGACTGTATGTATGGCTGTGGATGGTATATGCAGGGGGGCAGGACTGTATGTATGGCTGTGGATGGTATGGAGGGGGGGCAGAACTGTATATATGGCTGTGGATGGTAATGGTATATGCAGGGGGGGGCAGAACTGTATGTTTAGTGTATGGTGGGGGTAGTGTATGGTCCGCCCATCCACCCACCTCCATGTGTATTCTGTAGCCAGTCAGAGAAGAGCTGAGCACTCTGTGTCCCATGTGTCCTCTTCCACTCTGCAGCACACAATGCAGACGGAGGCGCGCCGGAGGGAGGGAGGGGGAGGGGCTAGCACAGTGAGAAGTTGCACACATGTTTACAGCCCGGATGCACACATGTTTACAGGGGGCTAACAGAGAGCACTGCTGCGGGCGGCACACCTTCTACTAACACTCAGGCAAGCTGGTGGAGCCGGGGATGTGCAGCTCTGTTGCGGCCGGGCCATTATGGACAGCTAAAAAAAAAAAAATGTGTCCAAACCCGGACTGTCCGGGTCAAAACCGGACAGGTGGCAACCCTAGGCCTTGTGCTGTGTGTGTATGTACTGTATATCCTTATAGATGGGTCATCTCCACTCCCACCAAGGGGGATACAAATATATTACTGCTCGGGGGAGGGGGAGACATTTTAGCTCCCAATGGCGGAGCGTTTGTCGGACCAGTGTGAACCCGGCCTTATTGCCAAAGCTTAATTGAACAGGCTGAAGTTAGAGGCCGATTGGCTACTATGTAGAGCTAAACCAGATTCTGAGCGCATCAGCTTTAGTAAATCTCCCCCCATTGATACCAGAACTAGTGCAATGCGTTTAATTCCAAATTCATTTACCGCTTCAGCCCCGGACCATTTCACTGGTCACAGACCGGGCCAGGTTTTGCGATTCGGCACTGCGTCGCTTTCACTGACAATTATTTAACTGACAAACAAAATTGGCGTCCTTTTTTTCCCACAAATAGAGATTTATTTCGGTGGTATTTGATCACCTCTGCGGTTTTTATTTTTTTGCGCTATAAACAAAAAAAGAGCGACTATTTTAAAAAAAATTCAATATTTTTTATTTTTTGCTATAATAAATATCCCCTAAAAAGATAAAAAAAACAATGTTTTTCCTCAGTTTAGGCCGATACGTATTCTTCTACATATTACTGGTAAAGAAATTGCAATAAGTGTTTATTGATTGGTTTGCGCAAAATTGATAGCGTCTACAAAATAGGGGACAGTTTTATGGCGTTTTTATTAATATTTATTTTTTTACTAATAATGGCGGCGATTAGGGATAAGGGATTTTTATCATGACTGCGACATTATGACGGACACGATCACTGACAGTGTCACTAGGAAGATCGGGGAAAGGTTTGTTTACACTGACATCTCCCCGTTCTTCAGCTTTGTGACCCGATTGTGGGACACCAGCGATTGATTGGGTCCACGGGTCCCACAGACGCGGTTACAGAGCTCCCAACCGGGTTGCAAGCGCCACCGCCGGCGTGCTCACAACCCATGGATCGCATCTTAACCACTTAAAGGCCTTAGGTGTTTTTCAGTTTTGGTGTTTGCAAGACTAAAACAGTTTTTTCTGCTAGAAAATTACTTAAAACCCCCAAACATTATATATATATTTTTCTAACACCCTAGAGAATAAAATGGCGGTCATTGCAATACTTTTTGTCACACCGTATTTGCGCAGCGGTCTTACGAGCGCACTTTTTTTGGAAAAAATACACTTTTTTGAATTAAAAAATAAGACAACAATAAATTTGGTCCAATTTTTTTATATATTGTGAAAGATAATGTTACGCCGAGTAAAATGACACCCAACATGTCACGCTTAGAAATTGCGCCCGCTCGTAGCATGGCGTCAAACTTTTACCCTTAAAAATCTCGATAGGCGACGTTTAAAAAATTCTATAGGTTTCATTTTTTGAGATACAGAGGAGGTCTAGGGCTAGAATTATTGCTCTCGCTCTAACGATCGCGGCGATACCTCACTTGTGTGGTTTGAACACCGTTTTCATATGCGGGCGCTACTCGCGTATGCGTTCACTTCTGCGCGCGAGCGCGTCGGGACGGGGCGCTTTAAAAAATGTTTTTTTTCTTTTCCTATTTATTTTTATTTATTTAAAAAAAAATTACACTGAAAAAAAAATATATAATAATTGATCACTTTTATTCCTATGAGAAGAAATGTAAACATCCCTTGTAATAGAAAAAAGCATGACAGGTCCTCTTAAATATGAGATCTGGGGGTCAAAAAGACGTCACATCTCATATTTAGGCTTAAAAAACAAACAAAAAGGAAAATGTCATTTTTTAAATAGCCTGAACAAGTCTCTTTAAGACGCTGGGCGGAAATGACGTCACTTCCGCCCAGCGCTGCTATGGGGGACGGCTGGGGGCGATTTTTCCCTCACACGTATCCCAGCAGAGGAGCAGCACAGACCCGATCGCCTCCGCCGCTACCGACGGCAACGGGAAAGTGGCGGGAGGGGGGGGCACCTCTCCGGTCACCGATAACGGCGATCTCGCGGCGGAGACCGCCGTTATTGTACACAGGACCCTGCACTGAAGAGATGGATATCTCGGTTGTGGCAGCAGCTGCCGTTACCGAGATATCCATCTTTAAAAATAGGACGTATATATACAGTGCAGGGTCCTTAAGTGGTTAAAGGGGACGTACCTGTACGCCCATATGCACAGCCGTGCCATTCTGATGACGTATATCGTCACGCGGCGGTCGGCAAGCAGTTAATGGAGATTAGAATACTGACACCTCTAGCATATGATGAAAAGACTGATTGATATTGCAGTAGGTAAGCACGAGAATGTAAACGGTGAGTAGAATCCATAGTCACATGAGTTTCCTACAAGCTATGGAAGTGCCAAAGTGTGCCAACGAGTCCATTATCGTCCTCCATGTAACGGTATCTTTTATCCCCCTAATGTTCCATGCGGTAATACTGATGTCTGTAGTCATAAGGGGGTGGTGTATAGGGATGAGCCTAACACCCCCCACGTTCCGTTAGCACCAGAACCTTCGAACGGACCGAACTTTTAGCGCGAACTTTAGAACCCCATTGAAGTCTATGGGACTCGAACGTTCGAAAATTAAAAGTGCTCATTTGACAAGGCTAATATGCAAGTTATTGTCCTAAAACGGGTTTGGGGTCCCAGGTCTTACCCCAGGGGACATGTATCAATGCAAAAAAAAAGTTTTTTTTCAGGAGCAGTGATTTTTAATGATGCTTTAAAAACATTTTTTTTAAAATATCGTACCTGCTGGGTGTCTATAGTATGCCTGTGAGGTGACCCGTGTTTAGAACTGTCCCTGCACAAAATGAGATTTCAAACTGCTTGCAGCTTTAATGTCATGTCTGGTCCCTGCAATATGGATGAAAATCATTGAGAAAAATAGCATGCGTTTCCCCCTTCCCCCCAGGTCATTACCAGCCCCTATGGCCCTATATACTCTGAACAGCATTATACAGGCAGTGCAAACAAGACAGGGACTGTAGGTTTGCTGTTAAAGGGGTTGCAAAGAAAAAAATGTTTTCCTTAAATAGCTTCCTTTACCTTAGTGCAGTCCTCCTTCACTTACCTCATCCTTCCATTTTGCTTTTAAATGTCCTTATTTGTTTTGAGAAATCCTCACTTCCTGTTCTTCTGTCTGTAACTCACCACCGTAATGCGAGTCTTTCTTCCTGGTGTGGAAAAAGCCTCTTGAGGGGGAAGGGGCGAGCAGGAGTGTCAGGACGCCCACTAACACACAGCTCCTTTCTCTATCTGCAAAGTAGAGAGTGTCCTGACTTGCCTGCTCGCCCCTCCCCCCTCAAGAGGCTTTCTCCACACCAGGGGAAAAGTCTTGCATTACTGTGTGGAGTAACAGACAGAAGAACAGGAAGTGAGGATTTCTCAGAAGAAATAAGGACATGTAAAAGCAAAATGGAAGGATGAGGTAAGTCAAGGAGGACTGCACTGAGGTAAAGGAAGATATTTAGGAAAAAAATGTTTTTCCTTTACAACCCCTTTAAGTAGAATCTGTTTGTAATTTTGAACCTGTACTTTTTTAAAGTGTAGCTCCAGCCCAAAAAAAAAAAACATTTTTTTGCTTTTCTGAAAACATAGAGAAGGGTTATCACCCCTGTAACATTTCTTTTGCTGTCTTGCACCTCACTTTCTGTAACAATGACAAATGTTTTTTTTTTTATTTGTGAAACAAGGATTGGTGATAAAGCATCAGTGGCAGGAGACGCCTCTTACAGGAGAGAATTTCCCTTCCTAGGGGTAGATTTCCTCTCACTTCCTGTTGTCTCCTTCTGTTTGCAAGTAGGAGTCGTTTGTAAGTTGGATGTTTGAACGTAGGGGCCTGCCGTATATACTCTGCAGAAATTTGGGCCCTAGGTGTTGGTGTTGCCACAACACTGTAACCCCTCACAGTTAGTCTTGGTGGGCACAGGAATGGGCCCTGCTGGGAAACATTAGATCAAGAATTGTAATTACATGCCCCTGCCAGAAAACTTGGGCCTTAGGCACTGGTTCTCATGCCACAACACTGCAACCCCTCTCAGATACTCTAGTTGGAGCGCAGGAATGAGCCTGCTGCAAAGTATTGCATCAAAAATTGTAATCACACGCCCCTGTTAAAGAGGGGCAGAACAATTGGGCTTTGGCCACTGGTGGCGGTGCCCAGAACCAAAAATCTTCTTACAACCTATCAGCATGATCATTGAGGAGGAAAAGGATAGTCACTTAAAATAACAGGACAGTCACTCAGCATCAGCATAGGCAGTCTTGAAGGGATCTGACATTTCAAAAAAAAATATTCAGTAACATCAGCATCAGGTGCTTGGTAGCTGGTGTTGATCCAAACCTGGTTCATTTTTATGAAGGTCAGTCGATCGACAGAGTCGGTGGAGAGGCGCACCCTGTGATCGGTCACAAAGCCTCCAGCAGCACTGAATGTGCGTTCTGAAAGAACACTGGATGCAGGACAGGCCAGTAGCTCAATTGCATACTGTGCAAGCTCTGGCCAGTGATCCATCCTCAAGACCCAGTAAGCCAGAGGATTTTCGGTGGGAAAGGTGTCCAAATCTGATCTTGCCCCTAGGTATTCCCACACCATGTAAAACAGACTCTGGCGATAGTTGCTGGAATCAGTCTGACCTTGGGGCTGCGGACTAAAAAATTGTCTGAACACATCGGTCAGATGGCCACCTTCTCCACCGCTCCTTCTGTCACTCACCGAAGCCTCAGCAACACATTGTCCAGGACCAGGAGTTTGTAACCTCCCAGTCTCTGTGAACGTGTTGCAAGGCCTCCCGAAGATGTTTCATCTTCTGCTCCCTCTGCGCTGGCAAGATAAGGGCCGCAACCTTACTCTTGTAAAGTGGATCAAGGAGGGTTGGAAGCCAGTAATGATCCCTCTCCTTGATAGCATGAATACAAGGTTCCTTCCGCAGGCTTTGCAGGATCAGGGAAGCCATACAGCGTAGGTTTGCTGAGGCATTCAGTGCGGCGTCCTCTGGGTCACTGATGACGACAGGATCCGCAGTCACCTTGTCCCAGCCACGTACAAGTCCATGGGTTTCTTGGGACTGTAATTGGTCCCTTGAAGACTGCTGCTGATGCTGAGTGCTAGGCTCCACCTCCATGCTGACACAGTCCTCCTCTTCCTTGTCCTCTTCCTGTGTGAAATGGGAATTCTTCAAAAAGACTCTTTGGAACCTCACTGCAAAGTATATTCCCATGGGCAATAAGTTTAAAAGGCTACAGATAAAACCTATGTGGCTCACGGTTAAAGTTAAAAAAGCTATAAACAATAAGAAAATAGCTTTTAAAAAATATAAAAATGAAGGAACACTAGTGTCGTTTAAATGTTACAAAGAATATAATAGAATATGTAAAAAGGAAATCAAGGATGCAAAAATTCAAAATGAACGACAGATTGCAAAAGATAGTAGGACAAACCCCAAAAAATTCTTTAAATATATTAATAGTAAAAAGGTCAAGTCTGAGCATGTAGGCCCTTTACAAAATAATCTAGAGTGGGTGACTGAGGACATAGAGAAGGCAAATTTATTAAATGCTTTCTTCAGCTCTGTGTATACAATGGAGAATGGGGGAGCTCATGTCGATATAGGGGGTGGGAGTGACACAGCCCCAAATCCACAATGGCTCAAAAGTGATATGGTCCAGAAATATTTAGACAGAATAAAGGTGGATAAAGCACCTGGACCAGATGGCATCCACCCACGGATCCTAAAAGAATTGAGCTCTGAAATTTCAAAGCCACTGTATCTAATATTTAGGGACTCATTAATGACAGGAATAGTACCACTGGATTGGCATAAAGCCAATGTGGTGCCCATATTTAAAAAGGGAACAAAGTCTTTACCTAGTAACTATAGACCTGTTAGTTTAACTTCTATAGTTGGAAAGATACTGGAACGTTTAATAAAAGACCACGTGGATGAGTTCTTGCTGGAAACAAACTATTTAAGCAGCAGACAGCATGGATTCATGAAGGACAGAAGTTGTCAGACAAACCTGATTTCCTTTTATGAAGAGGTAAGTAAAACCCTGGACAGAGGTGTGGCAGTGGACGTGGTATACTTGGACAGAGGCGTGGCTGTGGACGTGGTATACTTGGATTTTGCAAAAGCGTTCGATACAGTTCCCCACACACGGCTCATGTGTAAGGTAAGGTCTACAGGATTGGATATATCAGTTTGCAAATGGATAGAAAACTGGCTGAAAGACAGAATTCAGAGAGTTGTGGTTAATGATTCTTACTCTGAATGGTCCAAGGTTATCAGCGGTGTACCCCAAGGTTCAGTGTTGGGTCCCTTACTTTTCAATATATTTATAAATGATATTGGGTCTGAGATCAAAAGTAACATTTCTGTTTTTGCAGATGACACCAAGCTATGCAGTGGAATAATGTCCTTACAGGATGTCTCCAATTTACAAGCCGACCTCAATGCTCTGTCTAATTGGGCGACTAAGTGGCAGATGAGGTTTAATGTTGATAAATGTAAAGTTATGCACTTGGGGGCTAAGAATATTCATGCATCATACATGCTAGGGGGAGTACAACTGGGGGGATCTGTAGTGGAGAAGGATCTGGGGGGATCTGTAGTGGAGAAGGATCTGGGGGGATCTGTAGTGGAGAAGGATCTGGGTGTTTTAGTTGATCATAAGCTCAATAATGGCATGCAATGCCAAGCTGCGGTTTCCAAAGCGAGCAAAGTCCTTTCTTGTATTAAGAGAGGTATGGACTCCAGAGATAGAGATATCATTTTGCCCCCCCCCTGTACAAATCATTAGTAAGACCTCATCTGGAATATGCAGTCCAGTTTTGGGCACCAGTTCTCAAAAAGGATATCGGAGAACTGGAGAAAGTGCAGAGAAGGGCAACCAAACTGATAAGAGGCATGGAGGAGCTCAGCTATGAGGAAAGATTAGAGGAACTGAATTTATTCACTCTTGAGAAGAGGAGAATAAGGGGGGATATGATCAACATGTACAAATACATAAGAGGTCCATATAGTGAACTTGGTGTTGAGTTATTCACTTTAAGGTCAACACTGAGGACAAGGGGGCACTCTTTACGTCTGGAGGAAAAGAGATTTCACCTCCAAATACGGAAAGGTTTCTTCACAGTAAGAGCTGTGAAAATGTGGAACAGACTCCCTCCAGAGGTGGTTCTGGCCAGCTCAGTAGATTGCTTTAAGAGAGGCCTGGATTCTTTCCTAAATGCACATAATATAACTGAGTACTAAGTTTTGTAGGTAAAGTTGATCCGGGGTAAATCCGATTGCCTTTCGGGGGATCAGGAAGGAATTTTTTCCCCTTCGGTAGCAAATTGGATCATCGCTCTGCTGGGGTTTTTTGCCTTCCTCTGGATCAACTGTGGGTATGGAGTTGGGTGTATGGGAGGATGTACTGTGTTTTACTTTGTTTTATTTTTATTTTTTTTTATGGTTGAACTGGATGGACTTGTGTCTTTTTTCAACCTGACTAACTATGTAACTATGTAACTATGTAACTATATGTGATAGGCAGGCAAGCATGGCCACTGTCTGGATAAAGGGGGCCTTGAGAGGTAAGGAAGTCCTCCTCTTCCTCCCTCTGTTCTGCCTCAAGGGCCCTGTCCATTATTCCACGCAGCGTGAGCGCCAACAGGTGGACAAGAGGCACAGTCTCACTGATGCTTGCACTGTCACTGCTCCCCAACCTCGTGGCCTCCTCAAATGGTGATAGGGCAGTGCATGCATCCCTGATCAAGGCCCACTGGCGTGAAGAAAAAAAACAAGCTCCCCTGACCCACTTCTGCTGCCATATTGGCACAGGTACTCATTGATGGCCCTCTGCTGTGTGTGCAGCTGCTGCTGCATGGCCAATGTAGAGTTCCATCTGGTGGGCATGTCACAGATTAGGCGGTTCTTGGGCAGGTTGTATTCCTTTTGGAGGTCTGCCAGCTGAGCACTGGCATTATATGAAGGTCGGAAATGCACACAGAGTTTCCTGGCCTGCTTCACGACATCCTGAAATTCCGGGTACCTGCCCAAGAACCGCTGCACCACCAAGTTAAAGACATGAGCAAAACAGGGCACATGGGTCAGTTGTCTCTGTCGCAGGGCGGAGAGGAGGTTGGTGCCACTATTCCTGGCCTATGCTGGCGTGGCGTCAACCACCTCTGAGCCTGCCCCTGCAGAGCTGACAGAATCTCTGCCCCAGTGTGGCTCCTCTCTCCCAAGCACACCAGCTCTAGCACCGCATGGCATGTCTTTGCCTACATACCTGTGTAGCCCCTCGTACGCCTTATGGAGCACGGCTGGTTTCCGAGGACACATCAGCACAGGAAGAGGCCACAGAGGAAGAAGAAGAGGAGGGGGTGAAGGAGAGAGGTGTGTCACAACTAGTAGTAGCATTTTGGAGGCCTCCAACACTACTGCACCCTGTCCTGCATCCTTCCCAGCTGCCAGCAGAGTCACCCAATGCGCCGTGAAAGACAGGTAATGTCCCTGTCCATGCCTGCTGGACCATGAGTCAGCGGTAATATGCACCTTACAACTGACCGCTCTGTCCAGCGAGGCATGGACATTGCCTTCCACATGGCAGTAGAGAGCCGGAATCGCCTTCCGTGAGAAAAAGTGGCGTTTGTGGACTTGCCACTGAGGTACCGCACATTCCACAAACTCACGGAAGGGGGCAGAATCTACCAACTGAAAAGGTAGCAGTTGAAGTACTAGCAATTTCGCTAATCTAGCATTCAACCGCTGGGCATGTGGATGACTGGGAGAAAACCTCTTTCGGTGCTGCAGTAGCTGGGGCAGGGAAATTTGCCTGGTATGATCTGCCATCGGTGTACCGATAGTAGATTGCCTGCAAGTACTTGGCTGTGACACACCTAATTCTACACCTTCAGTCCTAGCTTCATGTCATGAGCAGTCTTGTCCACCAGATGGTGCATCGGCGTACACGGGCACTCGCATGCGCGATAACGGCACATCGGCGCGCGATCGCGGCACCGTAATGCGCACCAGTGGCGCACGTGAAGACGCAGTTCTGGCACCAAATTTAAACTTAAAAGGGGTCTGACCCCGGCACCTCTTGCTGTCCGGTCTATAGTGTTCCTTGTGAACATTTGCACCTGTTACCCTTTGTGAGGAATTAGCTCGGCAGCGGGTGTGTGTGACCCCCTGGATGGGTTCACTACACGCTGAACTGTACAGAAAGGCAGTTGAGGATGGTTGAAAACAAAGGATATGGTTTATTTTTCCATATTGCTGGATACAAGTGCAAGCATCAAAACAGCATAAACAAAACAAAACATAAAATAAACCCTTGCCACTTGGGGCGTCTACCTTCACCACACAGGAACCTACCTATGGAGTCTGGCACAGCCTACTGCTGGGCAGACACTGCTGGTCATACAGAAGAAAACAAAAAGTCTCTTTGATATTTCTGTGTGATAAATATCAACAAGCACCTCACCTCTTCAGAAGTCACTGCTCTCCTTCACTCAAAAAGCCTTTAGGATGCAACAAATCAGTAATCATCGTCTGGATGACTTATAGAGGTCTTAATTACCTCATTCTGAACAGCTGAGGTTTTCCAACGCCCTAAACCTTTCTGGCTTTTTCTGCAGCCGACACCTAATAGTAATTGGTGAATAGTCTAAACAAGGCAGAAATGTATCTCCTGCAAGGACTGAGAATGGAAACTCAGGAGAATCCTCACAGTTAGAGGATTCTGGAGTAGCGGTTTCAGGCTCAGAAGAACCACTTACTGGGGAATCTGGGCAATCACAGAGCTCCCAGAACCTTGGGAAATCCCTTCCCACAATGGCGTCATGTGGCAGTTGGGGAACTAAACCCACTTGGTGACACAAGTTACCGAGGGAGGTTTCAAAAGAAAACCGTAGTCACCGGATATTCTCGAGTGTCCCCATGTACACAAATTACAGCCATTTTCCTAGGATGTAAGGTTTTTCCCACCACTTTTCACTAAGGTGACCAGGCTACCTGAATCCAACAATACCACAACATCTTTACCATCTAAGCACATTCTACATAAAGGTTTCTCATTCCCCTTTACTGCAGTGCATGTGGTTGCAAAGAAGGACTGTCGCCTCTCTGTCAGAAAGTCACACTGCATGGGTTCATCAACCGCTGGGCAAACGGCTGCTACATGTCCCTCTTCCCGGCAACAGAAACAAATCAACCTTCTGGTCCTCTCCTGTGGGATGTGTCTTCCAGGCCACTCTCGCCAAACATTAGCAGTAGTCCCGACAACACCTCTAGTTGCTCTTGGGTCCTTCTCTCCACCCCCAGTGCATGTGGTTGTAAAGAGGGACTGTCGTCTCTCTGTCAGAAAGTCACACTGCATGGCTTCATCAACCACTGGACAAACGGCTGCTACATGTCCCTCTTCCCGGCAACGGAAACAAATCAACCTTCTGGTCCTCTCCTGTGGGATGTGTCTTCCAGGCCACTCTCGCCAAACATTAGAAGTAGTCCCGATAACACCTCTAGTTGCTCTTGGGTCCTTCTCTCCACCCCCATCCCTTGATGGAGTCTTACCTATAGGTTGGGAGGGTCTGGTCTTGGGGTGAAAAGTCTGTGCGTCTCTGGGTGAAGAGGACAAATTCTCTGTTGCTAGGTACCTTTCAACCAGGTCTACTAGTTTGTCTGCGGTTTCCGGACCACCATGGTTCACCCACTTCTGCAGGGTCTTAGGAAGAGACCTAAGAAATTTGTCCATGACTACTCGCTCCAAAATTTTTGGTCCGGACAGAGTTTCTGGCTGCAGCCATTTTCTAGCCAAATAGATGACGTCATACATTTGCGACCGAGGTGGCTTCCTCAGCTGATAACTCCAATTGTGGTCCCGCTGAGCACGGACATCCAGGGTTACACCTAAACGTGCCAATATTTTCTCTTTTAACCGATCATAGTTTTTTGCATCTGCAAACTCCAAATCAAAATATGCCTTTTGGGCTTCCCCAGATAATAGAGGGGGGCCACTAATCCAGCCCACTATATAGGCCAACTTTTTTTTTTTTTGCTGTTCTCTCAAACGTGGTCAGAAACATCTCAGGGTCATCATCTGCTGTCATCTTTGGCAACAAGTGGCTTACCCAAAAAGTCGGTATGTTACTGGCCTGACTCCCAGCCTCGGTCTGCTGTCTCTGAAGCTGTTTCATGATGGCCTCCATTTGCTGCTGGTGTCTCTGTTCCAAGCCTGCAATGATCTCTCGGTGAGCTGCAAGGCTCTCTTGGTGAGCCCGTTGTTGAGCTGCAAGGCTCTCTTGGTGAGCCTGTTGTTGAGCTGCAATGCTCTCTTGGTGAGCCTGTTGTTAAGCTGCAAGGCTCTCTTGGTGAGCCTGTTGTTGAGCTGCAATGCTCTCTTGGTGAGCCTGTTGTTGAGCTGCAATGCTCTCTTGGTGAGCCCGTTGTTGAGCTGCAAGGCTCTCTTGGTGAGCCTGTTGTTGAGATGCAATGCTCTCTTGGTGAGCTGCAAGGCTCTCTCGGTGAGCTGCAAGGCTCTCTTGGTGAGCTGCAAGGCTCTCTTGGTGAGCCTGTTGTTGAGATGCAATGCTCTCTTGGTGAGCTGCAAGGCTCTCTCGGTGAGCTGCAAGGCTCTCTTGGTGAGCCTGTTGTTAAGATGCAATGCTCTCTTGGTGAGCTGCAAGGCTCTCTTGGTGAGCCTGTTGTTGAGATGCAATGCTCTCTTGGTGAGCTGCAAGGCTCTCTCGGTGAGCTGCAAGGCTCTCTTGGTGAGCCTGTTGTTGAGCTGCAATGCTCTCTTGGTGAGCCCGTTGTTGAGCTGCAATGCTCTCTTGGTGAGCCTGTTGTTGAGCTGCGTGAGTTTGTTGTTGAGCTGCAAGGCTCTCTTGGTGAGCTGCAAGGCTCTCTTGGTGAGCCTGTTGTTGAGCTGCGTGAGTTTGTTGTTGAGCTGCAAGGCTCTCTTGGTGAGCCTGTTGTTGAGCTGCGTGAGTTTGTTGTTGAGCTGCAAGGCTCTCTTGGTGAGCCTGTTGTTGAGCTGCAATGCTCTCTTGGTGAGCTGCAAGGCTCTCTTGGTGAGCCTGTTGTTGAGCTGTGTGAGCCTGTTGTTGAGCTGTGTGAGCCTGTTGTTGAGCTACAAGGCTCTCTTGGTGAGCCTGTTGTTGAGCTGCGTGAGCCTGTTGTTGAGCTGCGTGAGTTTGTTGTTGAGCTGCAAGGCTCCGCTGCAAACCTGCATTTGTCTGCTGTTGATTTGCATTTTCTATAGCCAACTGTTTCAGTATCTCCTCCATTTTGGGTTTACTTTAACTGCCCGCGGCACTCCACCATGTGTGAGGAATTAGCTCGGTAGCGGGTGTGTGTGACCCCCTGGATAGGTTCACTACACGCTGAACTGTACAGAAAGGCAGTTGAGGATGACTGAAAACAAAGGATATGGTTTATTTTTCCATATTGCTGGATACAAGTGCAGGCATCAAAACAGCATAAACAAAACAAAACATAAAATAAACCCTGGCCACTTGGGGCGTCTACCTTCACCACACAGGAACCTACCTATGGAGTCTGGCACAGCCTACTGCTGGGCAGACACTGCTGGTCACTCAGCAGAAAACAAAAAGTCTCTTTGATATTTATCACACAAAAATATCAACAAGCACCTCACCTCTTCAGAAGTCACTGCTCTCCGTCACTCAAAAAGCCTCAGGATTCCAGCAAATCAGTAATCATCATCTGGATGACTTATAGAGGCCTTAATTACCTCATTCTGAACAGCTGAGGTTTTCCAACGCAGTGGTTGTGAGCAGGCGCAGGATGGTGCTGTGCATGTGACCACGTCACAGCAAAGTCACGGTGCAAGCGCAGTTCGTGATACGCCGGGCGTAAAAAACACTGCACCACGCTCGGACCATCATTTGGATGGGGTCACGCCCACTTCCACCTATGCCGGCCTACGCCTTCGAAACCCACACCACGCTGGTGCAATGTTGGGATCACTGGCTTGCTGAATGCAATGCTTTCCTCTCTGCGCTGCATTGGCGTAGCGTACGGTGGTTACTCTACGGCGGCGTAACGTGCGCCTTGCTCTCGTCGAATCTGGGCCATACAGTACATACACACCCAGCACAAGGCCGTGTTCACACTACGAGATGTTTCTGCAGTTCCTTCTGAGCTCCAGAAGATGGCAGACAGGAAGTCTCTATGGAAGACAGGAAGTGATGTCAGGTACAGACAGGAAGTTCCGGGTGAGAGGTGAGTCGGGAGGAAGTAGTGAGGAGACGTTGCTGGAAGAGGCAGCAGAGGAGGTAATAAGATCTTATTTTCTATTTACACCCAGTAACCCCGTCATGTCCGTCCTCTTCCTCCATAGTCACTGTGACGTCTTTTATCTCCAGCAGATGATAATACACACATATATAGTGTGGAGACCTAGATTAACCCCTTCAGGGGCGGAACATTCTCTTCATATTGGAGATGTGGGGGGGGGGGGGGGGTGGGGAAGGTTTATATAGATATAAACTTTATGTCTACATAACACACCCCTATCCCCCCCACATCTCCAATATGAAGAGAATGTTCCGGCCCCATAGGTGGGGAAATGTTAAAGGCCAAAGGGAAGGAGGATCCCAGACCCCAGAAACATATCAAACACTAAACTGAATGTTCCTCTGTGTGTGAGACCACTGGGGGGCGTTATTACATGATAGAACCCCTCATATTATCCCCCATACACCCCCATCCTAATATTATACAACCAGTACAGTCCACATCATTCTCTCTTATCAATTATTTACCACAGGTAAATCTGTATACATCACATGACCAATCAGCATGGAGGAGGACCGGAGTCACATGACTGAGAGGATTCTAAACCTCACCCTGGAGATCATCTACCTGCTGACCGGAGAGGTGAGGGGGATTCTGGGAGGTCACATGACATCAGTCTTATCTCTATTAATAATACAGACCTGACCGGAGAGGTGAGGAGGATTCTGGGAGGTCACATGACATCACTCTTATCTCTATTAATAATACACAGACCTGACCGGAGAGGTGAGGGGGATTCTGGGAGGTCACATGACATCACTCTTATCTCTATTAATAATACAGACCTGACCGGAGAGGTGAGGAGGATTCTGGGAGGTCACATGACATCACTCTTATCTCTATTAATAATACACAGACCTGACCGGAGAGGTGAGGGGGATTCTGGGAGGTCACATGACATCACTCTTATCTATATTAATAATACAGACCTGACCGGAGAGGTGAGGAGGATTCTGGGAGGTCACATGACATCACTCTTATCTCTATTAATAATACAGACCTGACCGGAGAGGTGAGGAGGATTCTGGGAGGTCACATGACATCACTCTTATCTCTATTAATAATACACAGACCTGACCGGAGAGGTGAGGAGGATTCTGGGAGGTCACATGACATCACTCGTATCTCTATTAATAATACAGACCTGACCGGAGAGGTGAGGAGGATTCTGGGAGGTCACATGACATCACTCGTATCTCTATTAATAATACACAGACCTGACCGGAGAGGTGAGGGGGATTCTGGGAGGTCACATGACATCACTCTTATCTCTATTAATAATACACAGACCTGACCGGAGAGGTGAGGAGGATTCTGGGAGGTCACATGACATCACTCTTATCTCTATTAATAATACAGACCTGACCGGAGAGGTGAGGAGGATTCTGGGAGGTCACATGACATCACTCTTATCTCTATTAATAATACACAGACCTGACCGGAGAGGTGAGGGGGATTCTGGGAGGTCACATGACATCACTCTTATCTATATTAATAATACAGACCTGACCGGAGAGGTGAGGAGGATTCTGGGAGGTCACATGACATCACTCTTATCTCTATTAATAATACAGACCTGACCGGAGAGGTGAGGAGGATTCTGGGAGGTCACATGACATCACTCTTATCTCTATTAATAATACACAGACCTGACCAGAGAGGTGAGGAGGATTCTGGGAGGTCACATGACATCACTCTTATCTCTATTAATAATACACAGACCTGACCGGAGAGGTGAGGAGGATTCTGGGAATCTAACATGATATTCCTATTGGTTCCCCAATACAGAGATTTCCTCTTGTGAAGTCAGGTGATCACATGACCATCACAGTGCCTCCATGTGACTCCCTAAAACCCGAGAGACACAACATGGAGAAGATTCTAGAAGTCACCAAGAAGATGATGGAGCTGCTGACAGGAGAGGTGAGGAGGATTCTGGGACATTATCCAGTAACAGACAAGAGGTGTGTCTGGATGGTGACTGTATCATTGTGTGTGTCAGGTTCCTATAAGGTGTCAGGATGTCACTGTCTATTTCTCCATGGAGGAGGGGGAGGATTTAGAAGGACACAAGGATCTCTACAAGGACGTCATGATGGACAATCAGCCGCCCCTCACATCACCGGGTAAGAGGAGACTTTATTGTAAAGGAGAGAGCAGTACGGAGGCTCCACCTAGATCCCCCATCATCTGATAAACACATAGAAACAATGGATTCAGTCAGTGTGTGTGTTTCCTACAGATGGATCCAGTAATGGGAACCCACCAGAGAGATGTCCCCGTCCTCAGGATTCCACACTGGTCAATATTAAAGAGGAGATAAAAAAGGAGGATGATGAGGACGGGGTGATGGAGGAGTCAGAGTCTCTAAAAGGACTCAAAGATCTGTCCCAGGACACCATGGTGGAGCCACCTAATACCAGGAACCCCCCAGAGAGATGTCCCCACCCTCTGTATTCCCGGGATTCCACACAGGAAGGTCACACCATCCCTCCTTATTTAAAGGTTGGTGGGACAGAACATCTAGACATGGACTTGTGGGGGGATGTGTGGATTTTATAGATGTGATGTCACAATAATAAAGCTTATATCTTACAGATGATATTCTCTCTCATTCTCTTGGTTTAGAGTGGAGATCCAATCGATATAGAATTTGAGGTGAAATCAGAAGAAGAAGAGACGTATGTGAGGGATGATCAGCAGTCTATGGAGGAGGATGGAATAACGGGGACATTTATAGAGGAGGACACTCCTACAGAGATCAGCACAGGTGGGTCATTAACACTAAATCCATTCCTTCACCCATACTGCTCACTGATTGGTCCAGAGTAGGGCGGGGACTGGGTGATATCAGCCTGTAATCCCCTGGTCACTTTCCTGAGCTGTGTTCCCCGTCCTGTATTCCTGTATTTCTCTGGGATAATCTTCCTTCTCTGTGCTGCAGACACAGTTCATGTCTCTAGGATGGATTTCTGGACATTCTGGGGTTCAGCTGCTAGTAAAATGTTCATTTTTCCCCCCATAGGTGTTGCTTGTCTTAGTCACCTGGGGTATGTGTCTTAGGTCTTCTGCCCCATACCCGGATCTAGCGAGATCTCTGACAGAGGAATTCTCCGGGGTTACTAGTTCTGATGTTTGCTGGCAGTGCCGGGTGGAGGGATAGGTCTGTATAGTCTCAGATCCAAGACAAGAAGAACTCTCCACATAGACCCAGATTCACAAAGCAAGTTACGCCAACGTAAGTGCAATTTTGCGCCAGCATATTTGTGCATCAGAGTCACAATCCAACATATGCCTAAAAACTGGTCACCCTACGCCGACGTATCTTACATACCCCGGCGTAGCGTGGGTGTACTTTTCGTCTGGACGCATGTTGCTGCTCCCATTGATTAGACATTCAAACATGCAAATGAGGGAAATACGGCGATTCACAAACATACGTGTGCCCGACGCATGCTGCGCGAGGTGCGTGTAAATTGTACGTCTGGCGTAAAGTTATTCCTCATAGATGAGGCGCAACCTGGCAAAAGACATGCAAAGGTCTGCCCCAGAGAACACAGGCCGGCGTATTGGGCATACGTTACGTTCGCAGCGTACATGGTGATCCAGCATAGCTTAGGCAGTTGTTCCGGCGTAGTTGTGAGCATGCGCATAAGGGTGCAGTTTCATGCGTTCACGTCATGGCTTAACCTCCTGAAGATGGTACTCCTCCCCAAATTTTTGTACTACTTTCGGAATACTCCGATCCACCTCCTGAGGGAATTCTTTAAGAAACTGGAGAGTCAGCTGGGGGCCTTTGTTTGGGCGGGGAAAACCCCTAGGATAGCTAAAAAAACGTTATACCTACCCCTATCGGGCGGAGGCCTGTCGCTTCCAAACTTTCAACTATACTACTGGGCGGCTGTATTGGTTACTGTCCGGTGGTGGTTCGCCCAACCTAAGCAGAATCCGGCGGTTACGTTGGAGGCAGCTATTTTGGGCTCATACGCCGCTCTGAGTAACCTCGCATTTCGTGGTTGCCGATCGACCCCTTCGGTCACGGTCCCCATGACAACTACCATCAAGGCTTGGAAGGATGCTAGGGAAATATATGCAAAACCCTCCCATGTCTCTCCTCACATGCCCCTTTTGGGTAATCCCCTACTGCCCCATTTCCACTCTCTTCCTGACCCCTCAGTATGGGCTGGTAAGGGGATAACTACCCTTAAACATATTGTTTCTGACGGCGCTCTCATGACTTTTCAGGAACTAAGGGACCGGTACTCGGTCCCTCTGCAGTGGACGTTTCGGTACTGGCAGCTCAGATACGCGTACGGGGCCCAATTCCCGGACAGACTCACACTCCAATCGGACTCGGTCGAGAGACTCCTGACTTCACGTACTATGGGGCGACCACTATCTACCCTTTATCTTTATCTGACGGTAGCATATGACTCTGGGTTGACCCGCACATTTGATAAGTGGAAGGCTGATATACCTGACCTGGATGACGAAAAGTGGGAGGAATGTGTCTCTCTGTTCATCCCGTCACTTATAGCAGCTAGGGATAGGTTTATCCACATCAAATTCCTACATAGAGCATACTATACCCCTCAAAGGCTGGCCCGTATCTTCCCCCAGCGAGACCCCCTCTGCCCGTGCTGTAGGGTGCAGGAGGGCTCGTTCTGGCACATGGTCTGGTCTTGTCCCAAAATCCAACCCTACTGGGGCCGGGTGGCCGAGGTCTTGGGCGAGGTGTCTCAGCTGCAGATCCCGTTGGAGCCCCTGGTTTTTCTCCTGAGCCATTTGGAGGAGATCCAGGGAGACAGATACTCCAAGCTGTTTCTTACCTTCTCCCTCTTCTATGCCAGGAGGGAAATCCTCCTTAAGTGGAAGGCGGCGGATCCACCGACGGTGGAATCATGGACCCTATCTATCAATAAAGTGCTCCCGCTCTACAGGATCACGTATGAGAGCAGACAGTGCCCGGCAAAATTTGACAAGGTGTGGTCTGCGTGGATTGATGCCAGGGGTTAGATGTGGTCTCTGGTTTGGTTGATGAACTATTCCTGTATGACAATAGCTGATCCTTATTGCCTTCTCCCCCCCCCCCTTTTCTCTCTCCCCAACCCCCCCCCCTATCTTGGCACTCTGGTTTATTACCCCCCCCCCCCTTCCTGTACTATCCTCAGGGGGGGTGGGGGTTCTGAAGTAAGCTCCGATAAGCTTCCTATTGTTAGTGTGGGGGTTTGAATGTCCTGTTTTTCTCTTTTTTTTTTCACCCTGCCAATATGTAGCGGCTAGGGTAGGTGCTCTGCTTTACCTCCTAACAGTTCACCCTGAAATTTGTATTGTGCTGTGCTTTTGTGTACATGTGATGCTGTAACCCTGTTTTTTTCTCTCAATAAAACGTCTCTGTTAAAAAAAAAAAGATGATAGTTTACAAGCCAACATTAGACAGCATTTGTTAAGCAACAATGGGCCGGATTCACAAAGCACTTACACCGACGTCTCTCCAGATACCCCGACGTAAGTACAAATGTGCGCCGTCGTATCTATGCGCCAACCCACAAACCAAGATACGTAGAAAAATAGGCTTCATCCGACCGACGTAACTTGCCTATGACGGCGTAGAGTGGGCGCATATTTACGCTGGACGCATCTGGCGCTCCCATTGATTTCCTATTCAAATATGAAAATGAGGGATATACATCGATTCACGAACGTACTTGCGCTCGGCGCAGAATATATGCGGTTTACGTAAGTTGTACGTCCGGCGTAAAGTTATTCCCCATATAGGAAGCGCAATTCATGCAAAGGTATGGACCATGGAACGAATGCCGTCGAATTTTACGTTGTTTACGTAGTACGTGAATAGGGCTGGGCGTAGGTTACGTTCACGTCGTAGGCGGTGATTCGACGTATCTTAGGCAGTTGTTTCAACGTGATTGTGAGCATGCGCGCTGGGATACGTCCATGGGATGGCGCATGCGCCGTTCGTTTTGAGTACTTGTATGACGCTCGGCCCATCATTTGCATGGGGTCACGCTTCACTTAAATGTATCACGCCCACTTCCACTTTCGCTGACTTACGACTATACGCTGCGCCAGCACAGAGTTGGGAGCATTTGCTTTGTGAATTCCATGCTGCCCTCTCCGTAAAAGAGATACGCTACGGCAGCATAAATTTGCGCCGATATCTGTGAATCGGGGACAATATCTGCAGCAAATCTTCCTAAGGTACTACAAGTAAAAGATGTGCTACTTATCCCTTTGTAGGGCTTGAGACACAGGTTTCCGTAGTGTAGGGTGTCTACCATGAATTTCTCTTAGGGTGCCAGCAATAATGGTTGCCTGGAAGTAGACAGCATAATGTAGATATGGAGAATCCTTGTAAGATTGATCTGTAGCGTGGAGAGCGCTGGCAGCAAGAATGTAGCATGACCGAGCTACGGCTGACAATAATACACACGCCGTTCTGTTTATAGAAAGGAAGCATGTGTGCCGAATGCTGCTGATTGCATTCAGCACTTCCGCGTTCCATGGTGGAACGCACGCGGCGCCGGGTGATGACGTCATCGCATGGTCGCTGCCCTCCAGAGTGGATGTTACACAATCGCATCCAATGACGCGGCGCGCCATGGGGCAGGGCCGAGTGATATAGTGAGCAGCTATGGCTGCCAGCTTTATCACGGGAGTGCGCCTGCAAGGACTCAACACCTTGTGAGAGAGCCGCCGAGGGTCCCCAGAAGACGTGGATTGGGGCCACTCTGTGCAAAACAAGCTGCACAGTGGAGGGAAGTATAACATGTTTGTTATTTAAAAAATATCTTTAGTGATCCTTTAATGTACGTTGTTTCCTCACTCTCTGACTAAGGGCCATGAATAAAGAAATGATCTGGTAGGAGATCAGAGGATCCGTTTACTAGTTACCTTGAGGGGGGAATTGTAAGATCCTCAGAGACAAAGCTGCCTGATGTGGGCGGAGTCCTGGTTTAGGGGAACCAATCAGCTCATGTCTAGTAATAATCTTTGTATCTCTATTTTAGTAGATGGACGGGAGATGAGGAAAACCTCAGAGGATTGTCTCACTTTGTCTCCAGACTGTAAAGTAGAAGATGAGGACATCACACAGTATAGTCCAGGAGAAAACCCGACTACCTCAAATGTCCATCCGGCACCACACAGTGTAGATGGACCATCGTATTCCTCTTATCCTGAGGAACCTCAGACTGTGCGGGACGGTGCCGGACCATTGTATTCCTCTTATCCTGAGGGACCTCAGACTGTGCGGGACGGTGCCGGACCATCGTATTCCTCTTATCCTGAGGAACCTCAGACTGTGCGGGACGGTGCCGGACCATCGTATTCCTCTTGTCCTGAGGGACCTCAGACTGTGCGGGACGGTGCCGGACCATCGTATTCCTCTTATCCTGAGGAACCTCAGACTGTGCAGGATGGTGCCGGACCATCGTATTCCTCTTATCCTGAGGAACCTCAGACTGTGAGGGACGGTGCCGGACCATCGTATTCCTCTTATCCTGAGGAACCTCAGACTGTGCGGGACGGTGCCGGACCATCGTATTCCTCTTATCCTGAGGAACCTCAGACTGTGCGGGACGGTGCCGGACCATCGTATTCCTCCTATCCTGAGGAACCTCAGACTGTGCGGGACGGTGCCGGACCATCGTATTCCTCTTATCCTGAGGTACCTCAGACTGTGCGGGACGGTGCCGGACCATCGTATTCCTCTTATCCTGAGGAACCTCAGACTGTGAGGGATGGTGCCGGACCATCGTATTCCTCTTATCCTGAGGAACCTCAGACTGTGAGGGACGGTGCCGGACCATCGTATTCCTCTTATCCTGAGGAACCTCAGACTGTGCGGGACGGTGCCGGACCATCGTATTCCTCTTATCCTGAGGAACCTCAGACTGTGCGGGACGGTGCTGGACCATCGTATTCCTCTTATCCTGAGGAACCTCAGACTGTCCGGGGTGGTGCGGGACCATCGTATTCCTCTTATCCTGAGGAACCTCAGACTGTGCGGGACGGTGCCGTCCTTCCAACAAATAAGAGACTTTCTTGTACTGAGTGTGGGAAGTGTTTCAGTTTTCAATCCAATCTTTCCACACATCAGAGATCTCACACGGGGGAGAAGCCATATTCCTGTCCTGAGTGTGGGAAATGTTTTTCAGTGAAGTCCGATCTTTCCAGACATCAGAGATCTCACACGGGGGAGAAGCCGTATTCCTGTCCTGAGTGTGGGAAATGTTTTTCAGTGAAGTCAGATCTTTCCAGACATCAGAGATCTCACACGGGGGAGAAGCCGTATTCCTGTCCTGAGTGCGGGAAATGTTTTTCAGTGAAGTCAGATCTTTCCAGACATCAGAGATCTCACACGGGGGAGAAGCCGTATTTCTGTCCTGAGTGCGGGAAATGTTTTTCAGTGAAGTCAGATCTTTCCACACATCAGAGATCTCACACGGGGGAGAAGCCGTATTCCTGCCCTGAGTGTGGGAAATGTTTTTCATATAAGTCCAGTCTTTCCACACATCAGAGATCTCACACGGCGGAGAAGCCGTATTCCTGTCCTGAGTGAGGGAAATGTTCCTCACTGAAGTCCTGTCTTCCTGTACATCAGGGATCCCACACAACCCTTGAGGTGTATTAGTGAGTGTGGGAAATGTCTCAGATAGCTGAGACGCTGCAGGAACCTAACATCTTCCCGAAGGTGAACTTATCCTTTAACCCTTTCACTACCAGAGATGGTTTTGCGGGTTTTTTTTGCCCACATTCAACACCCCTTTAATACCAGGCACTTTTACCCCCTTCCTTCCCAGGCCAATTGTCAGCTCTGTCACACTTGTCATACAACACTGTACCCAAATAATCTTTTTATCTCCCCCCCCAAATAGAGATTTCTCTTGGTGGTATTTGATCACCTCTGGGGTTTTATTTGTTGTGCTACAAATACAAAAAGACAGGAAATGTTAAAAAAAATAAAGTTTTTCTTTGTTTCTGTAAAAAAAATGTTGTAAATATACCTTGTGTTATTAGTTTATAATTGTGTGGTTTTTGTTTTTATTTCTAGCCTGGGTATTCCCGATAGGCTTTGTTGATGTAATATAATCTTTAAAAGCTTAATAAAAAGAATTAGAAAACGTACTTATTTACAGCATTGTTTTTATTTCACTGGTGGTCACTGACTGGCACCCCTGGTTGTCACTGATTGGCATCCCTGGTGGTCATCACTGGCGATGGGCTGTACTGATAATCAATGCTGAATATCAGTGCAGATCCCCCCTGTCAGGAGAGACACTGATTGGCTCTCCTCCACTCACACCTTGTCAGCATGAATAAAGGAAAGCCGATAACCGGCACTTTCTGGTTACGATGTGATTAGCTTTGATTGGACACAGCTGATCACATGGTGAAGAGCCAATGTCTTATGCTGCATACACACGATCGGAAATTCAGACAGGAAATCTTCAATGTGAGCTTTTGGTCGGATATTCCGACCGTGTTTATGCTCCATCGGACATTTGCTGTCGGAATTTCCGCCAACAAAAGATTGAGAGCAGGTTCCCATTTTTCAGACGGAAAAAGTTCTTGTCGGAAATCCCGATCGTCTGTATGGAATTCTGACGCCCAAAAAACATGCATGCTCAGAATCGAGCAGGAGAGCCGAACTGCCTACTGAACTTCATTGATCTCGTTCTTGACGTTTGGAATTTCCAACAAGATTTGTGTGACCGTGTGTATGCAACACAAGTTTGAGCCAACATTCCGTCGTAATAAAATCCACGATTTTCTTGTCGGAATTTCCAATCCTGTGTACAGGGCATTAGGCTCTTTACCGAGACTGGAGATGCGGTTTGTCAGAGCGACACACAACACCAACGATCGCCCTGCGCCCCGAGCGGCTTATTCTTCTGGATGTCATGTGACATCCAATCAGCATAATGGAACCCCCGTCTGGCCGTCATTCTGCTATAGGCCGGGTGGGAAAGAGTTAAAGAATCATTTAAGGCCTGAACATTACATAAAACCCCCAAAACGTGATATATTTTCTGATAGAAGACACCCTAGAGCAGGGATATGCAATTAGCGCACCTCCAGCTGTTGCAAAACTACAATTCTCATGAGGCATAGCAAGACTCTGACAGCCACAAGCATGAACCCAAAGGCTGAGGCATGATGGGACTTGTAGTTTTGCAACATCTGGAGGTCCGCTAATTGATTATCCCTGCCCTAGAGCATCCTTTGTGCTCTCCTGGCACTGCCAGCAACGCTCAGAATTTCAATTCCTGTGCTACTAGCTAGGCCTTAAGGGTTTCTCGCCACTAGGGATAAGCTTTGAGTTTGAGTCGAACATCGTCTGTTCGGTTGTATATTATGGGCCGTGACGCACCACTCGAAGTTAGCGCAAACGACCCGTTTGGCGAGCGGCATCGCAGCGCATTGCTGGCTGATGATTGGCCAAGCATGCACTATGACCAGCATGCTTTGGCCAATCACAGTGTGATAAGAACTGAGAGGGGGGACTTTGGCTAATTATGTCTCAGGAGGTTTAGTACACGCCCCACACTATATAAGACGTCCTGCGTGGCGGCCTTGTGTAGTAGTCTGTTCCGGGTGCTGAGAGAGAGAGACGGTGTCATTTCATTTGAGTTAGAGCAGGCAGGCGAGTCAGTTAGCTGCAGTTACAGTGTATGCAGTATATATATATATATGCATCCCAAGTGTTGTGCGTGTGTAATTATATATATATATATATATACACACACACTGTATTCAGTTTAGCTAGATCCGTTCCTGTTATTCTCTTCCTAATATACTGACAGGCAGGCAGGGGATTGTGGTAGCTGCAGTCGTTTCAGTCGGTGTACTGTATCCTGTGCACAGTGTGCAACTAAGACCCCTTTCACATTGAGGAGTTTTTCAGGTGGTACAGCGCTAAAAATAGCACTGCTATACCGCCTGAAAAACTCCTGCCCCAGCAACCTCAATGTGAAAGTCCGAGGGCTTTCACACTGAGGCGATGCGCTGGCGGGAGAAAAAAAACTCCTGTCAGCAGCATCTTTGGAGCGGTGAGAGTAGTGGCATGTATACTGCTCCTTCCCATTGAAAACAATGGGAGACCGCAGCAATACCGCCCGCAATGCGCCTCTTTCACGGCCGCTATATTTAGCGGCGCTATACCGCCAGCGCACCTCCACTGCCCCATGTTAAAGGGGCCTTAAGCTAACTGCAGACAATTGCTGGTGTTCCCTTTCTAATAATACCACAAGCAGGCAGTTGATTCAGCTAGCTGCAGTATATTAGTGTACTGTATGCTGGGCACAGTGTGCAGCTAATGCTCACTGCAGACAATTCCTGATTTCTTCCAAATAATACTACAGGCAGGCAGTTGATTTAGCTAGCTGCAGTATAATCAGTATTTATATACATCCCAGCATTGTGCAGCTACATCTCATTGCAGGCCATTCCTTGTGTACCTATGCCAATACATCAAAGACAGTGGCCGGGTTTCAGAAAGCACTTACGCCGACGTATCTCGAGATGCGCCGCGTAAGTGTAACTATGCGGCGTACCCACAAAACTAGGTACTCCTGAAAATAGGCTTCTTACGATCTACGTAACTTTTCTACGCCGGCATATCGTAGGCGCATATTTACGCTGGACGCATCTGGTGCGCCCATTGATTTTCTATTCAAATATGCAAATTAGGGAGATACAGCGATTCACAAACGTATGTGCGCCTGGCGCAGGCTAAGTGTGATGCGCGCAAGTTGTACGTCGGGCCTAAAGTTACCCCTCATAAAGCAGGGGTAACTCAGCAACAGACGTGCACAGGTCAGCTGGAGAGCAGCTGCAGCAGCACCAATACGGACGAGCTGAGCAACCACACTTGCAGGACAACACATCTGTCTGCCAACATGCCAGGGGCAGCCATGGTCATAGCACTACTACTGTGGCCACTGGACAAGGTACTGGCAACACTCCATTTCCTTGCCAGTGGATCGTTCCAGCGTACAAGTGGAGTTGTGGCTGGGATGTCACAATCCACCATGAGCAGATGTGTGCACCAGGTTGTCCCCGCAATCCTCAGACGCATGTCCCACCACATCAGACCCACCCATGAGCATCTGTGGCAGAAGGCAATGCAGGATTTCTACAGCATTGCAGGATTCCCACACACCGTCTGGGCCATTGATTGCACACATGTGGCACTACAGCCCCCCAGTGCCACAGAGCACAAATATCGCAATCGGAAGCACTGGCATTCCATCAGTGTACAGGTGATAGCAGATGCCCAATGCCTCATATGGCACGTCCGTGCCAAACACCCCGGGTCCAGCCACGACAGCTACATATACCGTCAAAGCCCCATCCCAGCAGAATTCGAAAAGAACGTGTACAGGGATAGCTGGTTGGTTGGTGAGTGACTATCATGTAATCAGTGTGACCAGAACTGTGCGGCTCACCTTAGGCTAGGCAGCAGACAGGAACACCTCAGGCTGGGCAGCAGACAGGAACACCTCAGGCTGGGCAGCAGACAGAAGCTCGTCAGGCTGGGCAGCAGGCAGAAGCTTGTCAGGCTGGGCAGCAGGCAGAAGCTCGTCAGGCTGGGCAGCTGGCACTGGAACAACAGGCTGGGCAGCTGGCACAGGAACAACAGGCTGGGCAGTTGGCACGGGAACAGGCTGGGCAGCCAGCACAGGAACAGGCTGGGCAGCTGGCACCAGGACATCATACTGGAAGGCAGACACCGGAACTTCAGGCTGCCAAACAGGAACTTCAGGCTGGAAGTATGGCAACAGGAATTGAGGTTGACACACAGGAACATCAGGGTGGCATACTGGAACGTCAGGCTGGCAAACTGGCACAGGAATTTCAGGCTGGGTGGCTGGCAAAGTGTTGGAAGACTTAAATGGGTCATCAAGTTCAGCTGGCATGAAAGTAGACTGGGGCAGGTTGGTTGGTGTGAAGACAGGTTGGGTTACTGGCAGGATCGTCTTGGTTGGGAAAAACTTTCATTTTTTCTTGGGCTTAGCCACTGAAGCTCTGTAAGTAAGGTGTTCAGTAGACTGGGAAGGAGGATTAGAATATGGCAGAGAAGAGGTAACAGTAGCTGGAGGAAGTTTTTGTGGGTCTGTAGGCAGCTGAGAAGAGATGGGTGGATTGTATGCAGGATAGGTACAGGGAGCAGAGACTGGATATTGGTATCTGGTGGGAAGCAGTGTGTACCAAGCTGCGACTGGGGTTGCCATAAGTGATGGGAGAAAAGAATTTTGAACAGGTAGGTGTCTGATGGTAGAAGTGGTTTGCTGTGGGTTGGCTGGGATTGATTGTAACATATCAGACAATGCAGAGAGTATTGGTTGGACAAAGAATGGATCACATGCTGCCTGTCTGACAAGGGTCTGTACTGAGTGAATACATTCCACAAGCTTTTGCCGGGAACACACTGAATAGTGGTCAACAAAGCATGAGGGATCATCCTCTAGCAGCCACACTAGAGATTCCACCTGATCAGCACTGAAAGGGGGAGAGAAATCATCACAGCCTCCTGGAACACAGGACAGGGCTAGCTCAACACATACGGTATTTGGATCAAAGGCTGCACCTCTCCAAACAAAACGCAGCCTTGGTCAACCTGGGAGTGGGCCAAACGGATGATCTCAAGCAGCTGGTCATGGGTCCACTTCTTTAGTGTTTGGCGTAGATAGGCACCACTCTCAGACGCCAGCAAGGCATAATAGGGAATCACGTTAGGGTTCATTTCAACAAGCCAACAGCACCAAGATGGTTCCTCTGTGTAGCCACTTCTGGTCAAAGATGGCCCTGGTATTCTGTCATGTAACCAGTGTGACCAGAACTGTGCTGCTAACAGAGAACACCAAACATATATATATATATATATATATATTTATGGTCGTGGCCCTCTGACTGAGAGTGATGTGGATCACATAAACACGCGACAAGACTTACAACATAAATAGACCTGAAGTGTGCCCTGGTGGTCTGGTCAGTATGCCAAGAAAAGGGGGCATACCCAAAGTAAGTAATGGGTAGTTATTTGAAGAAGGATATGCTGAGAAGTGCCCTGAAAAAGGGAAGGGCGGGAGGGTGTCGAATGCGATTGAATGCGCAGACTCACGGACATGAGGTGAGCTGGGAAGAGTCGGCCCAGTGACGTGTAGTACTGCACACTGAACCGACAAAGAGCATGTGTGAGTGGGCTGCTTAAATACCCTCCGGGCTCCTCCCATAAACTCAGGCCACCATACTGGCCTTCTTTTATATATATATATATATATATATATATAAAAATAATGAGGTTTATTAGGTAGAGAAATAATACGAATATAACCACCTCAAATATGACAAGTGCAGAAAACCAACCAGAAGACAGAGACCACAACAAACAACAGACAATATATGAATGAATGAATGAAAACTTATATAGCGCGGCACATGCGAACTGAATCGCCTCTGGGCGCTCGTTGTTCCTGTCTCCTTTGCTATCAAAAGAGAAAAGTCTTGACCTTTTTCCTAAATGCTAGGTGGTTTTCCTCCAACCGAATGCTGGTTGGTAAAGCGTTCCATAGTCTGGGACCCTGGATCGCAAATCTTCTTTCTCCTTTGGACTTGAAGTTGGCTTTCGGAACCTGGAGCAGGTTCTGATTCGTGGATCGCAAAACGCGATTTGGATTATGCGCTTTTATTATTTCGCATAAATAAAGGGGGGCACTCTCATGGACACATCTATGCGTAAGACAGAGGGCTTTAAAAGCAATTCTGTCTTTAACTGGCAGCCAATGAAGGGCTCTCAGTGAAGGTGAGATGGATTCCCAGGGTTTTTTCCCAGTCACAAGTCTGGCGGCCGTATTCTGAACGACTTGCAGACGAGCGATTTGGTACTTGGGGAGGCCGAGGTAAAGGGCATTTGCATAATCCACCCTGGAGTTTACAATAGCTCCCACCACGACCGCTATCTATATATATATATAGATACAATAAAAGGGAAATGCCAGAATCTTTAACAATAGCCAGGCCAGGGTCATACACGGCAGATTGGTAGGTAGACAGAGGGGTATTCCAGAAGCATAAATGTTAGCCAGGCCAAAGTCATACACAGGGGGATCTGCAGATGGGGTAAGGAACACGGACAGGGAGAGGATGGATGGATGGGACAGGGAGACAGGATCAGGAACTCAGGTGATAGGTAACAGGTTTCAGGTCTCCAGGAACAGGCTCAGGTCATCCAGTAACAAACAGGGCACAAGGAACCATACCAGGGCAGTGTGAGAGTGTACTTGCCGGGTATTTATACACCTCCTGCAATCAGACTCAGGTGATGCCTGATTGCAGGAGATGTCGCCCCACACTGCCAGGAACTCCCCGCTGGTAGATGCCAGTACTGCGGCCCAAGGATTACATAATAGCACCACCAGGGTAGAGCTCCCCTGGCAGTTCCAGACTGCCAGGAGACACCTGGTGGTGAACCACAGTGCTGCACGCCATATAACAGACAGTGTCACCAGCGGGAGGAACCTTCCCTGACAGTGACATGGATGTCAGGCATGACTGCTGACCGCATGATGCAGACATCACGAGGCGCACATGCACGGCTAATAGGGATGAGCCAAACACCTCTGGGTTCGGTTGGCACCAGAACCTGCAAACAGACCAAAAGTTTGTGTGAACTTTAGAACCCTGTTAAAGTCTATGGGACTCGAACGTTTAAAATCTAAAGTACTAATTTTAAAGGCCAATATTGACTCCATCTCCCCCCATACCCCATTATGGGGTAACCCCAAACTTTCGCATTTCAGGTCTATCCCAGTGTCTGGGCCAGATTTCGGATTGTGAAAATACAATGGCAGGGGCATTGCTTCCTTTTCCCGAGCTGCGTGAAACATATTAGCTCACTTTATGGATGCTATTTAGATACCTACAGCTGAAGCATGCTGCGCAGGTACAATTCCCCAGGGCGGTTTCAATTGAGCCACATAGAGTTGAGAGGTTCCTTGCTTCCCGTGGGGTAGACAGACTGGTGTCCTCTGTTCATCTCCGCCTCACCTGTATTGACTCAGAAGGTGAATCCCCCCTGTATAGAGTTTAGAAGGCGGACATTCCGGACCTTTCGGACATTTCGGAGGAGGACTGGGAATCGATTTTATCCCAGTAAATATCATAGTTACATAGTTAGTCAGGTTGAAAAAAGACACAAGTCCATCCAGTTCAACCATAAAAAAATAAACAAACAAAATAAAACACAGTACAATCCCATCCCCCAACTCCATACCCACAGTTGATCCAGAGGAAGGCAAAAAAAAAAAAATCAGCAGAACATGAGATCCAATTTGCTGCAGCAGGGGAAAAAAATTCCTTCCTGATCCCCGAGAGGCAATCGGATTTACCCTGGATCAACTTACCTACATATATTAGTACTCAGTTATATTCTGTACATTTAGGAAAGAATCCAGGCCTCTCTTATAGCAATCTACTGAGCCGGCCAGAACCACCTCTGGAGGGAGTCTGTTCCACATTTTCACAGCTCTTACTGTGAAGAAACCTTTCCGTATTTGGAGGTGAAATCTCTTTTCCTCCAGACGTAAAGAGCGCCCCCTTGTCCTCAGTGTTGACCTTAAAGTGAATAACTCAACACCAAGTTCACTATATGGACCTCTTATATATTTGTACATGTTGATCATATCCCCCCTTATTCTCCTCTTCTCAGGAGAGAATAAATTCAGTTCCTCTAATCTTTCCTCATAGCTGAGCTCCTCCATGCCTCTTATCAGTTTGGTTGCCCTTCTCTGCACTTTCTCCAGTTCCCTGATATCCTTTTTGAGAACTGGAGCCCAAAACTGGACTGCATATTCCAGATGAGGTCTTACTAATGATTTGTACAGGGGGGGGGGGGCAAAATGATATCTCTCTCTCTGGAGTCCATCCCTCTCTATACAAGAAAGGACTTTCCTCGCTTTGGAAACTGCAGCTTGGCATTGCATGTTATTATTGAGCTTATGATCAACTAAAACCCCCAGGTCCTTCTCCACTACGGATCCCCCCAGATCCTTCTCCACTACAGATCCCCCCAGATCCTTCTCCACTACAGATCCCCCCAGATCCTTCTCCACTATGGATCCCCCAGATCCTTCTCCACTACAGATCTCTCCCAGATCCTACTCCACTACGGATCCCCCAGATCCTTCTCCACTACAGATCCCCCCAGTTGTACTCCCCCAGTATGTATGATGCATATTCTTAACCCCCAAGTGCATTAATTTACATTTATCAACATTAAACCTCATCTGCCACTTAGTCGCCCAATCAGACAGAGCATTGAGGTCGGCTTGTAAATTGGAGACATCCTGTAAGGACATTATTCCACTGCATAGCTTGGTGTCATCTGCAAAGACAGAAATGTTACTTTTCATCTCAGACCCAATATCATTTATTATATTGAAAAGTAAGGGACCCAACACTGAACCTTGGGGTACACCACTAAACCTTGGGGTACACCACCGATAACACCGAAGCTTGGGGTACACCACTGATAACACTGAACCTTGGGGTACACCACTGATAACACTGAACCTTGGGGTACAGCGCTAATAACCTTGGACCATTCAGGCCTTGTACTCACGATCGAATTTGTCCACTGGAAATGGTCCGACGGACCATTTCAGCAGACAAATTCGATCGTCTGTAGGGGCTAGCGGACGGTTTTCGTCAGATTTGTTCGGCGGACAAATTTCAAAGCATGCTTTGAAATCTGTCCCCCGGAGACATGTCCGTCGGATATGTCCGCTGGTTAGTATGCTAACCAGCGGACATATCTGCCCGCACACGTGTCAAAGCCGTAGTATGGATTTGACGCATTCGTGTGGAAATGTTTCACATGTCCGATCGTGTGTACAAGGCCTCAGAGTAAGAATCATTAACCACAACTCTCTGAATTCTGTCTTTCAGACAGTTTTCTATCCATTTACATACTGATATATCCAATCCTGTAGACCTTACCTTACACATGAGCCTTGTGTGGGAACTGTATCAAATGCTTTAGCAAAATCCAAGTATACCACGTCCACTGCCACGCCTCTGTCCAAGTATATCACTTTCACAGCCACGCCTCTGTCCAAGTATACCACTCCCACAGCCACGCCTCTGTCCAAGTATACCACGTCCACTGCCACCCCTCTGTCCAAGTATACCACGTCCACAGCCACGCCTCTGTCCAAGTATATCACTCCCACTGCCACGCCTCTGTCCAAATATATCACTCCCACAGCCACGCCTCTGTCCAAGTATACCACGTCCACTGCCACGCCTCTGTCCAAGTATACCACGTCCACTGCCACGCCTCTGTCCAAGTATACCACGTCCACTGCCACGCCTCTGTCCAAGTATATCACTCCCACTGCCACGCCTCTGTCCAAGTATATCACTCCCACAGCCACGCCTCTGTCCAAGTATACCACGTCCACTGCCACGCCTCTGTCCAAGTATATCACTCCCACTGCCACATCTCTGTCCAAGTATACCACTCCCACAGCCACGCCTCTGTCCAAGTATACCACTCCCACAGCCACGCCTCTGTCCAGGGTTTTACTTACCTCTTCATAAAAGGAAATCAGGTTTGGGACTATTTGATTGATGTGCACTATTTGAAAATGCGGTTTACTTTTTATCTTGTATACAATTGTATTGTATCGAGTGCCAATGTATTCCCCCCCCCTTTTTTTGTTACTGTCCTCTCTGTTAATTTTTCAATAAAAACGTATTAAACAAAATGATGGACAGTCTTGTGGCGCCCTCCAAAATGATGGACAGTCTTGAGGACCTCTCCAAAATGATAGACAGTCTTGAGGAACTCTCCAAAATGATGGACAGTCTTGAGGCGCCCTCCAAAATGATGGACAGTCTTGAGGCGCCCTCCAAAATGATGGACAGTCTTGAGGTGCCCACCAAAATGATGGACAGTCTTGAGGCACCCTCCAAAATGATGGACAGTATTGAGGTGCCCACCAAAATGATGGATAGTCTTGTGGTGCCCTCCAAAATGATGGACAGTCTTGAGGTGCCCACCAAAATGATGGATAGTCTTGTGGTGCCCTCCAAAATGATGGACAGTCTTGAGGCGCCCTCCAAAATGATGGAAAGTCTTGTGGCACCCTCCAAAATGATGGACAGTCTTGAGGTGCCCACCAAAATGATGGATAGTCTTGTGGTGCCCTCCAAAATGATGGATAGTCTTGTGGTGCCCTCCAAAATGATGGAAAGTCTTGTGGCACCCTCCAAAATGATGAAAAGTCTTGTGGCACCCTCCAAAATGATGGACAGTCTTGTGGTGCCCTCCAAAATGATGGATAGTCTTGAGGTGCCCTCCAAAATGATGGACAGTCTTGTGGTGCCCTCCAAAATGATGGACAGTCTTGTGGCACCCCATTCTAAAATGTAAAAACGATTCTAAAAATTCTACATAATGTAACAACAACCACACACGTAGGACACCCAACGTTATAAGTGATTTATTCTTACAAAGCAAATAGACTTTTGTAAACTGGTACTGACTCGTATTCCGACGTTTCTCTTCTCCCTCAGTTTTTCTCCATCACTCAGCTAATGAGACCCCAAAGCTGATGGAGAGAGGCGGGGGAGGGTCACACAAGGATGATATCCAGACAACTGACATCCTCCTTATCATCTCATGATGTAATTGGTCGTTAGGAGGTTGGCAGCTAGAAGGTTGTAATGGTGACAATGAAAACCTGAGGCTTTGTGTAACTAAAAAGCTTCATCCAATCAACGGCTTGTATACAAATTTGGGGCAATTGGTCAGCATTTTACCAAGGCACCTCTGAAGAATCCTCGGGGCACCCTTGTTGATAAAGGCTGCTCTATGTAATGGTAAATATATATTTTTAATTGTACAGAATTAAATATAATCCCAACCCCCCCCCAAAAAAAAAACTATCTGAAGCCCCCCCCATATACGCATGTACAAGCATAAACTCACATATTGGGGCACCTATGGCTGAAATTGATGTTACATATCGCTGCACAGGCCAGAATGAGAGCGATAATTCTATCACCAGACCTCCTCCGTAACACTAAACTGATGACCTATAGGGGCTCCTAAAGCCTTGCCTATAGAAAATATAGAGTACTGAAGTTTGTCACCAAACTACAGGCACACACAAATTTAAGGTTGGACATGTTGGGTGTTTACTTGGTGCATTTTACCAAAAAATTGGGTAATTTATTGTGTTTTTGTGCCCCCTAAAATGAACGTTATTGTGTTTTTTACAGAAATTTAGCATTTCATAGACTTTTGTGGTAATATCGTGTGACATAAAAAATTGGAACTACCACTATTTTATTCTCTAGGACAGCCCTCACTTTTCCACTCACCTACTCGCATTTTGTGAATGTAAAATTGTTTCTGGCGAGGAGCTGGGCTGCTTGGGAGTGAGGGAGCGCGGGTACCGCCGGCATGCAGGGGTTGATCGGGAGCCGTTCTCCCATCGATCGCCCAGGGAAGAGAGCATGGAGGAAGGAGAAAAGCTCCGGGATTACAGAGCGGATAACCCGCTGTTACAGCTGAGTTTACATTACAAATACCTCCGCTCCCCTCGTGGTTACACACAGCCCCGCCTCCTGACCCCGCATCTGTATCAGATAGAGAGAATGCCAGTCCAATGCTGGGACGTGTTCTGCATGATACAGGCGCAGGGTCAGGAGGCGGGGCTGTGTGTAACCACGAGCGGAGCAGAGGCAATTGTAATATAAACTCAGCTGTAACAGCCGGCTATCTGCTTTGTAATCCCGCGGCTTTTATCTTCCTCAATGCTCTCTTCCCTGGGGTGATCCTCTGCACTACAATGGCTACAATGGTGGGCACAGTGAGCAGAGGCTACAATGGTGGGCACAGGTGAGGCTGCAATGGGGGGCACAGGTGAGGCTGCAATGGGGGGCACAGGTGAGGTTAGTCTGCAATGGTGGGCACAGGTGAGGCTGCATTGATTGGCACTGGTGAGGCTGCACTGATAAAGTTGTTGTTAACCTCCCTGGCGGTATGATTCTTTAAGATTTTAGGTGCTAAAAGCGGTACCATTATTTGCAAGGGAATTTGGCGTTTTATACTGTAGGCTTGTAATTCTTAGGAATAACTCACTTAAATCTATTCAAACAAGAGTCTAATAGGCATCCCGGGTATGATTTTTTTTTTTTTTTTTAATTAAAAATTATAATATAATAAATAATTATAAAAAATGATCACAAATGATATAATTATAGTAAAAATTATTCAATAATGTAATCAAATCAAAATCACTGAAATTTGCTCAGTTGCAGAATTTTTGCTGTCATTTTTTTTTTTTTTTTATGACGAATTTCCCCATAAATCGCTATCGCTAAATTCTGCAAGTGATTCTGATTTATTATCGCTGTTTTTTAGCTGCTCTAAAACAATTTTTGCCATAAAGGGACACTTTTGGTTGCTATGGGCAATCTACAGTTTGCAGGGAGAAAGAAAAGTTTTTATTATACAAAATGACATGTAGTGTACAGGGCAGACCACTAGGGACATGGGGGGTGTGTATTTTTTACATACAGTACTGTAATCTATAAGATTACAGTGTACTGTATGTATAGTGTTTGTTTACTTTTTTAAATTTGGCGCCGTTCCCCCCCCTACGTCGCGACGCTCGCAGGGAAGGGAATCGGCGGAACACACAGCATCAGGCGGACATCCGCCCGCCGTGTACTGCGGGGATTCATCGCTGGATCGCAGAGAAAAGGTAAGTAAACTTTTTCTGCATCCAGCGAGGTAAGCGCGTGTGTGGCACGGGGTTACCGATATTAGCTTAAAAATCTCACCCCGTGCCACACACGTGAAGACCGCCAGGGAGGCTAGTCTGACCGGCGATCCAGCGGGAAACCCCCGCCGGATCGCCAGGAATTTTTGGGGGAAAAAAAAATGCACCCCGAGCGTGACTCGGGGTTACCGCTTCTGGCACTGAATGTTAACCCCGAGTCACGCTCGGGAATACCGCCAGGGAGGTTAATATTTATTTTTGTAACTTAATTCTGCATAACACATTTAAGTGTCATTTCATGAGATAATTTAGGAGGGCATGTTTAGGGGCAGAATTAGGGGCGTGCAGGGTAGGGATTGGTTGGGTCAACTGGTGGGTGATTTGTTGGAGATGCAATAAAACTTCAGCTTAGCCTTTTACTGTATATCAGATGCAGTTTACAAAAAGGGCACAAGATGTCGCTAATGATTAATGATATGTGTTCTTTATGATATGTTGTATTCCCTATCCCAGTAATCTACTCGTTGGTTTCTTTTTCCTGCCTTGTTGTCTGTGTGTGTTCTTCTTACCATGATGTGGAGACATCTTTGATGTTCCAATAAATATTCCAATAAAGAAGCCAGTTCCTGTTACTATACAACGTCTGATCTCAACTGACTCCGCTGTACCTATCAATCGTACTCTGCAACATGATTAACCCTTAAGGCCTAGCTAGTAGCTCAGGACTTGAAATTCTGAGCCTTGCTGGCAGTGCCAGGAGAGCTCAAAGGATGCTCTAGGGTGTCTTCTATCAGAAAATATATCACGTTTTGGGGGTTTTATATAATGTTCAGGCCTAAAATGATTATTTAACTCCTTCCCACCCGGCCTATAGCAGAATGATGGCCAGACGGGGGTTCCATTATCCTGGACAGGGCGATCGTTGGTGTTGTGTGTCGCTCTGACAAACCGCATCTCCAGTCTCGGTAAAGAGCCTAATGCCCTGTACACACAATCGGAAATTCCGACAAGAAAACCTTGGATTTTTTTTACAACGGAATGTTGATCAAACTTGTGTTGCATACACACGGTCACACAAATTCCAAACGTCAGGAACGTGGTGACGTACAATACGTACGATGAGCCGAGATCAATGAAGTTCAGTAGGCAGTTCGACTCTCCTGCATGATTCTGAGCAACAACTTTTTCCGTCTGAAAAATGGGAACCTGCTCTCAATCTTTTGCTGGCGGAAATGTGCGATGGAACATAAACAAGGTCGGAATTTCTGACCAAAAGCTCACATCGAAGATTTCCTGTTGGAATTTGCGATCGTGTGTATGCAGCATAAGACGTTGGCTCTTCACCATGTGATCAGCTGTGTCCAATCAAAGCTAATCACATCATAACCAGAAAGTTCCGGTTATCGGCTTTCCTTTATTCATGCTGACAAGGTGTGAGTAGAGGAGAGCCAATCAGTGTCTCTCCTGACAGGGGGGATCTGCACTGATATTCAGCATTGATTATCAGTACAGGACCATCCCGAGTGATGACCACCAGGGATGCCAATCAGTGCCCACCGGTGATGCCAATTAGTAGCCACCAGGGATGCCAGTCAGTGCCCACCAGGGATGCCAGTCAGTGACCACCAGGGATGCCAGTCAGTGACCACCAGGGATGCCAATCAGTGCTCACCAGGGATGCCAGTCAGTGCTCACCAGGGATGCCAGTCAGTGCTCACCAGGGATGCCAGTCAGTGCTCACCAGGGATGCCAGTCAGTGCCCAGCAGAGATGCCAGTCAGTGCCCACCAGAGATGCCAGTCAGTGCTCACCAGGGATGCCAGTCAGTGCCCACCAGGGATGCCAGTCAGTGCCCACCAGGGATGCCAGTCAGTGCTCACCAGGGATGCCAGTCAGTGCTCACCAGGGATGCCAGTCAGTGCCCACCAGAGATGCCAGTCAGTGCTTACCAGGGATGCCAGTCAGTGATCACCAGGGATGCCAGTCAGTGTGCTCACCAGGGATGCCAGTCAGTGACCACCAGTGAAATAGAAAACTTACTTATTTACAGCATTTTTTATTATTCTTTTTATTAAGCTTTTAAAGTTTATATTACATCAACAAAGCCTATCGGGAATACCCAGGCTAGAAATAAAATCAAAACACACAATTATAACCTAATAACACAAGGTATATTTACAACATTTTTTTACAGAATTATTTTTATTTTTTTAACATTTTCTGTCTTTTTGTATTTGTAGCACAACAAATAAAACCCCAGAGGTGATCAAATACCACCAAGATAAATCTGTATTTGGAGGGAAAAGATAAAAAGATTATTTGGGTACAGTGTTGTATGACAAGTGTGAGAGAGCTGAAAATTGGCCTGGGCAGAAAGGGGGTAAAAGTGCCCGGTATTGAAGGGGTGTTGAATGTGGGCAAAAAAAACCTGCAAAACTGTCTCTGGTAGTGAAAGGGTTAAAGGATAAGTTCACCTTCGGGAAGATATTACATGTTCCTGACATCTATGACTAAGCATCAGTTATTGATGTGAAACGCGTCAGCTTTGTTACCCCACTGTTTTCATTTTTTTACTGGTATTAAAGGCACCATTTTTTACATTTTTGGTATTGTGTTGGAGTGCGGCTGTCCATCTTCTTTTTTTCTCTGTTATTGCCTTGTGCATTGCCCGCACCCACTGGGTTTTTGGATCGTAACTACAACTGGGGAGCTCCTGTCTTGAGCGGCGTCTCTTTCTTCTTATGTTCCTGTTCCTACAGTGGCTTAGCGATCCGAGACATTTCCCACACTCAAGGCCCTAATACACCTCGAGGGTTGTGTGGGATCCCCGATGTACAGGAAGACAGGACTTCAGTGAGGAACATTTCCCTCACTCAGGACAGGAATACGGCTTCTCCCCCGTGTGAGAGCTCTGATGTGTGTAAAGATTGGACTTCTGTGAAAAACATTTCCCGCACTCAGGACAGGAATACGGCTTCTCCCCGTGTGAGATCTCTGATGTCTGGAAAGACTGGACTTCTCTGAAAAACATTTCCCACACTCAGGACAGGAATACGGCTTCTCTCCCGTGTGAGATCTCTGATGTTTGGAAAGACTGGACTTCTCTGAAAAACATTTCCCACACTCAGGACAGGAATGCAGCTTCTCCCCTGTGTGAGATCTCTGATGTGTGGAAAGACTGGACTTCTCTGAAAAACATTTCCCACACTCAGGACAGGAATGCGGCTTCTCCCCCGTGTGAGATCTCTGATGTCTGGAAAGATTGGACTTCCGTGAGAAACATTTCCCGCACTCAGGACAGGAATACGGCTTCTCCCCCGTGTGAGATCTCTGATGTATGGAAAGACTGGACTTCTGTGAAAAACATTTCCCGCACTCAGGACAGGAATACGGCTTCTCCCCCGTGTGAGATCTCTGATGTTTGGAAAGATTGGACTTCTCTGAAAAACATTTCCCACACTCAGGACAGGAATACTGTTTCTCCCCCGTGTGAGATCTCTGATGTCTGGAAAGATCGGACTTCTGTGAAAAACATTTCCCACACTCAGGACAGGAATACGGCTTCTCCCCCGTGTGAGATCTCTGATGTGTGGAAAGATAGGACTTCATTGAAAAACATTTCCCACACTCAGGACAGGAATACGGCTTCTCTCCTGTGTGAGATCTTTTATGCACATAAAGTTTTGATTTAGAAGGGAAACACTTCCCACACTCAGTACAGGAAAACCTCTTATCTGTTGGAAGGATGGCACCGTCCCGCACAGTGTGAGGTTCCTCAGGATAAGAGGAATACGATGGTCCGGCACCGTCCCGCATAGTCTGAGGTTCCTCAGGATAAGAGGAATACGATGGTCCGGCACCGTCCCGCACAGTCTGAGGTTCCTCAGGATAAGAGGAATAAGATGGTCCGGCATCGTCCCGCACAGTCTGAGGTTCCTCAGGATAAGAGGAATACGATGGTCCGGCACCGTCCCGCACAGTCTGAGGTTCCTCAGGATAAGAGGAATACGATGGTCCGGCACCGTCCCGCACAGTCTGAGGTTCCTCAGGATAAGAGGAATACGATGGTCCGGCACCGTCCCGCACAGTCTGAGGTTCCTCAGGATAAGAGGAATACGATGGTCCGGCACCGTCCCGCACAGTCTGAGGTTCCTCAGGATAAGAGGAATACGATGGTCCATCTACACTGTGTGGTGCCGGATGGACATTTGAGGTAGTCGGGTTTTCTCCTGGACTATACTGTGTGATGTCCTCATCTTCTACTTTACAGTCTGGAGACAAAGTGAGACAATCCTCTGAGGTTTTCCTCATCTCCCGTCCATCTACTAAAATAGAAATACAAAGATTATTACTAGACATGAGCTGATTGGTTCCCCTAAACCACGACTCCGCCCACATCAGGCAGCTTTGTCTCTGAGGATCTTACAATTCTCCCCTCAAGGTAACTAGTAAATGGGTCCTCTGATCTCCTACCAGATCATTTCTTTATTCATGGCCCTTAGTCAGAGAGTGAGGAAACAACGAGAACTGTCTTTTATAGGAGTGACAGTGATGAGGGGATTATAGGAGGAGTGTCCCCTCCCCCTCTATCACTCATTATCATCTTCCCAACACAAGAAGTCCTGCACTTCCTTAATAAGTCCATGATTTAGTCATGAATAACAGCGGGGCTGAGCCCCACCAGAGGTCAGAGAATGAGGATGGGGGAGAACAACCAACATGAAGACTGGACTGATCCTGAAGACCTCCATCATTGGGTTATTGACTCCTCCCTCATTATCACTTTCTGTTTAAGGAGAAGTAGGCTCTTCTCAATCCTTTCCCTTTCCTATGCAGTTCCACACATTGCACTCATTCACAATATCTCTGTGGTGCCCTCTGCTGGCATTTTCTATATCGGAAAACACAATTCCATCCCTAACCTATAATAACAGTACATTAAAGGATCACTAAAGATATTTATTTAAATAACAAACATGTTATACTTCCCTCCACTGTGCAGCTCGTTTTGCACAGAGTGGCCCCAATACACGTCTTCCGGGGACCCTCGGCGGCTCTCTCGGCTCCTCCCTGCAAGGACTCAACACCTTCATGAAAGCTCTCTCACATGGTGTTAAGTCCTTGCGGGCACGCTCCCGTGATACAGCCGGCAGCCATAGCCGTTCTCTGCATCACTCTGCCCCACCCCACGGCGTGCCGCGTCATTGGATGTGATTGACAGCAGCGAAACCCAATGGCTGCGCTGCTTTCAATCAAACAATGAATGAGCCAGGATGACGGCTGAGAAGCCTGCTAGTTCACGGCGTGGGACTTTCAAGGGGTCAGGAAAGTAAAGGGGGGCTCAGGGGGCTGCTAATGCACAGATGTTTTTTTACCTTAATGCATAGAATGCAGAGAGGTGAAAAATCTTGTACCTTTACAGCCCCTTTAACCACTTGCTGACCAGTCGCCGTCAGCGGGTCGGCTCGTTCCAACAAATCGCCATACTGGTATGTCGGCTCCTTTAAGAACCATACCAGGCGCTGGTGCGTGCCCGCTGCACTGCGGGGGACCCGATACGCATGGCAAGCATCCGTGAGGTCCGCCGTCAAACCCGAGATCACGGGATCTGTGTGTGTAAACAGATCCCGGATCTGACAGGAGAGGAGAGACAGATCTGCTGTTCCTAGCAATCAGGAAAAGCGATCTCTCTCCTCCTTCACACTCTGTCCCCTCCCCCCACAGGTAGAAACACACATCAGGGAACACATATAACCCCGTGATCGCCCCCAGTCTTAACACATTCACTGCCAGTGACATTTACACAGTAATCAGATCATTGTGGCCCGCGACCGGTTACCAATTCGCTTAAATGGCCCTTGTAACGGAAAGACCCGTGACAGACTGAGATTCTCCTATGTCTAGGTTCACCTTATGTCCACTAGGGCCATAGGGTGACAAGGACATTATATCATGTATTACATGAGATGGGACATTAATAATAATTCATATTGCAGGACTGGAATATTACAAGATGTTCCTACTAGACATCTGCTTTTAAAATGCTAAGTGACCCGGCGTGTGAAAGACATTGTATAAAGGCTATTGAAATGTCTTGAGGTGTTGGCTATTCACTGTGAAAGACACATTCTGTTGAAAGGGTGTTAATTGCATCGACTCCTGGAGGACTCTTTTCTGTGTGTGAAGATTATCTGTGATTGTGTATTATTCAAAAGGGAAAATCATTGTGTGATAGTATTTGGTTTTGATGTCATTATCTACAGGAATGTCATTCTCTCTGAGTTAAGTCTATTGATGATGCGGTGCCGACATGTCTAGCTACGGTTAGATAATTAGCCTCAGTGTGTGAATAGGGGGGTGGGGACTGCATTGTCCTGTGATTACCTGTACTGTATAAAAAAGTTGAGAAGAGACCATTAAAGTGTTCATATCTTTGGAAGCAAGTACAGAGCTGAGTCTCGTCTTGATTATGGGAATGGATATGGATCGTGTATGCAGGATTGTCGGAGTGTGTCGGATAAGCTTGTCGTGGTTGGATGGAAGGTTGTAAACGGTGGTGACCGTTACAGCCCTCGCTCTTCAAAAGGTTGGGCACCCCTGGTCTAAATAATGCATTACAATTTACCGAAAAAACGCATCCAAATTTAGACGGCTAAAACGTCCTGCAGACAAAAACGAAAACAATTCAGGTGACTAAAATACAACTAAAACAAAATAAAAATTTGACGTCAAAATGAATATTGGTCTGCAGAGTCTGAAGCAAGCGGGGGAGGGAGCGGCGAGGAGATACACTGTGCATGTCTACCGATGTGTGTGACAGATATTTCTATGTAATAAAGTCAGAGATCTTATAGATCTATACTATGTGGATAGTTCTTCTTGTCTTGGGTCTGAGACTATACAGACCTATCCCTCCACCCGGCACTGCCAGCAAACATCAGAACTAGTAACCCCGGGAGAATTCCTCTGTCAGAGATCTCGCTAGATCCGGGTATGGGGCAGAAGACCTAAGACACATACCCCAGGTGACTAAGACAAGCAACACCTATGGGGGGAAAAAAAGGGATTTTTAAATACAGCTTACCTGTAAAATCCTTTTCTTGGAGTACATCACGGGACACAGAGCGGCATATTCATTACTATGTGGGTTATATGGAGTACCTTCAGGTGTGGACACTGGCAATCTCAAACAGGAAGTCCCCTCCCTATATAACCCCCTCCCCTAGAGGGAGTCCCTCAGTTTTGTAGCAAGCAGTATGCCTCCCAAAATGGTCACCCAAAAGAGGGGTGGGAGCTCTGTGTCCCGTGATGTACTCCAAGAAAAGGATTTTACAGGTAAGCTGTATTTAAAAATCCCTTTTTCTTTCTCGTACATCACGGGACACAGAGCGGCATATTCATTACTATGTGGGATGTCCGAAAGCAATGCTTTAATGAGGGGAGGGAGACATCTTCCAAAGAAGGATTCAATTTAGAGATAAACTCAAATAATAATAATAATTCCAACTTAGTCAAGAAAAAACTTTTTTTTTTTTTTTTTTTTCTTTTTACAACCAAGGGTGCTTCTGATCCCGAGGATCTCAAACTGCAGCCTGTAGTACTGCCTGTCCAAAGGCAGAATCCGCATTCCTTCTCACGTCTAGTTGATAAAACCTTGTAAACGTGTGGACTGATGACCACGTCGCCGCCTTGCATATCTGAGCCATAGAGATCTGATGGTGTGCTGCCCAAGAGGCGCCCATGGCCCTGGTAGAATGGGCCTTTACCGACAACGGAGGAGGTAACCTCTTCAAACCGTAGGCCTGAATGATTAATTGTCTAATCCATCTCGAGATGGTGGATTTTGCAGCTGCCTGCCCCTTCTTGGGGCCATCTGGTAGAACGAACAACACATCTGTTTTCCGGATCTTTTCTGTAGCTTTAAGATAGGCCTTCATGGCCCGGACAATATCCAAGGTATGCAGCAACCCCTCCTTTCTAGATGTGGGTTTTGGAAAGAAGGATGGAAGTACCAAATCCTGGTTCAAGTGAAATTTGGATATAACCTTTGGTAGAAAGGAAGGATGGGGCCGGAGAACTGCCCTGTCATTATGCAGAACGAGATATGGTTCCTTACACGATAAGGCTACTAATTCTGACACTCTCCTGGCCGAAACTATGGCGACCAAGAAAACCAACTTTCTTGTCAGTAAGACTAAAGGAATCTCAGCCAACGGCTCAAAGGGTTGTTTCTGTAAAGTGGACAGGACAAGATTTAAGTCCCATGGACAAATTGGTGACTTGACAGGAGGATTAATACGCAAGACCCCCTGTAAGAAGGTCTTTACCAGCGAGTGGGTGGCCAGCGGCCTCTGAAACCACACTGACAGAGCTGAGATCTGTCCCTTGATTGTGCTTAGTGCCAGGCCTTTATCCACTCCTAGCTGGAGAAAACTTAACACCCTATCAATAGTATATTTGCGGGAATTCCATCTTTTGGATTCACACCAGCCTACGTAGTTCCTCCACACCCTGTAATAAATCACCCTGGAGACCGGCTTTCTAGCCCTAATCAGGGTAGGAATTACCTGCCTAGACAGACCTCTACCCCTGAGAATCAGGGATTCAGCCTCCAGGCCGTCAAATTTAGACGCTGTAATGTAGGTTGGAGGATCGGGCCTTGTGAGAGTAGGTCTGGTTGTAGAGGAAGAGTCCAAGGGTCTCCCACTGCCATCTTCAGGACTAGTGAGTACCAAGTCCTCCGGGGCCAAGCCGGAGCTACTAGAATGACTGGCTTGTTCTCCACTCTGATCTTGCGCAACAGGCGAGGGAGTAACTGTAGCGGAGGGAATGCATATAGAAGTTTGAATTGATGCCAAGGGCAAACCAACGCATCGGTTCCGCAGGCCATAGGATCCCTCGCTCGAGACACGAACCTGTCTAGTTTCTTGTTGAACCTGGATGCCATTATATCTACGTCCGGCATTCCCCACCTCTGGCAGATTGTCTGAAAGACCTGGGGATGCAGAGACCACTCCCCTGGCAACAGACTCTGGCGACTTAAGAAGTCTGCCTGCAGGTTGTCCACTCCGGGAATGAATATCGCTGAAATGCAGGGTACATGAACCTCTGCCCACTGAAAAATCAAGCTCACCTCCCTCTGAGCGGCCTGACTCCTGGTTCCCCCTTGGTGGTTTATGTATGCCACCGCCGTGGCATTGTCTGACTGGATTCTCACCGGGAACCCCTTTAATCTGGAGGTCCATGCCAGAAGGGCTAGACGAGCAGCTCTGATCTCCAAGATATTGATGGGGAGCTGCCTCTCTGCTTCCGCCCAAGTTCCCTGGCGAGAGAACCCTTCCAAGACCGCCCCCCAGCCTGCCAGGCTGGCGTCTGTGGTAACTACCTTCCAGACAACAGGGCTGAAGGATTTTCCCTTTAGAAGATTCTGGGGGTTCAACCACCAGGCCAGGCTTTGTCGGACCCTTGATGATAGCGTCAAAGGGGACTCTAAGGCATGTGCCCTCTTGCCCCAGGCTGCTAGAATGGCTGCCTGTAGGACACGAGTGTGGATCTGAGCGTATGGTACTGCCTCGAACGTGGCCACTAGCTTGCCTAGTACTCGCATACACAGGCGAATAGTTGGTTTTTTCTTGTTTAGAACCAACTGAACCAACCCCTTGATAGCCTCGATCTTTACAAGGGGCAGGAACACCCTTTGCTGTTCTGTGTCTAACCTCATGCCGAGGTATTCCAACTGCTTTGTAGGCTGGAACGCTGACTTTCCCCGGTTTAGGACCCAGCCGAATTCTTCGAGGTACCGAACCGTGAGGTTTACTGCCTGTTGCAGACCCGGCCGTGAGTGATCTATGATTAAAAGGTCGTCCAAGTATGCTAGGACTGTGACCCCTTGGATCCTTAAATTGGCCAGAACTGGGGCTAGGATCTTCGTGAATACCCGGGGGGCCGTGGCCAGCCCGAAGGGGAGCGCCCTGAATTGGAAGTGTCGCTGCCCCACCGCGAAGCGTAAAAATCTTTGATGCGACTGAAAGATTGGTACATGAAGGTAAGCATCCTTTATGTCTATGGAGGCCAGAAAATCGTCCTTCTGAAGCGCGGCGGCTGCTGACCGGATGGATTCCATCCGGAAGGAACGAACCCTTAGGTAACCGTTTAACCTCTTTAGGTCCAAGATTGGCCTGACATCGCCGTTGGGCTTTGGTATGACAAAGAGATTGGAATAGAAACCTAGCCCTTGCTCTTGGGCTGGCACTTCTATTATTACGTCCTGGCAAAGCAGGTGATCCAAAGCTGCCAGCAATGAGGCCTTCCTTGCTGGATCCCTTGGTAGCCTTGATTCTTGAAAATGAGGCGGAGGATACCTTAGAAACTCCAGTCTGTAACCTGTGGTTACAGATGCCCGGACCCATTTGTCGGGGATCTTGGCTTCCCAAACTTCTGAGAAGAAACGAAGCCTTCCCCCCACCCGCGAGAGTGGGGGCGCCCCTTCATAAGGCAGACTTAGGGGCTGTCTTTGTCGGCTTGCGATACCATGGCCTCTTACCCCCAGGGGCCTGTCCCTGCGATCTACTGTTAACGTTGGATCATGTAGGCGGCCGTCGATACTGCCTGGAATTTGAGGGCCCCCGAGACAGGAAAAAGCTGCCTTTTAAATGTAGGACCCCGGAATGTCTTTTTGACCGGTAAAAGGGTACTCTTGCCATTTGAAATAGTCTGAATGTATTTATCCAGATCCTCTCCGAAGAGTCGTCCTCCATGGAAGGGAAACCCTGCCAGAAGCTTTTTGCATGGGGGCTCCGCCGCCCAGTTCTTCAACCATAAGAGCCTTCTCATGTGCACCAAAAATAGTGATAAACGAGAGGCCTGCTGGATGGAATCCTTTATAGCATCTACCGCAAAACACAGAGCTCTGGGAATGTCAGAAAACTCTTCTGCTTGTTGGGTAGGCATGTCCCTTAACATTTCCTTTGTCTGGTCTTTTAATGCCTGACAAACTCCAATTGCAGCCACCGCTGGCTGCACCACTGCTCCTGCCGTAGCAAAGGATGCTTTTAAAAGTGTCTCTAATCTTTTATCAACCGGATCTTTAAACATATGTATGTTTTCCACCGGGCAAGTTAGTGATTTATTCACACATGAGATGGCTGCATCCACTACTGGGAGCCTCCACCTCTTGGAGAATCTTTCCTCCATGGGGTAAATGACCGCAAACCTTTTCGGTGGCAGAAAAATCCTGTCCGGTCGTACCCAATCCCGAAAGATCAATTCCTCCAAGAGAGGATGGACCGGAAAAACTGCGTTGCTTAACGGAGCTTTCAAAGAGCCCAGAGAGGATACCGGAGGAACCTGAGGCTCTGGCAATGGTAAACTAAATGCCGAGCGGACCATGTCCGTCAAAGACTGTACCCACAGTCTTTCTGTCTGGGAGTCTGAAAATGGTTCCTCCGAGGCAGACCCCTCAATCCCTGAACCCTCTTGGTTCAGGTCTAGTTGATCCTCCTGTGATTCCAATTCCTCTGGAGAGAGAATCTCAGCATCTGAGGATACACCTCTTGGTGATGGGGATCTAACCCGTTTCTTGCCAGGAATAGCTCTAGCGATCAATGCTGCTATTCTCTCTTCTAGCCCCCCTAGGGATACGGCTAGCATCTCCTCTGTGATAAACACAGGGCTGGGCTGATCTGGGCCAGCCTCCGCACCAGATCCCCCTAATGGCTCATCCAAGGCGCTCTTTATGTTAATAAGTTGCGGGGAAAGTATCGGCATATCATCAGAATCAGAAGGGGAACCCCTTTGTTTTTTGGTCTTTTTTGTACCCTTTGACCCCGAACCTTTGGAAGCCATAATACAAAATCGAGGGACTCCGCCCACACAACAGACTGTAGTGGCCAGGAGTACAAAACTAGAGCTTAGGGGACAATAGATCACTAATGCCCAAAAACTGATGGGATCCCGTATGTTTTTCTCTTTTTTTTTTTTAAATATATATTATATATATTTTCTTTTTTAAAACATACAGTGACCCCAACTTAGTTTGCCAGCCTCCAACCTGCTGCAAAAAGGGGAATTTCTTGGCTTAACAAAAAAAGGCATTGGAACAAAGTCCAGCATGTACTACCCCTCTTCCGCCACCGGGAGTCACTGTTCTGCCGCTCTGCGTCCTCTCCTTCTGAAATCAGCCTCAGACTGAGCACTAACAATGCCTGCTGATCTATAACAGCACAAGGCGCGCCCCTGTATGACGCCGCAGGCACGCCCCCCCCCCGCCCTCCTGTCTGAACGGCGCGAAAAAACGTCTATAAGACGTGCGCGCGCGCGTATGCCGGAACAGGAGGAACATGGAGGAGCCGCGCTGCTGGAGACCCAGGACTGCAGAAACAGGCGGCAGATTCAAACCCCCGGCCAGGTAGGACTCTCCAAAAGGCCCCTAGGGATCCTTACTAGTCCTAGGAAGAAAGCAGCAGGTTAGCTAGCAACACATTCTTAGACAGGGGAACCTAGTGATGGGGGAAAAAAGGTGTCATCCTGTCTCTCTCAGACATAGTGAGCAAGGTTGCCCATGCAGAGCATACTTAGGCTATCCCCCCTTTTAGGTTACCCCGGAGAGCCTGCTGTCGAACCAAGTCCCGCAGGCTCCCCCTTACCTGCTCCATGCTGCAGGATGTTTGTCCAGCAAACTGATCCAATCTTCTCCCATCTCCGTGGGTAGCATAGTAGACCTTCAGGCCCTGGGGTCCTATGAAGGTACCCACTGTCCTGGACCTATATAGCACCCTGGCAAACAGGAACTTATGGTTTTTACAAACTCCAAGTCCTGGGCCCAGGGTCCAGCCCTCCAAAGAGGAGCATTATAGGCAAAACCCCACGGCTTGGGGCCCGGGTACTGTCCACTTTGGCACTGAGGCTCCTTGGACAGATCCGGTTAGCCCGCCCTTAATCCCAAGGATGTGGAGCAAAGCTATTCCGTGACCAACACCTAAGACACTGGCGAAAAAACTGAGGGACTCCCTCTAGGGGAGGGGACTTCCTGTTTGAGATTGCCAGTGTCCACACCTGAAGGTACTCCATATAACCCACATAGTAATGAATATGCCGCTCTGTGTCCCGTGATGTACGAGAAAGAAATGAACATTTTACTAGCAGCTGAACCCCAGAATGTCCAGAAATCCATCCTAGAGACATGAACTGTGTCTGCAGCACAGAGAAGGAAGATTATCCCAGAGAAATACAGGAATACAGGACGGGGAACACAGCTCAGGAAAGTGACCAGGGGATTACAGGCTGATATCACCCAGTCCCCGCCCTACTCTGGACCAATCAGTGAGCAGTATGGGTGGAGGAATGGATTTAGTGTTAATGACCCACCTGTGCTGATCTCTGTAGGAGTGTCCTCCTCTATAAATGTCCCCGTTATTCCATCCTCCTCCATAGACTGCTGATCATCCCTCACATACCTCTCTTCTTCTTCTGATTTCACCTCAAATTCTATATCGATTGGATCTCCACTCTAAACCAAGAGAATGAGAGAGAATATCATCTGTAAGATATAAGCTTTATTATTGTGACATCACATCTATAAAATCCACACATCCCCCCACAAGTCCATGTCTAGATGTTCCGTCCCACCAACCTTTAAATAAGGAGGAATGGTGTGACCTTCCTGTGTGGAATCCCAGGAATACAGAGGGCGGGCACATCTCTCTGGGGGGTCTCTGTAGCTGGATGACTCCACCATGGTGTCCTGGTACAGATCTTTGTGTCCTTTTGGAATCTCTGACTCCTCCATTACCCCATCCTCATCATCCTCCTCTTTTATCTCCTCTTTAATATTGACCAGTGTGGAATCCTGAGGACGGGGACATCTCTCTGGTGGGTTCCCATTACTGGATCCATCTGTAGGAAACACACACACTGACTGAATCCATTGTTTCTATGTGTTTATCAGATGATGGGGGATCTAGGTGGAGCCTCCGTACTGCTCTCTCCTTTACAATAAAGTCTCCTCTTACCCGGTGATGTGAGGGGCGGCTGATTGTCCATCATGACGTCCTTGTAGAGATCCTTGTGTCCTTCTAAATCCTCCCCCTCCTCCATGGAGAAATAGACAGTGACATCCTGACACCTTATAGGAACCTGACACACACAATGATACAGTCACCATCCAGACACACCCCTTGTCTGTTACTGGATAATGTCCCAGAATCCTCCTCACCTCTCCTGTCAGCAGCTCCATCATCTTCTTGGTGACTTCTAGAATCTTCTCCATGTTGTGTCTCTCAGGTTTTAGGGAGTCACATGGAGGCACTGTGATGGTCATGTGATCACCGGACTTCACAAGAGGAAATCTCTGTATTGGAGAACCAATAGGAATATCATGTTAGATTCCCAGAATCCTCCTCACCTCTCCGGTCAGGTCTGTATTATTAATAGAGATAAGAGTGATGTCATGTGACCTCCCAGAATCCCCCTCACCTCTCCGGTCAGGTCTGTATTATTAATAGAGATAAGAGTGATGTCATGTGACCTCCCAGAATCCTCCTCACCTCTCCGGTCAGGTCTGTATTATTAATAGAGATAAGAGTGATGTCATGTGACCTCCCAGAATCCTCCTCACCTCTCCGGTCAGGTCTGTGTATTATTAATAGAGATAAGAGTGATGTCATGTGACCTCCCAGAATCCTCCTCACCTCTCCAGTCAGGTCTGTATTATTAATAGAGATAAGAGTGATGTCATGTGACCTCCCAGAATCCTCCTCACCTCTCCGGTCAGGTCTGTGTATTATTAATAGAGATAAGAGTGATGTCATGTGACCTCCCAGAATCCCCCTCACCTCTCCGGTCAGGTCTGTATTATTAATAGAGATAAGAGTGATGTCATGTGACCTCCCAGAATCCCCCTCACCTCTCCGGTCAGGTCTGTATTATTAATAGAGATAAGAGTGATGTCATGTGACCTCCCAGAATCCTCCTCACCTCTCCGGTCAGGTCTGTGTATTATTAATAGAGATAAGAGTGATGTCATGTGACCTCCCAGAATCCTCCTCACCTCTCCGGTCAGGTCTGTATTATTAATAGAGATAAGAGTGATGTCATGTGACCTCCCAGAATCCCCCTCACCTCTCCGGTCAGGTCTGTGTATTATTAATAGAGATAAGAGTGATGTCATGTGACCTCCCAGAATCCCCCTCACCTCTCCGGTCAGGTCTGTATTATTAATAGAGATAAGAGTGATGTCATGTGACCTCCCAGAATCCTCCTCACCTCTCCGGTCAGGTCTGTGTATTATTAATAGAGATAAGAGTGATGTCATGTGACCTCCCAGAATCCCCCTCACCTCTCCGGTCAGGTCTGTATTATTAATAGAGATAAGAGTGATGTCATGTGACCTCCCAGAATCCCCCTCACCTCTCCGGTCAGGTCTGTATTATTAATAGAGATAAGAGTGATGTCATGTGACCTCCCAGAATCCTCCTCACCTCTCCGGTCAGGTCTGTATTATTAATAGAGATAAGAGTGATGTCATGTGACCTCCCAGAATCCTCCTCACCTCTCCGGTCAGCAGGTAGATGATCTCCAGGGTGAGGTTTAGAATCCTCTCAGTCATGTGACTCCTGTACTCCTCCATGCTGATTGGTCATGTGATGTATACAGATTTACCTGTGGACCAATAATTGATAAGAGAGAATGATGTGGACTGTACTGGTTGTATAATATTAGGATGGGGGTGTATGGGGGATAATATGAGGGGTTCTATCATGTAAGAACGCCCCCCAGTGGTCTCACACACAGAGGAACATTCAGTTTAGTGTTTGATATGTTTCTGGGGTCTGGGGTCCTCCTTCCCTTTGGTCTCTAACATTTCCCCACCTATGGGGCCGGAACATTCTCTTCATATTGGAGATGTGGGGGGGATAGGGGTGTGTTATGTAGACATAAAGTTTATATCTATATAAACCTTCCCCATCCCCCCCACATCTCCAATATGAAGAGAATGTTCCGGCCCTGTAAGTGGGGAATGTTCTGCCCCTGAAGGGGTTAATCTAGGTCTCCACACTATATATGTGTGTATCATCATCTGCTGGAGATAAAAGACGTCACAGTGACTATGGAGAAAGAGGACGGACATGACGGGGTTACTGGGTGTAAATAGAAAATAAGATCTTATTACCTCCTCTGCTGCCTCTTCCAGCAACGTCTCCTCACTACTTCCTCCCGCCTCACCTCTCACCCGGAACTTCCTGTCTGTACCTGACATCACTTCCTGTCTTCCATCTTGTGGAGCTCAGAGGAACTGCAGAAACATCTGGTAGTGTGAACACGGCCTTGTGCTGTGTGTGTATGTACTGTATATCCTTATAGATGGGTCATCTTCACTCCCACCAAGGGGAATATATACTATATATATATATATAGTATCACTATGTAGCACTACCCCCCAAGGAGCTGCTGGTTTAGATCTTGGGTTATGCACGTTACCTCTAGGTCCGTTGTCCAGGGAAGAAAGTCTGTAGAAATTGCAATGTCCACACAAGTTGTAAAACCTTTTTTTTTTGCTGCATAAAACTTGTGAAGGAAGTAGAGAGTATAGAGAGAAGGGGAAGGTTCAGGTACACGGTACAGAATGCACAAAAAGTATCTAAAGTTCCAATATTCACCACTCACTCCTGAGTGGGTGTTGCTCACCCAGATAGACCCCTCTCACCCCGATAGACCCCTCTCAGCCCGATAGACCCCTCTCACCCGGATAGATCCCTCTCACCTGGATAGACCCCTCTCACATGGCCTAGCAGCCAGAGTGACACACGGACAGTATGGAAACAGTCTCTGCCACAGACCATCTGAGAACAAAATTTGGATAGCCAAGAATCCTCTGCCACAGGATTTGAGTCCCGAACTTCCTGCCGTACAACAAAAGAGCCTTTAAGCCGATCTGGCGGACTGTCAGTCAATTTGAGTAGTGGATCCCTTTTCTTTTAACAAAGTCACCAGGCCCAGGCACGGATTGGCCAATTGGGAGAACTGGGATACTTCCCGGTGGGCTGGTCGGGTTGCGGGCCTGTTGCAGTGTCCGTGGCAGGAGAAAAGTACCTGTAAAAATTGCGGTGACCGGCTCCGGAATTTGGTGATAACGTACGATCCTCAGGCTCCTCCTAAGCCGAGCCTTCCTGCTACCTCTGCTAAGCCCAGCCCACCTGCCGCGCAACCAATAATGTGTCTGAGCGGGCAAATTTGAGGAGCATCGTGGTGGAGTGGACAGAGAAGCAGACGCTGGCACGTGTGGGAGTCACTGCAGCACAACCAATGATGTGTCTGAGCGGGCGAATTTGAGGAGCATCGTGGTGGAGTGGACAGAGGAGCAGACGCTGGCACGTGTGGGAGTCACTGCAGCGCAACCAATGATGTGTTTGAGCGGGCGGATTTGAGGAGCATTGTGGTGGAGTGGACAGAGCAGTAGACGCTGGCACGTGTGGGAGTCACTGCGCGGACTTGGACTGGAATTAGTAAAGTCAGAGCCCAACTATTGGCTCAGACTCCCGTCGTTATATATATTGTGACGGTATGCGAGGTGATACATGATAATAGGTACATTTCACCTCGCATACGTTCTATTATCCGGTCCGGGTATTACAGCCTCTGGGCCTGGCTAGGGTTCCGGTCCAGATGTTTGGGTCCACAATCAGCTGGACTTTAAAAGACCAGGAAGAGAGCTTAGGAGTGCTCTGGCTTTGAGACTCAGGAAGGGACCTGAGTGAGGGGAGCGCTGACTGCTGGACTAAAAAAAGGTTTGCTTTACCGCATGTTTTGGGGGTGACGGGGACCAGCCCTGCACTCTATAGAGAGGAGATTATTTGTTTAGTTAGCGCCAGACGGCAAGGATTTAATTATTGATTTATTTTTAACCTGCAAACCATTTATAAATAAAACCTGGCACCCGCCAGACTTAAAAACAAAGTGCCTGCTTGCGGACTATCATTCAGAAAAGGTGATCCCCACGAGCCAACCTCCCACACGTGGTGGATTCAGCGGGCACTTTTCTGAAGATGGAGGAAATGTTAAAGGCCCTGCTACAGGCCAATGCAGCTCAGCGAGAAACCAACCGCCAAATCGCAGAGGCCGCTGCAGCACAACAGGCTGCCCTGCTACAGGCCAATGCAGCCCAGCAGGAGATGAACCGACAGTTCGCCGAAGCTCTGCTAGAACTAAAAAAGGGTCCAGCACCTCCTGTGGCAGCAGATCCAAAGATAGTACGTGCCTCCTACCACCTGCAAAACATGACACCGGCGGATGATGTTGAGGCGTACATGGTGACTTTCGAGAGAGTCGCTGTCCACAAAGGATGGCTAAAAGAGCAGTGGGCGGGTCTATTGGCCCCATTCCTAACAGGAGAACCCCAAAAGGCCTACTTTGACCTAGAACCAGATAAGGGCGAGGACTACGAGACTCTAAAGACAGAGATACTCGCACGCTTGGGTGTCACCATGGCAGTCCGGGCCCAGCGCGTGCATCAGTGGTCCTACTTCAGCAACAAGCCACCCCGGTCCCAAATGTTTGACCTGGTCCACCTCACCAGGAAGTGGTTGCAGCCAGAGACCCTGACCAGCCCTCAGATTGTGGAGCGTGTGGCAATGGACCGGTCGATGAACTTGTGGACAGGTTGGGACAGGCTCGCTACATAACGACCCTGGATCTAACGAAAGGTTATTGGCAGATACCGCTTACTGAATCGGCCAAGGAGAAGACTGCCTTTTCCACTCCTGAGGGCTTGTTTCAGTATAAGCGGATGCCGTTTGATCTGCACGGAGCCCCTGCATCATTCCAGCGAATGATGGACAAAATTTTGAGACCACGTCGCTCGTATGCAGCGGCGTACTTGGACGATGTGGTCGTCCACAGCCCAGATTGGGAATCGCACCTGCTCCTTATACAAGCGGTGGTAGATGCCCTTAGGGAAGCAGGTCTCACGGCCAATCCAAAATGTGCCATAGGCCTGGAGGAGGCCAAGTACCTTGGGTACATTATTGGCCGGGGAGTGGTCAAGCCGCAGACCAATAAGGTCGAGGCAATTCAAAAATGGCCCCAACCAGTCAATAAAAAACAAGTGAGGGCCTTCCTGGGCATTATCGGGTATTACAGGCGGTTCATACCCAATTTTGCCACCATTGCCGCCCCCGTAACCAACCTGACGAAGGGTAGGGGGTCGTTCATGGTCAAATGGAATCCCGAAGCCGAGGAGGCATTTCATAATTTAAAACAGGCTCTTTGTAGGTTACCCGTACTAGTAACCCCCGGACTTTAGCCAGGTGTTTGTTGTACAGACGGACGCCTCTGAGGTGGGCCTGGGGGCCGTACTGTCACAGAACAGGGATGGTGAGGAGCACCCAGTGGTGTACCTGAGCAGGAAGCTGAGCAAACACAAAAAAAATGATGCCATCGTAGAAAAAGGAGTGTCTCGCTATTAAGTGGGCCTTAGACTCCCTGAGGTATTACCTACTGGGGAGGTCATTTAAGCTGGTCACAGACCATGCTCCCCTGAAGTGGATGTGTGATAACAGGGAGAAAAATGCTCGTGTGACAAGGTGGTTCCTGGCTTTACAGCCCTTTAAGTTTACGGTGGAGAACAGGCCAGGAAAGCTCCAAAATAATGCAGATGCCCTCTCCCGTGTGCACTGTATGGTTGTGGTCCAATGCTCCAAGGTATGGAAAAGGAAGGTTTCCAGTGGTGCTCAAATGAAGAAAAGTAGTGCCATAGTGAAGTATATAGGTGTAATTTTAATAATAAAGTAGAAACTTACATCAAAGTGTTAAAACAGTCGAACGAACGATCGGATAGACGATTATGCGTTTTACTTCCGGTTCCGGGTCTTACATGTTGCGCCGCGCCTCGCAGCTTCATCAGAGTTCTCTGATGTAAAACGCAACATCACGGATGGAACTTTTATCATTTGACATATATGCATTTGCACTTTGTTTTTTACAGACTGTATTTGACAGCCTCAGTGTTTATGTATATGCGCTCATCATCCTAACACTCTGTCACTGTTGTTTTATTTTATATCACAATTTAGATTGAGCAGCACGTACACCCCCCCCCCCCCCCATTGTTTCACTATTGGTGGCGCAAGAGCTTCACTTATTAAAACTCACCAATGACCTACTAACTGCTAAAACCAATGTCCATTACTCCATCCTCGTACTCCTAGACCTCCCTGCTGCCTCTCACACCACTGACCACCTGCCCCTCCTCCGCAAATTACACTCCTTGGCCTCCGTGATTCTGCTTTATCCTGGTTCTCCTCCTATCTATCTCAGTGCACTTTCACTGTCTCTTACAACTCCATCTCCTCCTCTTCCTCTTTCTGTTGGGGTCCTCCCAGGCTCCGTCCTTGGGCCCCTCCTATTCTCACGCTATACCTCTTCCCTGGGCCAGTTGATGACCTCCCATGGTTTCCAATACCACCTCTATGCTGACGACACCCAGATCTATCTCTCCACTCCTCATATTACCCCCTCCATCTCCTCATCTCACCCTTTCCATCTCCTCATCTCACCCCCTCCATCTCCTCATCTCACCCACTCCATCTCCTTAAGTCACACCCCCTCCATCTCCTCATCACACCCACTCCATCTCCTCATCACACCCACTCCATCTCCTCATATCACCCCCCTCCATCTCCTCATCTCACCCTTTCCATCTCCTCATCTCACCCCCTCCATCTCCTCATCTCACCCCCTCCATCTCCTCATCTCACCCCCCCTCCATCTCCTTAAATCACACCCCCTCCATCTCCTCATATCACACCCCCTCCATCTCCTCATATCACACCCCCTCCATCTCCTCATATCACACCCCCTCCATCTCCTCATATCACCCCCCTCCATCTCCTCATCACACCCCCTCCATCCCCTCATCACACCCCCCCATCTCCTCATCACCTCCCCTCCATCTCCTCATCACCTTCCCCTCCATCTCCTCATCGCCTCCCCTCCATCTCCTCATCGCCTTCCCTCCATCTCCTCATCACCTTCCCCCCATCTCCTCATCACCTTCCCCTCCATCTCCTCATCGCACCCCCTCCATCTCTTCATCTCACCCCCTCCATCCCCTCATCTCACCCCCTTTATCTCCTCATCTCACCCCCTTTATCTCCTCATCTTACCCCCTCCATCTCCTCATCTGACCCCCTCCATCTCCTCAACTCACCCCCTCCATCTCCTCATCACACACCCTCCATCTCCTCATCACACCCCCTCCATCTCCTCAAGTCACACCCCCTCCATCTCAAGTCACACCCCCTCCATCTCCTCATCACACCCCCTCCATCGCCTCATTACACCCCCTCCATCTCCTCATCTCACCCCCTCCATCGCCTCATCACACCCCCTCCATCTCCTCACGGATCTCAAACTTACTGAATGACATATCGGTATGGATGTCACACCACTTCCTCAAACTCAATCTTTCTAAAACTGAGCTTGTTATATTTCCTCCCCTCCCCCCATGTGACTTCACCATAAATATCAACAACACAACCATTGGTCCCTCCACACATGCCAGGGTACTGGGTGAAATCCTTGAGTCAGACCTCTCATTCAGCCATCATCCAATCACTGGCTAAATCCTGCCGCCTTACCCTCCGCAACATTAGTGATGTCACAAACATAACATTTTCCGTTTGCGAACGCGAATTTCCGCAAATGTACGCGAACGGGCGAACCGCCATAGACTTCAATGGGCAGGCGAATTTTAAAAGCCACAGGGACTCTTTGTGGCCACATAATGATGGAAAAGTTGTTTCAAGGGGACCAACACCTGGACTGTGGCATGCCGGAGGGGGATCCATGGCTAAAGTCCCATGGAAAATTACGTAGCTGTAGCAGAGTCCGTTTTTAATCCATAAAGGGCAGAAATCACCTAACATTCCTAAATTGTTTGGAATAATATGCTTTATAACATCACGTATGATGTTGTATCTATCAGGTAGTGTAAGGGTTAGGGTTACAGACAGGGATAGGGTTACAGACGGGGTTAGGGTTACAGACGGGGATAGGGTTACAGACGGGGTTAGGGTTACAGACGGGGATAGGGTTACAGACAGGAATATGGTTACAGACAGGGTTAGGGTTACAGACAGGGATAGGGTTACAGACAGGGATAGGGTTACAGATAGGGTTACAGACAGGGTTAGGGTTACAGACAGGGTTAGGGTTACAGACGGGGTTAGGGTTACAGACGGGATAGGGTTACAGACGGGGTTAGGGTTACAGACGGGGATAGGGTTACAGACGGGGTTAGGGTTACAGACGGGGATAGGGTTACAGACAGGGATATGGTTACAGACAGGGATAGGGTTACAGACAGGGATAGGGTTACAGACAGGGATAGGGTTACAGACAGGGATAGGGTTACAGACAGGGATAGGGTTACAGATAGGGTTACAGACAGGGTTAGGGTTACAGACGGGGTTAGGGTTACAGACGGGATAGGGTTACAGACGGGGTTAGGGTTACAGACGGGGATAGGGTTACAGACAGGGATAGGGTTACAGATAGGGTTACAGACAGGGTTAGGGTTACAGACAGGGTTAGGGTTACAGACGGGGTTAGGGTTACAGACGGGATAGGGTTACAGACGGGGTTAGGGTTACAGACGGGGTTAGGGTTACAGACGGGGATAGGGTTACAGACGGGGATAGGGTTACAGACGGGGATAGGGTTACAGATAGGGTTACAGACAGGGTTAGGGTTACAGACAGGGTTAGGGTTACAGACGGGGATAGGGTTACAGACGGGGATAGGGTTACAGACGGAGATAGGGTTACAGACGGGGTTAGGGTTACAGACGGGGATAGGGTTACAGACGGGGTTAGGGTTACAGACGGGGTTAGGGTTACAAACAGGGTTACAGACGGGGATAGGGTTACAGACAGGGATAGGGTTACAGACAGGGATAGGGTTACAGACAGGGATAGGGTTACAGACAGGGATAGGGTTACAGACAGGGATAGGGTTACAGACAGGGATAGGGTTACAGACGGGGTTAGGGTTACAGACGGGGATAGGGTTACAGACAGGGATAGGGTTACAGACAGGGATAGGGTTACAGACAGGGATAGGGTTACAGACAGGGATAGGGTTACAGACGGGATAGGGTTACAGACAGGGATAGGGTTAAAGACAGGGATAGGGTTACAGATAGGGTTACAGACGGGGCTAGGGTTACAGACGGGGATAGGGTTACAGACGGGGATAGGGTTACAGACGGGGATAGGGTTACAGACAGGGATAGGGTTACAGATAGAATTACAGACTGTAACCCTAACCCTGTGTGTATCATCTTCTGCTGGAAATAAAAGACGTCACAGTGACTATGGAGGAAGAGGACGGACATGACGGGGTTACTGGGTGTAAATAGAAAATAAGATCTTATTACCTCCTCTGCTGCCTCTTCCAGCAACGTCTCCTCACTACTTCCTCCCGCCTCACCTCTCACAAGGAACTTCCTGTCTGTACCTGACATCACTTCCTGTCTTCCATAGAGACTTCCTGTCTGCCATCTTGTGGAATCTCAGAGGAACTGCAGTCCTGAGAAACGTCTCATAGTGTGGATACAGCCTTTTGCTATGTGTATGTACTGTATATTAGGGTGACCAGACATCCCCAGTCCCCGGATTGAGGACACTGTCCCCGGACCAAGTCTGTCCCCGGATTGGATTTAAACAGGGGCTGGGGCAATTTCAAAGACACTCAGTGCAGAATAAAAAAAATATATGAATTACACACCCCCACTACGCGGCACCTACTAGCTTTGTTTCCATTATCTGTGCCCCTTTCTGATGATCACGTGCTGGTCAGAGGGGAGGGAATACATACCTCCCAACTTTTTGAGATGGGAATGAGGGACACCTTGTTGAGCGGGGGGGGGGGTTCCGCGGATCTCGGCAATCGCGGGGGGTCCGGTGCCGTGGAATCGCGGGACTCTCCGCGAATCACGGGACGTTCCCGTGAAATCCAGGACGGTTGGGAGGTATGTGAATATTTCTTCAGTTTTGGGTGCATGCCCATTCAGCTCCATTTGTCCCCGGATTTCATTTAAAATATCTGGTCACCTTACTGTATATCCTTATAGATGGGTCATCTCCACTCCCACCAAGGGGGATATATACTATATATATATTATCACGGGAGGAGGTGTAGATTGAGAAGAGAAGGGGTCCAAGTACAGAGCCTTGGGGACCCCTAGAGGAAGTGGAGAGGAGGAGACAGAGTTGTAGGTAACACTGAAGGAGAGCTGTGATAGGTAAGAGGAGAATGAGGATAGAGCAGAGTCCTGGAGGCCAAGGGAATGGAGTTTATTGAGAGGGAGCGCATGGCCAACAGTATCAAAAGCTGGAGAGAGGTCACGTATTAGGAGTATGGAGTAGTGGCCATTGGTTTTAGCAGTAAATCATTAGTGAGATTTAGTAGGACAGTTTCTGTGGAGTGCTGCGAGCAAAAGCCAGACTGTAAGGGGCCAAGAAGGTTATTTTCAATGAGGTAGGAGCCAAGACGGTTGTAGACCAAGTTTTCTTGAAGGTGAATGGGAGCAGTGAGATGGGTCTTAGGTCGTTGGGGTTGGTGGGGTCCAGTGAGGGCTTTTATATATATATGTAGCACTACCCCCAAAGGATCTGCTGGTTTAGATCTTGGGTTATGCACGTTACCTCTAAGTTCGTTGTCCAGGGAAGAAAGTCTGTAGAAATTGCAATGTCCACACAAGATGTAAAACCTACAACTGTTTTATTTTTTGCTGCATAAAACTTGTGAAGGAAGAAGAGAGGATAGAGAGAAGAGGAAGGTTCAGGTACGCGGTACAGAATGCACAAAAAGTATCTAAAGTTCCAATATTCACCACCCATAGACCCGATAGATCCCTCTCACCCGGATAGATCCCTCTCACCCGGATAGATCCCTCTCACCCGGATAGATCCCTCTCACCCGGATAGACCCCTCTCACCCGGATAGGCCCCTCTCACCCGGATAGACCCCTCTCACCCGGATAGACCCCTCTCACCCGGATAGACCGCTCTCACCCGGATAGACCGCTCTCACCCTGATAGATCCCTCTCACCCGGATAGACCCCTCTCACCCAGATAGATCCCTCTCACCCGGATAGATCCCTCTCACCCGGATAGACCCCTCTCACCCGGATAGACCCCTCTCACCCAGATAGACCCCTCTCACCCGGATAGACCCCTCTCACCCGGATAGACCGCTCTCACCCTGATAGACCCCTCTCACCCAGATAGACCCCTCTCACCCAGATAGACCCCTCTCACCCGGATAGACCGCTCTCACCCAGATAGACCCCTCTCACCCGGATAGACCGCTCTCACCCAGATAGATCCCTCTCACCCGGATAGACCCCTCTCACCCGGATAGACCCCTCTCACCCGGATAGACCCCTCTCACCCGGATAGACCGCTCTCACCCTGATAGACCCCTCTCACCCGGATAGACCCCTCTCACCCGGATAGACCCCTCTCACCCGGATAGACACCTCTCACCCGGATAGACCGCTCTCACCCTGATAGACCCCTCTCACCCAGATAGATCCCTCTCACCCGGATAGATCCCTCTCACCCGGATAGACCCCTCTCACCCAGATAGACCCCACTCACCCGGATAGACCCCTCTCACCCGGATAGACCCCTCTCACCCGGATAGACCCCTCTCACCCAGATAGACCCCTCTCACCCGGATAGACCCCTCTCACCCGGATAGACCGCTTTCACCCAGATAGACCCCTCTCACCCAGATAGACCCCTCTCACCCGGATAGACCCCTCTCACCCGGATAGACCCCTCTCACCCGGATAGACCCCTCTCACCCGGATAGACCCCTCTCACCCGGATAGACCCCTCTCACCCGGATAGACCGCTCTCATCCAGATAGACCCTGTCATGGACTATGAAATACTGAAGTATTTATACGTGAAATCCTAATTCATGTATTACAGGAGATTTTATTCTGAACCCCAGCCAGGTCAATAGACTCATAAGAGATACTCATTGTCCATTGTGTGATAACCCTATCTAAAGCCTTTTGATTATCAGGTGTAAATTACTTCTGCCCTGTCTCAACTCTCCAGACAGTTCCATTGTTCTGTGGCTGGCTATTGTGTACATTGATTGCCCCCCTGGGGCTTTTGTCTGAATACACATCACAGGCTTTCTATTCAAACCGTTGTGACCAATCTCTGCTGGGTCATTTTCAAGTCCTCATTTGCATGGAGGGGACCAATGGGAAAGCGGTTGTTGGGGGCGGGATGTTCCAAATCCTGTATAAAAGTGTGCTGTGTACATTCAATAAAGTGTGTCCTGTTACATTCAGCATTAAGCCTTGGCTCATGTGTGGATTATTCGGCGATTCCAGGGATATTCCTACTCGTGGAATATTGGGTGATTTTCTTTTATGGAAGTAGAAGGGAATGCTTGACGGGGATATGTTCTACTACCGTCACAACTGGTCGGCAGCAGACGGATTTTCCCTTCTACTTTCCTTTACACCAGGATTTCAAGCAGACACTGGGAACAGTGAATGGAAGACCGGTACACCCGGCTTAAAAGAAATACACGGAAATGACTACTGGAAGTTAGTGGAAGGATTGCTAACAACAAAACCGAGCGTGTCATCATAGCAGAATTAATGGAGCTAGACCAGGAGAACTCGGTTGCAGCAACGCCAGCAGTACAAGAGATGGAGACACCAGTGATTCAGGAGGAAGAATCACCAGCCAACAAGCTAATAAGAGAGAAACTAGCATGGTTCGGTCCGAACCCAACAGCGAATGTGGTGCTGAAAGTGATGACCCTGTTAGCGGAGGAGGCTAAACAAAGAAGAGACGCAGAGCTACAGTTAAAACTGGCAGCAGTCCAACAAGCAGCCGCACATTCTCCAAACAGTGAGTACAGCACAGCAGACACAAGGAAGATTCCGTTTAGCGCTTTTGTAGCTTTTGATGAGAAAGAACGAGAGCGGCAACATGAGCTGAGAATTGCAGAAATATGACGATCGGTGACAACGCCTAAAGAAGCAGCACCAAATGAAAGACGAGGAGAGGTACAGATACCAGTAACCATGGAAGAGGAATTCAGAAGAAGGTTACAAGAGATGCGGATACAGCACACAGGACCAGAATCAGAGGAGGTCCTGCTGGGATGGGCGGATGTGATTCGGTGCCAACTCTGGAAGGAAGCGCTAGCTCTGGAGCAGCAACACCAAGGAAAGGTCCTGCCCTACATCTATGCAAGGTACTGGCCGCAGTATGACGTACGAATGCCGTTGTTGGGGGAACAACCGAAGCAGGAGTGGACAGCGGAGTTAAGCAGGCTGATCCGGGCAGAGATGCAGCTGGACGAGAGCTACAGTGCCCAAGAGTGCCCGTGGTCAGCGGATGACAGCCCCACAGAAGGCTATGACTATGATGGCCTGGGATTGTTGTATTGGAGGATGTCCAGTGATCCCGACTTTGGGGATGATCGGGAGTGGCGCTTGGAGGACATAATGGAGCACAGAGAGAAAAAATTGAATATCTTCGAAGCGCACTGGCTACAGGAAGATTTGGAATTTCTGGCCGCTCGGGAATGGGACCTGGAGATCGCCTACAAACAGCTGCTAGACTCTGCTCAGCGCCGGGCTCCCTTTGCCTGGGACTATCAGGAAATACCAGTGGACAATGCTGAAATCCTGGCTGAAGAATCGTCCATGTGGCAGGGTAACAGTGTGCTTTTCCAACCTGCCCCTGCAGCTATGGACCAGGAGGTTATATGGCGGATGCAGCAAGTGCCGACTGACCTTGATGATCCCGTTTCTGCATGGGACGATCTTGAATGGAGGAATGTGCCTGTCCAGCAGTATGTCAGTGAATCGGCAGTGGAAAACCTGGAGATTGCCATTCCCAAAGCTGAAGTTCTGACCGCAGGGCCGAGCTCTGCTAACTTCTGCTCAGTACCTATAGCATCTTCTGGGTTCCATGGACAGGAGATGGTGAACCTCTATCCCCAGACACCCGTTGCAGAGACAGGGGTTTAATAGATTTTTCTGCTGAGGAAGAACAACCTGATGGGCCTCCAGCAGAAGAGCTGGGATCAGGGCCAAACTTCACTGTGCTCTGCCCAGCACCAACAGCAGTATTTGTGGAGTTACAAGGAACTTCCCCAGCTGAAGTGCTGGTCACCGAACAGAGGGTTCAAGACCTCTGCCCCACCCCTGTGGCAGTTTCGGAGGCTCAGGGTGAGAAGATGGCGATCACTCCCCAGCCACAGATTACAGAATGTATGGACTGTTCAGAGGATGTTATGGATTATGCACCCCCAGCAGAAGTGCTGGCAACAGGGCAGAGTGCCAGCCATCTCTGCCCAGCACCGGGACCAACTGTGGAGTTCCAGGGAGCCGGGGCGGTTGGCCCCCCTCCCCAGCAACCAGCTGAGGTGGTAAAGCTCTTACTCCCAGCTGAATCACTGGCAGCAGGACAGGATGCTACTGGCGGCTGCACCCCACTACAGCTTGAGTGGATATCGGTGGATCGGACTGTGGTCTCCACTCACAGCAACCCAGCGGAAGAGCTGGCAACAAAGCAGAGTGCCCCGGGCCTCTGCTTTCACCTAACAGAAGAAGGGGTTCCTGGGGTAGTGGATGGGACTTCAGTCTCCACTGGCACAACCCCAGAAAATGGTGCAGCTCTGAGACAGGAGGAAGTCGGCTTTGCTTTGCAAGCACTGGGGGATTTTCACCTCACACCAGGGGATGGGACTTCAGTCTCCACTGGTATACCCCATAAATGGTGGCCAGTTGGCCCAGATCCTCAACAGCATGATGGACTGAGCCCAGCCACCCTGTCATCTCTCCAGCGGCTGAAAGGACTCCAGGGAGAAGGGCCAGTCCAGGCCTCTCCCCAGTGGCAGACGTGTTCCCTGAGAGAGGCAGAGGATGGCGGGGTGAGTAATGCTCGGTTTGGAGCAAGTGATTTGGGGTACTGTATGGATACCGGCATTGGGGGACTGGAACTACTGACTAAATTCAGAGACAACCCATCTGGTGTCTCCTACTGGGTTAGTCCCCTGCCAAAAGGGGAGATGTGTGACAGGCCTAGCCGGGACAGGGGCTTTTGGAGAGGACTGAATGCGAGCCTCTTGCCGTCCGATTATGGGCCAGGGCCTCAAAGCAGGAAGGCGGATGGGTTATCCTGGCAGACAGTCCTGGAACCTTAAGGCCCCGTACACACGGCCGAGGTTCTCGCTGAAAATCAGCGAGAACCTCGCTGGAATGCACATTCCAGCGAGGACCTCGGCCGTGTGTACGGTCTCAGCGAGCTTCCCGTCGGGAAGCCCGTCGAGCCGAAATAGAGAGCACGCTCTCTATTTCCTCGACGGCCCGCCTGGAAGAATGGCTGGTTGCCATTCCCGACGGGCGGGTCGCCGAATCCGACGGCCGGGAGAGAACCTCGACGGGCGGAACGATGTGTTCTGCCCGTCGAGGTTCTCTGCCGTGTGTACGGCACCTAAGACTACTTGCCCAACATCCTCGAGTGACCCGTTTGGGTCCCACTGTGGATGTTGAACTATTTGCCAAGGGTAGTGATGTCATGGACTAATACTGAAGTATTTATACGTGAAATCCTAATTCATGTATTACAGGACATGGGACATTACGGATAGTTCATATTCCAGGATGTCTTGAGATATTACAGGAGATTTTATTCTGAACCCCAGCTAGGTCAATAGACTCATAAGGCCGCGTACACACGGCAGGGAATCTCGATGGGCAGAACACATCGTTCCGCCCGTCGAGGTTCCCTGCCGGCCGTCGAAATCGGCGACCCGCCCGTCGGGAATGGCAACCAGCCATTCTTCCGGGCGGGCCGTCGAGGAAATAGAGAGCGTGCTCTCTATTTCGGCTCGACGGGCTTCCCGACGGGAAGCTCGCTGAGACCGTACACACGGCCGAGGTCCTCGCTGGAATGTGCATTCCAGCGAGGTTCTCGCTGATTTTCAGCGAGAACCTCGGCCGTGTGTACGGGGCCTCAGAGATACTCATTGTCCATTGTGTGATAACCCTATCTAAAGCCTTTTGATTATCAGGTGTAAATGACTTCTGCCCTGTCTCAACTCTCCAGACAGTTCCATTGTTCTGTGGCTGGCTATTGTGTACATTGATTGCCCCCCTGGGGCTTTTGTCTGAATACACATCAGTCTTTCTATTCAAACCGTTGTGACCAATCTCTGCTGGGTCATTTTCAAGTCCTCATTTGCATGGAGGGGACCAATGGGAAAGCGGTTATTGGGGGCGGGATGTTCCAAATCCTGTATAAAAGTGTGCTGTGTACTTTCAATAAAGTGTGTCCTGTTACATCCAACATTAAGCCTTGGCTCATGTGTGGATTATTCAGCGATTCCAGGGATATTCCTACTCGTGGAATATTGGGTGATTTTCTTTTATGGAAGTAGAAGGGAATGCTTGACGGGGATATGTTCTACTACCGTCACAGACCCCTCTCCCCTGGATAGACCCCTCTCACCCGAATAGACCCCTCTCACCCGGATAGACCCCTCTCACATGGCCCAGCAGCCGTAGTGACGCAGGGACAGTATGGAAACAGTCTCTGCCACAGACCGTCTGAGAACAAAAGATGGATAGCCAGGAATCCTCTGCCACAGGATTTGAGTCCCGAACTTCCTGCCTTACAGCAAAAGAGCCTTTAAGCCGATCCGGCAGACTTTAAGACAATTTGAGTAGTCGATCCCTTTTCTTTTAACAAGGTCACCAGGTCTATCCCGAGACATCAGCTTGCCTTGCTTGGTCTCCTCCGGGGCAGGTCCTCCCCCGCTTTCCTTTGTTAAGAAGCTTCTTTCACTTGGATGGACAGCTTGAGATTCCTTCTAGAACCATAGGCCCCAGCCAGCATAGCTGGGCCTACCTGATAGGAATACAGCCTCGGACCAACGTGGTCCGGGGGGTGAAATCATACACGCTCCTCGCACCAGAACATCTGACGGGATGGTTTGTGAACGCTAAACGCAAACCTTCGCAAATGTCCTCGAACCGCAAGTTTGTGGCAGGCCCCATTGACTTTAATGGCAGGTGAATATTAACCCCTTCCATACCGGGGGGCACTTATACACCTTCCCGCCCAGACCAATTTTTAGCTTTCAGCGCTGTTGCTCTTTGAATGCCAATTACGTGGTCGTGCTACGCTGTACCCAAACTACATTTTTATCATTTTGTTCCCACAAATAGAGATTTCTTTTGGTGGTATTTGATCACTTCTGGGATTTTTATTTTCTGCAAAAATAAAATAAAAAAAGGACCGAAAATTTGGCGGCATGGATAGGCGGCACATGTGGGCAAGGATAGGCGGCATGGATGGGCACTGTTAGGCGGCATGGATGGGCATAAATGGGCACTTATATGTGGCACTAATGGATGTGTTGTACTAATGGATACCAATCAGTGATGCCCATTGTGGGCACTGATTGGCATCCATTGTGGGCACTGATTGGCATCTTTTTTTGTGTTTGTCATCCCTGGTGGTCTAGGTGGGCATCCCTGGTGGCATCTGTGGTGGGCATCCCTGGTGGTCTAGTGGCATCCCTGGTGGTCCAGTGGGGGGGCTGTGCTGATATTCGATCAGCGCAAACCACCCCTGTCAGAGAAGCAACCGATCGGCTCTCCTCTACTGGCGTCTGACAGATTACCGGCTTTTCCTGTTTACATGGTGATCAGCCACGATTGGACACGGCTGATCACGTGGTAAAGAGTCTCCGTCAGACTGACACCCTGCAACAACGATCGCGCCCCCGTCCAGTCAGGATATTGAAACCACTTTGCCAACGTCAATCTGCCATTGGCGGGCGGCAAGTGGTTAAAAACCTGCAGGTCATATTTGCAGCCACAAAATACTTACTAGCTGTGCACAAATAGTCCCACAACATGGACACTGACCTACCAGAAGTATTAAGTGAAAAACCGGATACAGAAGTAAGTGCCGGCCATCATAGGCCCCAAAAATTAGCCCACAGGCGTTCACCTGACAGCAAACAACCTTGTATTCTGTGGCTGGTGGTACATTAGGCATTCACCGGATACAGAATAAAGTGTCGGCCATTACACTCGGAACTGTCCGACTTTTTTATTGACAAAATTGAAAAGATTCGGGCAACAATTCAACAATCCCATTCAGGAAAAGCAAGTAGAAGCAATCAACGTAATTGGTCCACGATCGACAAATTTCAAGCTGGTCCCAATTACCATCTACACCACTAAAAACATCATCAGAAGCCTCCGAGACAACACTTCTCCTAATGACACAATCCCTACAAAACTTTTGAAAAAATGCTCTGACATCTTGGCAACCGCCATAACGCACATCATAAACCAATCGTTCAAAGAAGGGATTGTTCCGATCACCCTCAAGCAAGGCATAATTAAACCCCTCTTAAAGAAACCCAACCTCAACCCTAAAGACCCCAACCATCGCAGACCGATAACAAGCCTGAATACCATCTCAAAGATAATGGAGAAAGCTGTAGTACAACAGCTACAACCCCATCTGGATGCCCACAAACTCCTATATCCCCTTCAATCAGGTTTTCGCCCAGGCCACGGGACAGAAACGGGTCTCCTCAAGATTTGGGATGACGCTCTCGAAGCAGCAGATGACGGAGAATCCTGTCTCCTAGTGCTGCTGGACCTCAGCGCAGCCTTCGACACGGTAGACCACAATACATTGCTCACGCGACTCAAAGAAGTAGCTGGAGTCTCAGACTCGGCCATGCCGTGGTTTGCATCTTTCTTAGAAAACCGCACTCAGACAGTGAAAATTGGAGGCTTTACATCAGAAACACGGACCATCACATGCGGAGTCCCGCAAGGATCACCTCTTTCACCTGTACTCTTCAACATCTACATCCGCCCGCTCCTCAAAATCATCAGCAAACAGGACCTGCGCTACCACTCCTATGCCGACGACACACAGCTTTACCTTCGAATCACCAACAAAAAAGACCAATATCATGAACTAGGAAAATGCCTCACACTGATCGACAATTGGATGACCGAAAGCTCCCTTAAACTCAACGGATCCAAGACAGAACTACTCATCCCTCACGCAAATCGGAATTCCAATTCTAGGACCACATGGACACCACCCACCATGCTCGGACAAATCATCGTGCCAAGCAACTTAGCCAAAAGTCTAGGAGTCATCTTTGACTCAGACATGACGATGGATGCACAAATAGGATCAGTCGTCAGCGGGGCTCATCATTTGCTCCGCATGCTACGTAGACTCATCCCCTTCATCCCGGAAGAAGACACCACAATAGTGGTGGGAACAATCATCAACTCACGGCTCGACTACGCAAACTCCCTCTACTTAGGACTACCAAAATACCAAATCTCACATCTTCAAGTCGTCCAGAATACGGCAGCCAGACTGGTAGCAGGAAAAAAAACATGGGAATCAATCTCCCCTTTCTTGAGGGCCCTCCACTGGCTGCCCGTACAGGACCGGGTGACTTTCAAGACACTCTGCCTAACTCACAAATGTACACAAGGAAACGCCCCCCCAATACTTAAGTGAGAAAATAAAACCCTACGTCACCAACCGCGTGCTCCGTTCAACCAACCAAAACCTTCTCCAAATCCCTAAATCCCGCTACAAATCTAAGGGAGAACGCAGATTTGCAGTCCAAGGACCACGGCTCTGGAATGCTCTACCCACGACCATCCGCCTGGAAGAAAACCATCGGGCTTTCAGGAAAAAACTGAAGACCCATCTCTTCTGAAGGATCAGGACGTCACTGGAAGGAAAGCGCCTTGAGGCGATTAAGTTCGCATTTGTTGCGCTATACAAGTTACTTACTCACTCACTTACAGGCCCAAAAAATTAGCCCACAATCTTCACCAGAATTTGAATGAAACATGGGGGCTGATATACTATTGTCACTGCACTGCGCCGGTTTATGCCTTAATTAGTGCGCTGGATGAAGCCTTAATTAGGTCGGGGGCAGGCCGAATTGAAAGGGAAAGTGATTTTAGGGAACCAATCCCTGTATGCTTGCAAAGTGCGCCTGAACCTCGGGAGGTTCATTTGCATACTGGGCATGCGCACAGGGACATTTCGGGGATTACCGTGCGCTTTGTCAGTACGCCGAGAAATTCTTGGTAAATACCAAGCGGCATAGCTGAAATTCCTGTGCGTGACGCGGCGCACAGGAACCCCTGACCTGTTTTCAGCCTGCGCTGACCATGAAGGGGAACTCCGCGCCAAATTTCAAACTTGAAACCGGTGCGGGTTCCCCTCCAGGGGTACAGTAGGCTCTTGGGCTTGGTCTGGAACGTGAGGGGTTAAACCCATGCCGAAAAAACAGCGTGGGGTTCCCCCCAGATCCAGACCCTTATCCCAGGCACGCAGTCTGGCCCGGACAGGAATGGGTGTGGGGGCGAGCGAGCACCCCCCCACCCCAAAGCACTCTTGTCCCCATGTCGATAGGCACAAGAGCCTCTTCCCGACAACACGTGGCATGATGGGAATGTGATGTCACATGGGTTGAGGTCACATGGGTTGAGGTCACATGGTGGCATCACCCGGTGACCACGCCCTATGCCAATATAAGTCGATGCCCACCGCTCTGTCGGCATTTCAGCGCCGGACCTCGTCGTGTCAACATCCAATGGAAGAAAACAGCGGAGAGAAGCCCTGACGCCAGCGGAGGAGCCAGGCAGAAGCGGAGGGCACCAGAGAAGCCCGCAAGTGTCGCCCCGCTGTGGAAAACAGCAGAGAGAAGCCCTGGGCCCCTGGCGGAAGACACCGAAGACCGGGATGGGTAGCGCCCCCCGGCAGAAAACGACGAAGCCCCGGAGCCCTCCCTCATAAGCAAAGGAGCTTCATGGTGAAGGGGGCCCTGGCAGAAAATGACAAAGCCCGCGGCTCTCCCCCATAAGCAAAGGAGCTTCATGGTGAAGGAGGCCCCAGCAGAAAACGATGAAGCCCGCGGCTCTCCCCCATAAGCAAAGGAGCTTCATGGTGAAGGGGGCCCCTGCGGAAGACCCCCGGAGCTGACTAATAAAATATTTTATTCTGTGTGGTGTGTTTTTTTTACTTTGCATTTTTCCCCCAGGTGAATGGGTAGGGGTACGATGTACCCCATACTCATTCACATAGGGTGGGGGGCCAGAATCTGGGGGCCTCCTTATTAAAGGGGGCACCCAGATTCCGATTAGCCCCCGCCCACATACCCCGACAACTAACGGCAAGGGTTGTCGGGAAGAGGCTCTTGTCCCTATCGATAAGGGGACAAGAGTGCTTTGGGGTGGGGGGCAGTGCCCCCATGTCGAGGGCATGCGGTCTGGTACGGCTCAGGAGGGGGGGGCTTGCTCGTCCCCACCCCCATTCCTGTCCGGGCCAGACTGCGTGCCTGGGAGAAGGGTTTGGTCTGCATCTGGGGGGAACCCCACGCTGTTTTTTCAGCGTGGGTTTAACCCCTCACGTTCCAGACCAAGTCCAAGAGCCTACTGCTCCCCTGGAGGGGAACCCGCGCCAGTTTCAAGTTTGAAATTTGGCACAGAGTTCCCCTTCATGGTGGCTAAAACAGGTCAGGTATTCCTGTGCGCTGCGTCACGCACAAGAATTTCAGCTACGCCGCTTGGTATTTACCAAGAATTTCTCGGCGTACTGACAAAGCGCATGGTAATCCTCGAAATTTCCCTGTGCGCATGGCCAGTATGCAAATAAAGAAATACCCTGCACTGCCGGCGTATCTCTTTAGTAAATGTCAAAAACACTTTTACTCTTGCCTGTGCGCCGCGAGTCATGGCGCACAGGCTTGGTAAATCAGCCCCTCTGTCTTTTACTGGCAGCCAATGAAGGGATCTCAGTGAAAGTGAGATTGATTCCCATGTTTTTTTCCCGTTCACAAGTCTGGCGGCCGTGTTTTGAACGACTTGCCAGCAAGAGATTTGGTACTTCGGGAGTCCGAGGTAAAGGGCATTTGCATAGTCCAGTCTGGAGTTAACAATTGTTCCCACCACGACTGCTATGTCTTCTTTAGGGATAAAAGGAGTAAGTCTGCATAGTAGGCACAGCAGATGGTGCGATCCACTGACTACTGACCCTATTTGTGCATCCATTGTCATGTAGGTGTCAAAAATGACCCTGAGACTTTTGACTTTGGTGCTAGGGGTGATGATTTTTCCCAGAATGGGTGGGGGTGTTGCAAGTCGATTCTTTCGATTGGCGTGAAACAGAAGAAGTTCAGTTAAAGCCACTGATCTGCCTGTGAACGCAAAGCTGAAAGGAGTGCAGGACCAGTGTGGCTCTTGTCTTCCAGGCACAACAGACGCAGCACAGCATGGCAACATCTCATCTGGCATGTCGAATAGGTTCTGGGGATCTTGGGAAGCGCAGTGGAAGAGACGATAGCATCGGAAAAAGAGGAGTCAGCTTAGGAGGAGAGGGAGGATAGGGTAGGTGGAGGAGAAGAAAAGGCAGGCCTGCATGCAATCCGTGGCGGTAAAACCAAATCTACATGGGTGCCACGGGTTACATGCTTGATGGCCGTCAGAAGGTTCACCCAGTGGGCAGTAACGCCATATACACATGACCGAGGAACTCATCGGGCGAAACACATCGTTTTCCTCATCGAGTTCCTTGTTAGGCTTGTCAAGACCAAATCTCCTTGTTCTCAAACGCGGTGACTTCAACACATACTACGGCAGGGGAAGTTCAATTCCATTGACACAACCCTTGGGGCTGCTTCTGCTAATCTCATATTACTGCGTGTTAGAAAAAAGGTTTGGTAAGAGACATTTTCACTTTTCAGTCTGTTACAGCGTGACAAATGTGCTATTTCCATTACAAACGCTACTTTTACAGAAGGTGCACAGTTTTTTTTAGCATACTCTCGAGTTTCTCGTCGGAAACCAGCCCGCGAGAAACTCGACGAGCCAAATTTGACTACGGTTGAGAAAAAAGAGAACATGCTCTTATTTTGGCTCGTTGAGTTCCTCAACAGTTTCCTCGATGAAAAACGTACACACGATCGGTTTCCTCTGCAAAACACGGCTCCCAACAAGTTTCTTGCTGGATTCTGCCGAGGAAACCGGTCGTGTGTACGTGAAAGTTATATACCTGTCAGGAAAAGGTCCATCCGCTGGTGCTATTGATATTCTGTCTTGCAGTGCTGCGTCCCACCAGCAGGGGTCTCCTGGCAGTTCGGAGCTGTCAGGGGAACTTCCCCCTGCTGGTATATCACCTTTGGGATGCAGTACTGACCTCCACCAGCGGATGGACCCTGGCAGTGTGGAACACCTGGCCTTTGCTCCGTTCAGGTGTGACCTGAACCCAATCAGTACACCCACTATAAATACCCGGCGAGTTCAAACAGAACTCGCCCTGGTATCTGTTTACTAACCGGACCCTGAACCTGCTCTGGACCTCTGACCTGATCTGTCCTGTCCTGACCTGATCCCGATCCCTCTCCTGGACATTTCCTTCCTGCCCCTTCCCTGTCTGCAGTCTCTTTGAATGATCTCCTGGTATTTGACCCCGGCTTGGCTTTGGCTTATGAGTATTGCATTCTTCCTGAACTTGTATATAGCTTTTGTGTTATTTGTGCACTTATTTTCTCACCTTTGTAAATAAACACCTTTTTCCACTATATACAGTGTTGGTCTCCTCAGTGTAGGCACACAGTCCTGGTCCATCTAGAATCCCTGACAATACCTTCCCTGCCCGTGTTTGCTAGACCACGTGTCTGTGGTCAGATGTATCTTGGCACTGACACTGTGTTCCAGAGATACATTCACTTGCCGCTGAACATGGCTATATAGCTCTGGGATGCCTTTCTGTGAAAAAAAATTCCTTCCTTGGATCTTTAACCACTTAAGGACCCCCGCACGCACATATACGGCCACAGAATGGCACGTACAGGCACAAGGGCGTAAATTTACGTCCCCGCCTAAGTGCGGTTCGGGGGTCCCATCGGGACCCCCTCCGCGGTGTGCGGGGGTCCCCCTGGCTCCGGGAGCGATCCGGGATGAGCGGGCGGATGTCGGCGTTTACCCGCCCCCCCCGCGATCGCTCCCAGCCAATGCGCGCGCTCCCAGGTCCTGTCACTTCCTCCTCCTGTGTTTACACAGGAAGGAGGAAATGATGTCACCTCTCATCGCAGCAGTGTTTCCCACCGCTGCTGATGAGAGAATACATCACAAGTAAGTGTGCACCAACACAACACTGACACACACTCACATAGGCACATTAACCCCTTGTGATCGCCCCCCCCACCCCCCCCTGTCACAGTGTCACTGAATGCACCGATCTAATCACTGCATTTAGTGTCAGTGTGACAGGCAGTGTAAAAAACAGTTAGTGTTAGGTCCAGGGTAGCCCCCCCACCCCCCCTAATAAAGTTTTAACCCCCTGATCACCGCCCTAGTTAACCCTTTCACTCCCTATTGCCAGCATCACTAAGCGATCATTTTTCTGATCGCTGTATTAGTGTCGCTGTTCCCGCTAGGTAGCTATTTTTTTTTATTGCGATTTTTTTTTTATACTAAAGACATGTGGCTAAATAAATTTTGGCCTAAATGTTTGACTAAAATTTAGTTTATTTGATTTTTTTTTTAACAAAAAGTAAAAAATAGTGTTTTTTTTTCAAAAATTTCACTCTATTTTTGTATATAGCGCAAAAAATAAAAATCGCAGAGGTGATCAAATACCACCAAAAGAAAGCTCTATTTGTGGGAAGAAAAGGATGCAAATTTTGTTTGGGAACCACGTCGCACGACCGCGCAATTGTCTGTTAAAGCGACGCAGTGCCCAATCGCAAAAACACCTTGGGTCATTTACCAGCGTATTGGTCCGGGTCTTAAGTGGTTAATTGTGGTGTTCCAATGGCCACAAATTTTGGAAAGGCCTCCGAGTCCACCAGTTTATATGGCAGTAGTTGGCGGGCTATCAGTTTCGACAAAAAAGACCCAAAGGGCTGACGCTGCGCTAATGTGCAAATGAATAAACCCAATGAACAGTGAACAATAAGCTGCCAGCACTAAATTGTGTACAACAATTTAAAAAGACATAAAAAATACAGGAGGTGCAGCGCTATCAAAGATTGATAAATGACATACAAATTAAATATTAAATAAGTGAATAATATATATATTTTTTTTTAAATGTCCCTTTAAGACATTTATTTATTTCAGGAAATGTTGTCTCTGTGTGTAGCAGAGGTAACGCAGCGAAAGCGACAACAATTCTGCAGTAACCAAATACACCGCCAGTCACAATGCTGCACAACACAAATCCACTATAATATGTTTTCTATATTCAAAAGTCTATTATAAGTGTATATTACACCTGTATACTGCACAGCAAGTAGCACACCTATACCAGTGATTGGAAGGACTTTTGTGGACCTGTTAGGCGGCGTACACACGGCCGAGGTTCTCGCTGAAAACCAGCGAGAACCTCGCTGGAATGTGCATTCCAGCGAGGACCTCGGCCGTGTGTACGGTCTCGGCGAGCTTCCCGTCGGGAAGCCCGTCGAGCAGAAATAGAGAGCACGCTCTCTACTTCCTCGACAGCCCGCCTGGAAGAATGGCTGGTTGCCATTCCCGACGGGCGGGTCGCCGATTTCGACGGCCGGCAGAGAGCCTCGACGGGCGGAACGATGTGTTCTGCCCGTCGAGGATCTCTGCCGTGTGTACATGGCCATAGGTAAGGATTTGTGCCAGTCAGTGACCACCAGTGAAATAGAAAACTGACTACTTTACAGGATTTTTTTATTCTTTTTATTAAGCTTTTAAAGATTATATTACATCAACAAAGCCTATCGGGAATACCCAGGCTAGAAATAAAAACAAAAAACACACAATTATAACCTAATAACACAAGGTATATTTACAACATTTTTTAACAGAAACAAAGAAAAACTTAATTTTTTTTAACATTTTCTGTCCTTTTTTGTATTTGTAGCACAACAAATAAAAGCCCAGAGGTGATCAAATACCACCAAGAGAAAGAAAAGTGGAGGTGTCTGCGCTGTGAAAAAACTAGGGCTGTGAATGTGAAATAGGAAGGTACAAAGTGCATAGGCAACACGGCCCAAGAAGGGCAACAAAGTGGTCCAGGGGAGGGCAAACTAAGTGTAACTAAAACATGATAACAATGGATAACACTGCAAGAACTAAATCACTGGCAACACAGAGGTACATAAGCAGAGAAAATGATGGCTGTACAGTCCAAGTCACACTATAAAAGATCAATCCAGATGCAAGTGAATGAATGGAAGGATGAGAAAAAGTCTAAAGCCCCGTACACACGGCCGAGGTTCTCGGCAGAAACCAGCGAGAACCTCGCTGGGAGCCGCATTCTGCCGAGAACCTAGGCCGTGTGTACGCTCTCGGCGAGCCCCGCCCGTCGGGAAACCCGTCGAGCAAATAGAGAACAGGTTCTCTATTTGCTCGACAGCCCGTCGGGATGAATGGCTGGTTGCATTTCGCGACGGGCGGGTCGCCGAATCGGACGGCCGGCAGAGAACCTCGACGGGCGGAACGATGTGTTCTGCCCGTCGAGGTTCTCTGCCGTGTGTACGCGGCTTCAGAGTGATGATCCCAGCAACCGAGTCTGTGAAAGAACGCAGCACACTCCAAAGTGCAGCACGCGCCTCCTGTGGTCCTAGCAGCTCACCTCACAGCTATCACATATAGCCTGATATATCCAGCATTCAATCCGGTGGTCTGGTCTCTTGGGGGGTGATCTTGCAAGCCCCAATGGCAGATGGTGCATATGAGGGAACACAACAAGGAACAGATAGCGTGATATTGTCAGATAAAATGACCTCTACATGCAATGGTGTCAGATACACTTACACAGAGTATAAGGAAAAAGAGGCTATCTCCACGAGCGACGAGCTCGTAAGTGTCCTGCTTCTCCTCTCTCTTGGGTCTCTTGTGTTATCACACTAGTGGTGCCAGATGGCTCAGGCGATGATGGTACAAAGAAGGAGAAGGGCACATCGCATAATCCAGTAATAAGCAGGTTTATTGTAAACATGGAGGGCCAGATTCTCAGAGGCGCTACAACGGGGTAGAGATATCCCATCGTATCGCCTTTTTTTTTGCCTCGTATCTATGCGAGTGATGCTTAGCATCACTTTGGCATAGATACGCTTTAACATCCGACAAGTGTAATGCCATTACACTTGCGGATCGTAGTTGTAATGACAACTCCGGCCACTAGGTGGCCTTTACGTTGTTTTCTCATTTGCCTATGCAAATGAGGCTACTACGCCCCGTAGTCGCGTACGTCGTTTTCGTTTGCGTAAGGTTACCCCAGCTTCTATGAGGAGTAACCTTACGAAGTACGGTCGGATGCCGTCAGGTGCCGTCGGATGCCATGTTAAGTATGGCGTCGGCTTTTTCCGTCGCTTACATAATTTTACTAACTCGTTCGCGAATAGGGAGTTGCGTAAATGACGATCACGTCGTTTTGACGTCGGTTTCAACGACGCTTCCCGACGTGAGCTGGAGCATGCGCACTGGGGTTTTTCCCCAGCCGGCGCATGCGCAGTTCGTTCGACGCTGGGGCACGCTTAATTTAAATACAAGCCGCCCCATTTGAATTACGCGGGCTAACGATGGGCCATTTTCGCTACGCCAACGCAAACTACTGAGCAAATACTTAGGGAATACGGCACTTGCTCTAGTACGATGCGGCGGCGTAGTGTAAAGGGCTTACGAGCGAAATTATATGAGAATCTGGCCCAAAATCAATAAAAAACTCACATTTGAGCAGGCTAAAAACGCTAAAAACATCCACGAGCGGCAAGCTCGTCTGCCGCCCGTCAGGTGCTACAGTTGTCCCGACGCGTATCGTCACACCACGTGACTTCATCAGGGGATGTGGATGTTTTTACCATTTTTAGCCTATGCAAGATCACCCCCCAAGAGACCAGACCACCGGATTGAATGCTGGATATATCAGGCTATATGTGATAGCTGTGAGGTGAGCTGCTAGGACCACAGGAGGCGTGTGCTGCACTTTGGAGTGTGCTGCGTTCTTTCACAGACTCGGTTGCTGGAATCATCACTCTTTAGACTTTTTCTCATCCTTCCATTCATTCACTTGCATGTGGATTGATCTTTTATAGTGTGACTTGGACTGTACAGCCATCATTTTCTCTGCTTATGTACCACTGTGTCGCCAGTGATTTAGTTCTTGCAGTGTTATCCATTGTTATCATGTTTTAGTTACACTTAGTTTGCCCTCCCCTGGACCACTTTGTTGCCCTTCTTGGGCCGTGTTGCCTATGCACTTTGTACCTTCCTATTTCACATTCACAGCCCTAGTTTTTTCACAGCGCAGACACCTCCACTTTTCTTTCCATTTGTTGTTTCTTGTCTATTAGGGTAGACCCTTTGGTGTTTGCAGCAGTGCGCGCCTCCCACTTCCCTCCACCCCCTTTTCCCTATTCACAGACAGCGCAGGAGTTTCACTTTATTCATTTGATCATCACCACCAAAAGAAATCTCTATTTGGGGGAAAAAGATAAAAAATATTTGGGTACAGTGTTGTATGACAAGTGTGAGAGAGCTGAAAATTAGCCTGGGCAGGAAGAGGGTAAAAGTGGCCGGTAATGAAGGGGTGCTAAATGTGGGTAAAAAAAAAAACACAAAACCATCTCTGGTAGTGAAAGGGTTAAAGGAGAAGTTCACCTTCAGGAAGATGTTACATGTTCCTGGTCCTGCAGCGGCTCAGCGATCCGAGACATTTCCCACACTCACTAATACACCTCGAGGGTTGTATGGGATCCCTGATGTACAGGAAGACAGGACTTCAGTGAGGAACATTTCCCTCACTCAGGACAGGAAAGTGGCTTCTCCCCTGTGTGAGATCTCTGATGTGTGGAAATATGGGACTTCTTTGAAAAACATTTCCCGCACTCAGGACAGGAATACGGCTTCTCCCCCGTGTGAGATCTCTGATGTCTGGAAAGATGGGACTTCCGTGAGAAACTTTTCCCGCACTCAGGACAGGAATACGGCTTCTCACCTGTGTGAGATTTTTGATGTCTGGAAAGACTGGACTGCGCTGAAAAACATTTCCCACACTCAAGACAGGAATACGGCTTCTCCCCTGTGTGAAATCTCTGATGTTTGGAAAGATAGGACTTATCTGAAAAACATTTCCCACACTCAGGACAGGAATACGGCTTCTCCTCCGTGTGAAATCTCTGATGTTTGGAAAGATAGGACTTATCTGAAAAACATTTCCCACACTCAGGACAGGAAAACGGCTTCTCTCCCGTGTGAGATCTCTGATGTTTGGAAAAATGAGACTTACATGAAAAACATTTCCCGCACTCAGGACAGGAATACGGCTTCTCACCTGTGTGAGATTTTTGATGTCTGGAAAGACTGGACTGCGCTGAAAAACATTTCCCACACTCAAGACAGGAATACGGCTTCTCCCCTGTGTGAAATCTCTGATGTTTGGAAAGATAGGACTTATCTGAAAAACATTTCCCACACTCAGGACAGGAATACGGCTTCTCCTCCGTGTGAAATCTCTGATGTGTGGAAAGAGCAGCCTTATGTAAAAAACATTTCCCACACTCAGGACAGGAATACGGTTTCTCCAATGTGTGAGATCTCTGATGTTTGGAAAGATCGGACTTCTCTGAAAAACATTTCCCACACTCAGGACAGGAATACGGCTTCTCCCCCGTGTGAGATGTCTGATGTTTGGAAAGAGAGGACATATATGAAAAACATTTCCCGCACTCAGGACAGGAATACGGCTTCTCCCCCGTGTGAGATCTCTGATGTTTGGAAAGATGAGACTTCATTGAAAAACATTTCCCACACTCAGGACAGGAATACGGCTTCTCCCCTGTGTGAAATCTCTGATGTGTGGAAAGACTGTACTTATGTATAAAACATTTCCCACACTCAGGACAGGAATACGGTTTCTCCCCTGTGTGAAATCTCTGATGTGTGGAAAGATAGGACTTATCTGAAAAACATTTCCCACACTCAGGACAGGAATATGGCTTCTCCCCCGTGTGAGATCTCTGATGTATGGAAAGTTTGCACTTCACTGAAAAACATTTCCCACACTCAGGACAGGAATACGGCTTCTCCCCTGTGTGAGATCTCTGATGTTTGGAAAGATGGGACTTCATTGAAAAACATTTCCCACACTCAGGACAGGAATACGGCTTCTCCCCTGTGTGAAATCTCTGATGTGTGGAAAGATAGGACTTATCTGAAAAACATTTCCCACACTCAGGACAGGAATACGGCTTCTCTCCCGTGTGAGATCTCTGGTGTTTGGAAAAATGAGACTTACATGAAAAACATTTCCCGCACTCAGGACAGGAATACGGCTTCTCCCCCGTGTGAGATCTCTGATGTGTGGAAAGAGCGGCCTTATGTAAAAAACATTTCCCACACTCAGGACAGGAATACGGTTTCTCCCCTGTGTGAGATCTCTGATGTTTGGAAAGATCAGACTTCACTGAAAAACATTTCCCACATTCAGGACAGGAATACGGCTTCTCCCCTGTGTGAGATCTCTGATGTTTGGAAAGTTCAGATTGAAAATGGAAACACTTCCCACACTCAGTACAGGAAAGTCTCTTATTTGTTGCAAGGACGGCACCATCCTGCACAGTCTGAGGTTCCTCGAGATAAGAGGAATACGATGGTCCGGCACCATCCCGCACAGTCTGAGGTTCCTCGGGATAAGAGGAATACGATGGTCCGGCACCATCCCGCACAGTCTGAGGTTCCTCGGGATAAGAGGAATACGATGGTCCGGCACCGTCCTGCACAGTCTGAGGTTCCTCAGGATAAGAGGAATACGATGGTCCGGCACCGTCCCGCACAGTCTGAGGTTCCTCAGGATAAGAGGAATACGATGGTCCGGCACTGTCCCGCACAGTCTGAGATTCCTCAGGATAAGAGGAATACGATGGTCCGGCACCGTCCCGCACAGTCTGAGGTTCCTCAGGATAAGAGGAATACGATGGTCCGGCACCGTCCCGCACAGTCTGAGGTTCCTCAGGATAAGAGGAATACAATGGTCCGGCACCGTCCCGCACAGTCTGAGGTTCCTCAGGATAAGAGGAATATGATGGTCCGGCACCGTCCCGCACAGTCTGAAGTTCCTCAGGATAAGAGGAATACGATGGTCCGGCACCGTCCCGCACAGTCTGAGGTTCCTCAGGATAAGAGGAATACGATGGTCCATCTACACTGTGTGGTGCCGGATGGACATTTGAGGTAGTCGGGTTTTCTCCTGGACTATACTGTGTGATGTCCTCATCTTCTACTTTACAGTCTGGAGACAAAGTGAGACAATCCTCTGAGGTTTTCCTCATCTCCCATCCATCTACTAAAATAGAAATACAAAGATTATTACTAGACATGAGCTGATTGGTTCCCCTAAACCAGGACTCCGCCCACACCAGACAGCTTTGTCTCTGAGGATCTTACAATTCCCCCCTCAAGGTAACTAGTAAATGGCTCCTCTGATCTCCTACCAGATCATTTCTTTAATCATGGACCTTAGTCAGAGAGTGAGGAAACAACGAGAACTGTCTTTTATAGATGTGACAGTGATGAGGGGATTATAGGATGAGTGTCCCCTCCCCCTCTATCACTCATTGCCATCTTCCCAACACAAGAAGTCCTGCACTTCCTTATTTAGTCCATGATTTAGTCATGAATAACAGCGGGGCTGAGCCCCACCAGAGGTCAGAGAGTGAGGATGGGGGAGAACAACCAAGATGAAGACTGGACTGATCCTGAAGACCTCCATCATTGGGTCATTGACTCCTCCCCCTCATTATCACTTTATTTTTGTTCCCAAGTCTGAGGATGTTATCACATTATTATCACCATGTAAAAGTCTGTCCTCCAATCACATCATCAGATATAAAATCAAACCACTATGAAATAAGTAAATAGGAAACGGCTCATATAATACCCAGATATGAGGTGTAACAGAACTGCTCCAATATGAACAAAAACAGAACAAAAATGTGAGAGAGAGGGACTCACCTGAAGTTCTGCTTTCCTTGGAGCTCCGCCTGTCTCTTAAAGCCCCAGCCCCCTGACTCTATCGGCAAGCTGTATTGGCTGAGAGAAGCAGGCTCTTATCAATCCTTTCCCTTTCCTATGCAGTTCCACACATTGCACTCACTCACATTATCTCTTTGGTGCCCTCTGCTGGCCTTTTCTAAATCGGCAAACACAATTACATCCCCAGCCTATAATAGTACATTAACCACTTGCCGACCAGTCGCTGTCAGCAGGTCGGCCTGTTCCAACAAATCCCCATACTGGTATATCGGCTCCTTTAAGAACCATACCAGTCGCTGGCACATGCCTGCTGTACTGTAGGGACCTGATGCACATCGCAGGCAGCCGCGAGGTCCACCATCCATCCGCGATCGCGGGCACAAGAGCAAGAACAGGATCCGTGTGTGTAAACCGATCCCCGTTCTGACAGGAGAGGAGAGACAGATCTGCTGTTCCTGGCAATCAGGGGCTGAAGGGGTTAAAGTTCAAACATTTCTTTCTCTTCTTAATGCTCCATGTTGGTAATATATTCGGGTCACATGTGCAATGGCATTACAGCCCATAGACTTTACACTTTATTTCTTTTTTTTTAACAAAGAGATTGGTCTTTATTTTATTTACCCTAAGGTCTAAATAATGATTGTGAAGGGAGCGGGGGAGGGAGGGAGGGAGCGGGGGAGGAGATACACTGTGCATGTCTACCGATGTGTGTGACAGATATTTCTATGTAATAAAGTCAGAGATCTTATAGATCTATACTATGTGGAGAGTTCTTCTTGTCTTGGGTCTGAGACTATACAGACCTATCCCTCCACCCGGCACTGCCAGCAAACATCAGAACTAGTAACCCCGGGAGAATTCCTCTGTCAGAGATCTCGCTAGATCCTGGTATGGGGCAGAAGACCTAAGACACATACCCCAGGTGACTAAGACAAGCAACACCTATGGGGGGAAAAAATAGGATTTTTGTACTCACCGTAAAATCCATTTCTCCGAGTTCATGGGTGGACACAGCAGCAATTGACCTTCTTTTTAGGAGATTGACTAGGCAAAAATCAGCACTTTAAGTGTTAAAACACTTCAACACAGCACAGTACCTCCCAGGGGGCGGATCCCCCGGGTACATCCCTCTCTCTGCCTCATGCAGCCCCAGTTCATAACAAGGAGTACAAAGGAGGGGAGGGTGCTGTGTTCGTCCATGAACTCAGAGAAATGGATTTTACGGTGAGTACTAAAATCCTATTTTCTCTTCCGTTCATGGACGGACACAGCAGCAATTGACCTTAGGGACGTCCCCAAGCAGTGTCAAACAATTTCGAGGGGTGGGAAAAACACAGCAAACCAAGCTTCACCCCAAACAAACCAGAGCTCCTCAACGGAGGAACTCCAACCTTAAACAGCCGCCTGTAAAACCTTGGGGCCGAAGGAGGCATCCGGAGATGCACTCACATCCACCTTGTAAAATAGGGGTGGCAAACTCAAATTCATCGGGGGCCGCATCAACAGTTTGGTTGCCCTCAAAGGGCCGGTTGTATCTGCGCTCACACTAGTGGCGTAGCGTGGGTTGTCAGCGCTCGGGGTAATTTGCTCCCCCCCCCTCGACTCGCAGACTTACCTATTTACAGCTAGCTCCAGTCTGGTTACATGATCCCCTGTGTGAGCCAGCGGTGGCTGCAGGGGAGAGGAGAGCGTGCTCGTCAATGACTGGTAAAGCCCGGAGTGTTGACATGAAATATAGATTCCTGTTGGTGCTCCTTCCTCCCCCGTGCATACACCACTGGCTCACACAGGGAATAACACGGTGCTGCAACAAGTATTATAGTGTGAATATGACGTGTGTAGTTTCCATTAACTGAAATATTATAAAATATTCACTGAGACATTGATCGCAGAGACAGTGGAGCTGAGGGAAAGGGGGAGGAGGGGGGAGGCTGAGAGATAACGAGAGAGACTGCTAGAAGACCTACCTTCCATGGCAGCGTGTCTCCTTTGATGCTTCCAGGCTCTCAGGCCTAACTGTCCTCGGCTCGGCCCCTCGCTGGTTACCAGCATAAGCGAGAACCCCCTGCCGACGGGCCCGCTCCGCGGGCCACATGACAAGGCCTGGCGGGCCGGATTCGGCCTGCGGGCCTTGTGTTTGCCACCCCTGCTGTAAAACTTTGAGAAGGTGTGGATTGATGACCAGGTCACCACCTTACACACCTGTAAAACAGACGCTTGATGGCGGAAAGCCCAAGAGGCACCAATCACCCTGGTCGAATGCGCCGTGACTGGGAAGGGGGGCGCCTTCTCCTTTAGGGCATAGGCCTAGAGCACGACCTGTCTGATCCACCTAGAAATGGTGGCCGATATCAGGATTGTTGGTATCCCCTGAGCTTCCACTCTGCGCAGCAGACGAGGAAGAAGCTTCAGGGGAGGAAAGGTGTAGATTAGGGTCTCTTGACCTGGCCACGAACCGTGACACCTTCCGATTGAGACGGGATGCCAGAAGATCCACGTCTGGAGTGCATAATTTTTGGCACAGACTCTGAAATACTTCCGGGTGTAGCGACCATTCTCGTGGGTCTAGCGTTTGGCGACATAGGTAGTCGCCCTGCCAGTTCTGCACCCCCGGAATGTACACGGCTGACAGAGCCGGAACGTACTTTTCGGCCCACCGGAGGATGTGTGTGACTTCCATTGCTGCATCCGAGCTCCGTGTGCCCCTTGACGATTGACATACACCACGGCCATGGCGTTGTAAGACTGGATCCTGACCGGTCAGTCCTGCAGTCCCAGGGACCACTTGGAAAGGCACAGCTTGATCGCCCGGAGTTCCAGGACATTGATCGGTAGGCGGAACTCCTCCTGAGTCCAGCGCCCCTGGGCTGACTGGACACCCCAGACACCCCCCCAGCTGGAGAGGCTGGCATCCGTCGTGACCACTGTCCAATGACATGGTAGAAACGACTTCCCAGTCCGAAGTACCGGAGACGTCAGCCACCACACCAGGGAGGACTTGGTCAATCGACTCACCTGAATCTGGTAATCCAGAGACGAAAGAAGTTTGTTCCAACATGACAGAATCTCTTTCTGTGACACTCGAGTGTGAAATTGGGCATATGGAACCGCCTCGAAAGAGGCCACCATCAGACCCAGAACCGTCCTGCAAAAGCAAAGCGACGACCACTTCTGGGTCGCCAACCGATGCACCACAGATTGCAGTGTCTCTTGCATCCGAGGAATCCAGGACCAACCCCAGGTATTCCAGCCGCTGAGACGGTACCAACACTGACTTCTGGACATTCAGCAGCCAACCAAATTCCCGGAGGGTCTGGCAGGTGATAGACACATCCGCCTCTAACTCTGAGCTTGAGGAAGACGGTCGTCCAGGTATCCTACAATAGCAATTCCGTGCTGCCTCAGCAGAGCCAGAATCGGGGCGAGCACCTTGGTGAAAACCTGTGGTGCCTAGGCCAGGCCGAAAGGAAGGGCCACAAATTGAAAGTGGTCCTCTCCGATCGCAAAGCGCAGAAATCTCTGGTGCTTTGCACATATGGGAATATGCAGGTACGCGTCCCTAATATCCAGGGACGCTAGAAAATCCCCGATGTAGAGCCGCCACTACAGAGTGAAGCGACTCCATCCTGAACTTTTGCACCTTGACAAAACAGTTGAGGGCCTTGAGGTCCAGAATTGGACGGACCCCTTCCTTCTTGGGGACGACAAACAGATTGGAGTAAAACCCCTGAAACCGTTCCCTTGAGGGAACCGACACAATCACTCCCCTGACCAGCAGATCCTGAACAGCCCCTGACAGGGCCTCCTGGCATTCCGGAGGAAGCTGGAGGTTGGAAGGAAAAAATCTGTTTGGTGGACAAGAGAGAAAGTCTATCTTGTACCCCGAGGAAACTACTTCGCAAACCCACCGGTCGGAAAAAAGAGACCTCCACTGAACCACGAATTCGCAAAGCCGGCCCCCCACCCGAGGTACAGATCTTCATGCGGAAGTAGGCTTATCCACAGGCTTGCAGCACCAAGGGCGCTTCTGCCCTTTAGCGGGCGACTTAGCACCCTGGAAACGTTTTCCTAACACACCGGGCGGGCGGAAAAAAAAACGATTGGAGGCGGTAAAGGAGGGCCCCTGCTTACGGCGAGGCTCCTTACCTTTACCCGGCTGTGGGAGCAGAGTGCACTTACCTCCCATGCATCCTTTATGATGTCATCCAGAGACGCCCCAAAAAGCCGTTCACCCTTAAAGGGTAAATCCACCAAGGCCTTTTTAGAAGACTGGTCCGCAGACCAACACTTCAGCCACACAAGGCGGCGCAACACCACCGCGTAGACGGAGGCCCTGGAGAGCAAAGGAAGCGTATCCAGGGCCAACTCACAGACAAATTTTAGGCCCTGTTCCAACTCGTCGGCCAGGTCCACACAGAGCTCAGAAGCATTCTGCGCCTCCAGCTCCTGCAGCAACGACTTTGCTCGTTCTGTAAGTGTCTGCAACACCAGAGCCCCGACCAAGACCGGTCTCACTGCCGACCCCACCACTGTGAACATGGAGCGGGCCGCAGCCTCAGCTCTCCTATCTGCAGGGACCTTAAAAAAAGGATTTTTAATAAACAGCTTACCTGTAAAATCCTTTTCTTGAAGTACATCACGGGACACAGAGCGCATAGCCATTACACTTGGGTTATATGGGTACCTTCAGGTGTGGACACTGGTGTAATCAATTTCACAGGAAGTTTCCTCCCTATATAACCCCCTCCCACTGGGAGTGCTTCAGTTTTTGTAGCAAGCAATCCTCCGAGATTACACAATGTTCCCCAAAAGAGGGGTGGGAGCTCTGTGTCCCGTGATGTACTTCAAGAAAAGGATTTTACAGGTAAGCTGTTTATTAAAAATCCTTTTTTCTTTATCGTACATCACGGGACACAGAGCGCATAGCCATTACACTTGGGATGTCCTAAAGCAATGCTCTATGAAGGGAGGGAGACCGTAAGGCCAAGAATAGCCAAATAAAAAATTATCAGGAAGTAAAGTAACTCCACCAACAGAGAAAAGGGGGCGTGACCCGGACCAGAGGATTCTATACTGCAGCCCGTAGGACCGCCTGCCCAAAAGCTGCGTCCGTACCCTTTGCAAGGTCCAACTTATAAAATTTAGTAAACGTATGTACGGAAGACCAGGTTGCCGCCTTGCAAACCTGTGCCATAGAGATCTGATGGTGTGCCGCCCAGGAGGCACTCATGGCCCTCGTAGAATGGGCCTTAACTGATAAGGGAGGTGGAACGCGCTTCAGACCATAGGCCTGAAAAATCAGCTGCTTAATCCACCTAGCCAAGGAAGACTTGGCAGCCGGCTGACCCTTCTTGGGGCCATCCGGAAGAACAAAAAGCACATCTGTTTTCCGAATCTTCTCTGTAGCCTTGAGATAGACCCTCATGGCTCGAACCACGTCCAAAGTATGAAGCAGTCTTTCCTCTCTGGACTGGGGAGTAGGAAAGAAGGATGGTAGGACTAGGTCCTGATTCAAGTGAAAACTGGGTATGACCTTAGGAAGGAAAGAAGGTTGAGGCCGCAGAACCACTCTGTCCTTATGCAGAATAAGGTATGGCTCCCTGCATGACAAGGCTGCCAGCTCGGAAACCCTTCTGGCCGAAGCCATAGCCACCAAGAAAACCAACTTTCGGGTTAGTAGCACAAGAGGGATTTCTGTCAGAGGTTCAAACGGCTGCCTTTGTAAAGCTGACAAGACCAGATTTAAATTCCAGGGGCAGAGGGGAGCTCTAATAGGGGGATTCACATGCAAGACCCCCTGCAAGAAGGTTTTCATAAGCGAATGGGTGGCCAAGGGTCTTTGAAACCATATTGATAAAGCCGACACCTGCCCCTTTAGAGTACTAAGAGCCAACCCTTTGTCAACGCCAACCTGGAGGAATCGCAAGATCCTGTCAATAAAAAAACTTTCGAGGATGCCATTTTTTGAGACTCGCACCACTCCACATAGGTTCTCCAGACTCTGTAATAAATATTTCTGGAGACCGGTTTCCTAGCCTGAATCAACGTAGATATGACCTGATCTGAGAGGCCTCTGCCCTTAAGAATTAGGGATTCAGCCACCAAGCCGTCAAATTTAGCTGCTGTGAAGCAGGGTGGCAGATTGGGCCCTGAGACAGCAGATCTGGGCGCAGGGGGAGTGGCCACGGTGCCCCTACTGACATCCTCACGATGAGTGCATACCAAGCCCTCCTGGGCCAGGCTGGGGCCACCAGGATCACAGGCCTGCGCTCCACCCTGATCCTCCGTAGAAGGCGGGGAATCATCTGCAGTGGAGGGAGCGCATACAGAAGAGAAAACTGGTGCCAGGGGCAAACCAACGCATCGGTCCCGTAGACCGAGGGATCCCTGGCTCGGGATATGAATTTGTCCAACTTTTTGTTGGATGTCGTTGCCATAATGTCCACATCTGGGACTCCGAATCTTTGGCAAATCTCTTGGAATACCTGGGGGTGAAGAGACCACTCCCCTGGGAGCAACTGTTGACGACTCAAAAAATCTGCTTGCGAATTGTCTATCCCTGGGATGAACACCGCCGAGATGCAGGGTACATGGGCTTCGGCCCATGAGAAAATCAGGTTTACTTCTCTTTGGGCTGCTGGGCTCTTCGTGCCCCCCTGGTGGTTTATGTATGCCACCGCAGTGGCGTTGTCGGACTGTATCCTTACTGGCAGACCCTGAAGGGGGAGAGTCCAGGCGATCAGGGCCAGTCGAGCAGCTCTGATCTCTAGGATATTGATGGGAAGCAGTTTCTCTGCCTCCGACCACTGCCCTTGCTGGGTCTGTCCTTCTAGAACTGCCCCCCAACCTGATAGGCTGGCATCCGTGGTTACTATCTTCCACGTGATGGGGCAAAAGGATTTCCCCTTTGACAAATTTTGAGGGACCAGCCACCAGAACAGGCTGCGCCGGACTCCTGGGGAGAGCACTAACGGACGATCTAACGTCTGAATGGACTTGTTCCAAGCAGAGAGAATGGCTGCCTGAAGATATCTGGTATGGATCTGGGCGTAGGGCACTGCCTCGAAGGCGGCCACCATCTTCCCCAGCAGTCGCATACATAGGCGAATAGTCGGCCTCTTCTTGCCTAAGATCACTTGAACTGCTTGAGTTATTGATCTGACCTTTGCTTGAGGTAAAAATATCCTCTGGCAGTCTGTATCTAGCCGAAGGCCTAGATATTCCAACTGCTTTGTGGGTTTCAATATCGATTTTTCTTGGTTCACAATCCACCCGAATTCCTCTAGATGCTGAACTGTGCGAACTACTGCATGATTGAGGTTGGAGGCTGAGCTGTCGACAACCAGAAGATCGTCCCGGTATGCCAGGACCAAAATGCCTTCTGTCCTTAGGACGGCTAGCACCGGGGCTAACACCTTTGTGAATACCCGCGGAGCTGTTGCCAACCCGAAAGGGAGGACTACGAACTGGTAATGGCGGTGATCTATCATAAAACGAAGAAACCTGTGATGTGCCGGGTAGATCGGCACGTGCAGATACGCATCCTTTATGTCTATAGATGCTAGAAAGTCGTCTTGATGTAGGCTGGCTGCCACCGAACGTATGGACTCCATACGAAAGGTCTGAATCTTTAGAAAGCGATTTAGGCGTTTGAGGTCCAAGATAGGCCTGACGTCGCCATTGGGCTTTGGTATTATGAAAAGGTTGGAGTAGAATCCCAGACCCCATTCCTGGGTTGGTACTTCTACAATTACTCCTTGGAGTAAGAGACGATCCAATGCTTTTACAAGAGAGGCCCTCTTTAATGGGTTGCTTGGAAGACTTGACCCCTGAAAATGAGGAGGGGGGACTTCCCGAAACTCTAGCTTGTAGCCCGTGGCTACCACGGACCTTACCCAAGAGTCGGGAATTCTGGCCTTCCACACTTCGGAGAAGAACCGAAGCCTTCCCCCCACCCAAGAGAGTGGGGGCGCCCCTTCATGAATCTGACTTGATGACTGGTTTAACCGGCTTGCGAGACCATGGCCTCTTGCCTGCCGAGGCTTGTCCTTGTGGGCGGCTATTAAATGCTGAACGCCCGGGAGGCCGTCGATACTGACGGGAAGTTGAAGGGGCCGAGCCTGCGAAGGCCTGTCGCTTAAACGCGGGCCCACGCGATCTTGTCTTGACAGGCAAGAAAGAACTTTTACCACTTGATATGGTCTGGATATATTTATCTAGGTCTTCACCGAATAGTCTCCCACCATGAAAGGGAAATCCTGCTAAAAGCTTTTTGCAGGGTGCCTCTGCTGACCAGTTCTTCAGCCACAAAAGGCGACGCATATGAACCAACAGCAGAGATAAACGGGACGCCTGTTGAATGGAGTCCTTAATAGCATCTACTGCAAAGCAGAGAGCTCTTGGGAGGTCAGCCAATTCACAAGCTTGCTGAGCCGGTATGTCCCTTAATATTTGTTTAGTCTGATCCTTTAAAGCCTGACAAACGCCAATGGCTGCCACCGCTGGCTGAACCACGGCACCTACTGTGGTAAAAGAAGCCTTCAGTAGGGTCTCCAACTTTTTGTCGACTGGATCTTTAAACATCTGGACATTTTCCACCGGACAGGTCAGGAATTTATTTACGCAGGAAATGGCTGCGTCCACGGTAGGGAGTGCCCATTTCTTTGCAAATTCTTCTTCCATAGGATAGAGAATCGTGAACCTTTTAGGAGGGATAAAAATCCTATCAGGTCGAGCCCAATCCTGAAAAATCACGCTCTCCAGAAGGGGGTGAACCGGGAAAGACGCACCACTCAACGGTGCCTTCAAGGAACCTAGAGGATACCGCGGGGTGTTCTGACACTGGAAGTTTAAAAGCAGTGCGAACCATATCTGTCAGAGACTGGATCCACAGGCTCTCTGCTTGAGAAGCCGAAAAAATTTCATCTATAGTGGATGTGACGGTATTAGAGCATATCTCCGCCATTTTCTCCCTTCTTCTCCCATAAAAGAAATCACCCAATATTGCCCGACTAGGAATATCCCTGGAATCGCTGAATAATCCACACATGAGCCATGGCTTAATGCTGGATGTAACAGGACACACTTTAATGGCAAAACTCTACAGATTTATATACACAGTTTACAAGCTTGTCATCAATCAAAGAACAATGAAATCTCCACCCCCTTTTCCACACACTGGGGGTTTCCATACAGAGGCATTTCGGCACCGCAAAGCTTGACACATCACATTCTTTTGAATTGAATTAACCTTTAGAATACACAATCACAGATCTAAAAGACATTTAGTAATTATCTCCCAGAGAGAGAAGCCCCCAGGGGGTCAATCAATGTACACAATAGCCAGCCACAGAACAATGGAACTGTCTGGAGACCAGAGACAGGGCAGAAGACATTTACACCTGATAATAGAAAGGCTTTAGATAGGGTTATGACACAATGGACAATAAGTATCACTTATGAGTCTGTTGACCTGGCTGGGGTTCAGAATAACAATTAACACCTCTACACACTGGACAATAAAATGTATCTCACAAGCCCGACTCCGGTATGCCATTGAAGGGTCATTGTCCAATTATCCAGGTCTAGAGGCACACAGGCATTAAGATTAGCAGGGAGAGAATTGCACTGAAGTATATAGGCAATTGCATAAAAGTCCTTCACAATGGCCCCCCCTTTTCTCCCTGCTCCGGCAACTCGGTTGGACCTTTCCTGGTCCAGTAGAGTTGACGGGTTCAGAGCTTCTAGTCCGAGGTTAACTCCGTTTGGCGTGACAATCCATCGGCATTCCCGTTTTGCTTGCCTGGGCGGTAATGAATCGTAAAGTCATAGGGCTGTAAGGCCAAGCTCCAGCGTAGCAAACGGCCGTTGTCCCCTGAAACCCGGTTAAGCCACACCAAGGGATGGTGGTCGGTGATGAGAGTGAAAGCCCGGCCATAAAGGTAAGGTGTGAGCTTTTTGAGGGCCCATAATCGGATGGCAAGAGGCTCGCATTCAGTCCTCTCCAAAAGCCCCTGTCCCGGCTAGGCCTGTCACACATCCCCCCTTTTGGCAGGGGACTAACCCAGTAGGAGACACCAGATGGGTTGTCTCTGAATTTAGTCAGTAGTTCCAGTCCCCCAATGCCGGTATCCATACAGTACCCCAAATCACTTGCTCCAAACCGAGCATTACTCACCCCGCCATCTTCTGCCTCTCTCAGGGATCACGTCTGCCGCTGGGGAGAGGCCTGGACTAGCCCTTCTCCCTGGAGTCCTTTCAGCCGCTGGAGAGATGACAGGGTGGCTGGGCTCAGTCCATCATGCTGCTGGGGATCTGGGCCAACTGGCCACCATTTATGGGTTATACCAGTGGAGACTGAAGTCTCATCCACTGGTGTGAGGTGAAAATCCCCCAGTGCTTGCAAAGCAAAGCCGACATCCTCCTCTTTCAGTCCTGTACCATTTTCTGGGGTTGTGCCAGTGGAGACTGAAGTCCCAATCACTACCACAGGAACCCCTTCTTCTGTTAGGTGAAGGCAGAGGCCCGGGGCACTCTGCTCTGTTGCCAGCTCTTCCGCTGGGTTGCTCTGAGTGGAGACCACAGTCCCATCCACCGATATCCGCTCAAGCTGTAGTGGGGTGCAGCCGCCAGTAGCATCTTGTCCTGCTGCCAGGGATTCTGCTGGGAGTAAGAGCTTTACCACCTCAGCTGGTTGCTGGGGAGGGGGGCCAACCGCCCCGGCTCCCTGGAACTCCACAGTTGGTCCCGGTGCTGGACAGAGATGGCTGGCACTCTACCCTGTTGCCAGCACTTCTGCTGGGGGTGCATAATCCATAACATCCTCTGAACAGTCTATACATTCTGTAATCTGTGGCTGGGGAGTGATCGCCATCTTCTCACCCTGAGCCTCCGAAACTGCCACAGGGGTGGGGCAAAGGTCCTGAACCCTCTGTCCGGTGAACAGCGCTTCAGCTGGGGAAGTTCCTTGTAACTCCACAAATACTGCTCTTGGTGCTGGGCAGAGCACAATGAAGTTTGGCCCTTATCCCAGCTCTTCTGTTGGAGGCCCATCAGGTTGTTTTTCCTCAGCAGAAACATCTATTAAATCCCCTGTCTCTGGAACTGGTGCCTGGGGATAGGGGTTCACCATCTCATGTCCATGGAACCCAGAAGATGCTATAGGTACTGAGCAGAGGTTAGCAGAGCTCGGCCCTGCGGTCAGCACTTCAGCTTTGGGAATGGCAATCTCCAGATTTTCCACTGACGATTCACTGGCATACTGCTGGACAGGCACATTCCTCCATTCAAGATCGTCCCATGCAGAAACCGGATCAAGGTCAGTCGGCACTTGCTGCATCCGCCATAAGACCTCCGGGTCCATAGCTGCAGGGGCAGGTTGGCAAAGCACACTGTTACCCTGCCACATGGACGATTCTTCAGCCAGGATTTCAGTATTGTCCACTGGTATTTCCTGATAGTCCCAGGCAAAGGGAGCCCGGCGCTGAGCAGAGTCTAGCAACTGTTTGTAGGCGATCTCCAGGTCCCATTCCCGAGCGGCCAGAAATTCCAAATCTTCCTGTGACCAGTGCGCTTCCGAGATATTCAATTTTTTCTCTCTGTGCTCCATTATGTCCTCCAAGCGCCACTCCCGATCATCCCCAAAGTCGGGATCACTGGACATCCTCCAATACAACAATCCCAGGCCATCATATTCATAGCCTTCTGTGGGGCTGTCATCCGCTGACCACGGGCACTCTTGGGCTACATACCACCGGAGGGCTCTGTAGCTCTCATCCAGCTGCATCTCTGCCCGGAGCAGCCTGCTTAATTCTGCTATCCACTCCTGCTTCGGTTGTTCCCCCAACAACGGCAGTCGTACGTCATACTGCGGCCAGTACCTTGCATAGATGTAGGGCAGGACTTCTCCTTGGTGTTGCTGCTCCAGAGCTAGCGCTTCCTTCCAGAGTTGGCACCGAATCACATCTGCCCATCCCAGCAGGACCTCCTCTGATACTGGTCCTGTGTGCTGTATCCGCATCTCTTGTAACCTTCTTCTGAATTCCTCTTCCATGGTTACTGGTATCTGTACCTCTCCTCGTCTTTCATTTGGTGCTGCTTCTTTAGGCGTTGTCACCGATCGTCGTATTTCTGCAATTCTCAGCTCATGTTGCCGCTCTCGTTCTTTCTCATCAAAAGCTTTAAACGGAATCTTCCTTGTGTCTGCTGTGCTGTACTCACTGTTTGGAGAATGTGCGGCTGCTTGTTGGACTGCTGCCAGTTTTAACTGTAGCTCTGCGTCTCTTATTTGTTTAGCCTCCTCCGCTACCAGGGTCATCACTTTCAGCACCACATCCGCCGTTGGGTTCGGACCGAACCATGCTAATTTCTCTCTTATTAGCTTGTTAGCTGGTGATTCCTCATCCTGAACCACTGGTGTCCCCATCTCTTGTACTACAGGCCTTGCTGCAACCGAGTTCTCCTGGTCTAGCTCCATTTATTCTGCTATGATGACACGCTCGGTTTTGTTGCTAGCGATCCTTCCACAAACTTCCAGTAGTCCTTTCCGTGTATTTCTTTTAAGCAGGGTGTACCAGTCTTCCATTCACTGTTCCCAGTGTCTGCTTGGAATCCTGGTGTAAAGGAAGGTAGAAGGGAACATCCCGCTGCTGCCAACCAGTGTGACGGTAGTCAAACATATCTCCGCCATTCTCTCCCTTCTTCTCCCATAAAATAAATCACCCCAATATTCCCCGACTAGGAATATCCCTGGAATCGCTGAATAATCCACACATGAGCCATGGCTTAATGCTGAATGTAACAGGACACACTTTAATGGCAAAACTCTACAGATTTATATACACAGTTTACAAGCTTGTCATCAATCAAAGAACAATGAAATCTCCACCCCCTTTTCCACACACTGGGGGTTTCCATACAGAAGCATTTCGGCACCGCAAAGCTTGACACATCACATTCTTTTGAATTGAATTAACCTTTAGAATACACAATCACAGATCTAAAAGACATTTAGTAATTATCTCCCAGAGAGAGAAGCCCCCAGGGGGTCAATCAATGTACACAATAGCCAGCCACAGAACAATGGAACTGTCTGGAGACCAGAGACAGGGCAGAAGACATTTACACCTGATAATAGAAAGGCTTTAGATAGGGTTATGACACAATGGACAATAAGTATCACTTATGAGTCTGTTGACCTGGCTGGGGTTCAGAATAACAATTAACACCTCTACACACTGGACAATAAAATGTATCTCACAAGCCCGACTCCGGTATGCCATTGAAGGGTCATTGTCCAATTATCCAGGTCTAGAGGCACACAGGCATTAAGATTAGCAGGGAGAGAATTGCACTGAAGTATATAGGCAATTGCATAAAAGTCCTTCACAGTGGAACCTTCAATGTCTGAACCGTCGGGACTCGGGTCCGCTTGATCCCCCTGTGGGTCCAATTCCTCCGAAGAGAGGACCTCTGCATCTGACAACACCAATCTAGGTGACGGGGATCTAGCCCGTTTGCCACCTGGCAAAGAGCAGGCAATTAAAGCAGTTAACCTTTCCTCTAGCCCACCCAGAGTGGTCGCTAGCATTTCTTCCGTAACGTAAACGGGAATGGGTTGATTGGGGGCCGCCCCTCTGCCCCTAGCACCCTCAATGGCTCCTGCAACATGCTGTTCGGTGGTCTATCTGGTGAGGGTGGGACCGCTGGAGCCTGGCCCAAATCCTCTGACCCCGACTGAGACCCCTTTAGTTTTTTGGTACCTTTTGCAGCCTTAGCTGGTCCTGATCCCTTGGGAGCCATTGCACAACCTTGAGACACCCCTACAGCCAACACCCAACTGTTGTAGCTAGAAGTGAACCATTAATAAGAACAGGCTATGGTAAAAAATTTCCAAATTTTCATACGCCCGAGAAGGCGGCAATACCGAGGAAAGTCCTGTGAGTATTGCCACACCAATGCCCGTTAGCTGGAGCCCAAGGTTGCACCGACTCAGATACTGCCAGATCTAAGGCTGAGTCCCTTTAAGAAAAAAACCTCTTTTTTTTTTCTGGTCAGTATGGAGCTAAGTCCAGACCTGAAGATCCACAAACCCCCACTGGGTGTCACTGTTAGCCAGAAATAGCTCAGCTGCGCGCTCTGTGTCCTCAGCCTCCTCTGCTTTCAGGAGGGAATGACCAGCCAGGAAATGCTTTGCTGCTTTGAGACCTGACGCTGCTGGCCCGCCCCCCCCCCCCCATGTAAAAGGCGGCGCGCGCCCCCCCCCCCCCCCCCCACGCTGAAACCAACATGGAGGAAGCAGAAAGCAGAGGAGAAGCCTGGACCAGCGCTAGCAACCCAACAGACACCAGGCAAGACACTAATCTTTATTGTAGTGCACACATAGAGGAAGCTGTCCCCATAGGCTTCCTAAGAAACAGGAGTTTTGTCAGCATTTCCTCCCTATAACACGTGGGGCTGCAGTATCATGCTAACAGGCAGATCTGGGGGGAGTAGCAAATACATATCTTTAAAAGCATACATATACCTACATGTTATCTGGGTAAACATTAGTACATCCCATCCTGCCTCAAAAGACATAGTGGAGATAGTGGCTGATGCACAAGCATACCATTAGCCGACCCAGAACCCCCAGGGGGATACCTACTGTTGAACCAAGTCCCGCAGGTTCCCTCTTACCTGCTCCACGCCGCAGGGTATTGCAAAATGCAAGAGGCCCAACCTTCCCCCATCTCCGTGGGTATTGTCTTGGACCTTCAGGGACCGGGGTCCTGTGTTAAGGAACCCACACACCTGGACCTATATAGCATCCTGGCATCAGTAGCGTTTAGTTCTTGGAAGAGACTAAGGCACTGGAGCCCAGAATCCAGCCCTCCAAGGAGAGGCATTATAGGCAAAACCCCACTCCAGCAGGGCCCGGGTACCGTACACCTTGGCTTTGAAGCACTTCGGACGGATCCGGCTAGCTATCCTGGGTCCCGAGACCTCCGAGGGACAGCTAGACGTGACCAACACCTAAGACACTGGCGAAAAAACTGAAGCACTCCCAGTGGGAGGGGGTTATATAGGGAGGAAACTTCCTGTGAAATTGATTACACCAGTGTCCACACCTGAAGGTACCCATATAACCCAAGTGTAATGGCTATGCGCTCTGTGTCCCGTGATGTACGATAAAGAAAACGGGAGCCCCTTCCTTAGGTAACGTGGTCGCCTTGTTCAGCCTGGACATAGGGGGGTCCACTGACGGAGGAGAGATCCACTTTTTTTAGAAAGTCCTCCTCAAACGAGTAACGGACCACAAAGTATTTTGGGACAGAAAAAACTTTCTGCGGCCGATCCCATTCCTTGTACAATATTTAGTCCAGATATGGAACACAAGGAAACACTTTTGTGGATGTGGGGTGGCTTGCGGAACCCAAAAAGGACCGGCATCTCTGATGTCATCGCCGAATCCTCAAGTTTTTGAGCATCCCGCACCGCAGTGATAAGAGCTCCAACAAACGCCTTATCATGCGCTGACCCTGAAGCACAGTCATCCTCACTGTCCATGTGGGCTAGGCCTGCATCTTCTGACATAACGGAACCAGGGCCGGACGCAGTAGCAGGGCCCGATTCTGTGTCAGAGACATACCCAGAAGAAGGCGGAGGGAGGGGGTGCTTTTTACCCCCCTTCTGGCCACTCACCGCTTCAATCCTGGCAACAAACGCCTCAAGGACTGCCGTCATAGTATCCACTGGCATGTCTGGGGGAGAAGCCTCCGGTTTGGACGCCATGCTCATCCACTGTAATGCCACCCTTTTACTGCAAGGCAAGACCCACAGGTCACCCTCCCGGCTACAACAGAGAGCAGGGGACCCCCCCAGAGGACTCACCACCCAACCAGGCTGTATGCTGCTGTGACTGCTCAGAGAGCTGTCCATGCTGTGCCGTCCCTCAGGAAGTGTGCTGGTGCCGTTCGTGCCGTTATTCTGGCCGCTAAAGGCAAAATTCCCATCCAAAATGGCAGCCGACGTGAAAAAAAACAGCATGCGGGCTACAAGAAAATGGTCCCCGATCGCTATTAAAAGCGGCCGTGACAAAATGGCGGCCGAGCACATTGTAAAACACAACCAGCGCAAAACCACACAGTGAAAAAACAGCCAACATGCAGGACCCCTGTAAGTCCCCCCGCACACACGGCAGCAATAAAAAAGAACACAGCACCCGTGACAGCAGTCACAGCCCCCGAATGGAGCCCCCCAGGCGGACCCCCCATCTCACGGCCAACCACTCAACATGCGGGCAAGGAGGGAGAGGAAGGGAGAGAGGAAAGTAGAGCGGAACCCCCGATCGACCTCCCAGGAACGCACCAGGCAAACCACCATGCCACGACAAGGGGACACTACTTACCCATCCTGCGACCACCAACTGGAGGCATTCCATACAGACCCAACATCCACGCTGTTACGGCATTGGCTGTTGGCCCGGCACACTGTGACACGGCCATAGAGGTCATATATGTGCCCTGGAGCGTATAGCTCACCGGCCACCCCTGGAGCAACGGGCATGTCGTGGACAGCCCAGCGCGTAGCTAAAGGCCGGCACACTCTCGATGGCCGAACATGGGGGGGGGGAACTACAAGGATCGAGGATCCAGCCTGCCACCCAGTCGGCAGGTGAATGTAGATCCAAGGATCCAAAAAAGCAGGAAAAAATAAAATAAAAGCGAAAAAAAAATTGCAAAAAAAATCTCTAGAGCACATGGGCCCAGAAGAGCCATGTCATCTCCTAATGCTAGGCAGAAAGAAATGGGGCTGCATGAGGCAGAATGAGGGATGTACCCAGGGGATCCGCCCCCTGGGAGGTACTGTGCTGTGAGAAGTGTTTTTTACACTTAAAGTGCTGATTTCTGCCTAGTCTCTCCTAAAAGGAAGGATAATACCCTAAGGTCAATTGCTGCTGTGTCCGTCCATGAACGGAAGAGAAATGAACATTTTACTAGCAGCTGAACCCCAGAATGTCCAGAAATCCATCCTAGAGACATGAACTGTGTCTGCAGCACAGAGAAGGAAGATTATCCCAGAGAAATACAGGAATACAGGACGGGGAACACAGCTCAGGAAAGTGACCAGGGGATTACAGGCTGATATCACCCAGTCCCCGCCCTACTCTGGACCAATCAGTGAGCAGTATGGGTGGAGGAATGGATTTAGTGTTAATGACCCACCTGTGCTGATCTCTGTAGGAGTGTCCTCCTCTATAAATGTCCCTGTTATTCCATCCTCCTCCATAGACTGCTGATCATCCCTCACATACGTCTCTTCTTCTTCTGATTTCACCTCAAATTCTATATCGATTGGATCTCCACTCTAAACCAAGAGAATGAGAGAGAATATCATCTGTAAGATATAAGCTTTATTATTGTGACATCACATCTATAAAATCCACACATCCCCCCACAAGTCCATGTCTAGATGTTCCGTCCCACCAACCTTTAAATAAGGAGGGATGGTGTGACCTTCCTGTGTGGAATCCCGGGAATACAGAGGACGGGTACATCTCTCTGGTGGGTTCCTGGTATTAGGTGGCTCCATCATATCCTTGTGTCCTTCTGATAACTCCTCCATCACTCCATACTCCTCATCCTCCTCTTTATACTCTTCTTTGACAACAATATTATCATCCCCGAGGTTTCCACTCTGAATATATAATAAAACATTCATTGTAACAAACATGCTGTGTATAAATCAGATCTACCAATAATTGTCACTCACCTACCTGATAATGGTGGGGGATGGTGTGACCTTCCTGTGTGGAATCCCGGGAATACAGAGGACAGGGACATCTCTCTGGGGTGTTTCTGTAGCTGGATGACTCCACCATGGTGTCCTGGTACAGATCTTTGTGTCCTTCCTCCATCACCCCATCCTCATCATCCTCCACTTTTATCTCTTCTTTAACCTCAACTTTAGGATCTCTCAGGTCTCCACTCTGAATATAGAATAAAAATGACATCAATAGTAACAATGCAGATAATGTACAGATCCTAATGATACGATCAGTGATTGTTCCTCATCTACCTGATGATGGTGGGGGATGGTGTGACCTTCCTGTGTGGAATCCCGGGAATACAGAGGACGGGGACATCTCTCTGGTGGGTTCCCATTACTGGATCCATCTGTAGGAAACACACACACTGACTGAATCCATTGTTTCTATGTGTTTATCAGATGATGGGGGATGGGGGTGGAGCCTCCGTACTGCTCTCTCCTTTACAATAAAGTCTCCTCTTACCCGGTGATGTGAGGGGCGGCTGATTGTCCATCATGACGTCCTTGTAGAGATCCTTGTGTCCTTCTAAATACTCCCACTCCTCCATGGAGAAATAGACAGTGACATCCTGACACCTTATAGGAACCTGACACACACAATGATACAGTCACCATCCAGACACACCCCTTGTCTGTTACTGGATAATGTCCCAGAATCCTCCTCACCTCTCCTGTCAGCAGCTCCATCATCTTCTTGGTGACTTCTAGAATCTTCTCCATGTTGTGTCTCTCGGGTTTTAGGGAGTCACATGGAGGCACTGTGATGGTCATGTGATCACCAGACTTCACAAGAGGAAATCTCTGTATTGGAGAACCAATAGGAATATCATGTTAGATTCCCAGAATCCTCCTCACCTCTCCGGTCAGGTCTGTATTATTAATAGAGATAAGAGTGATGTCATGTGACCTCCCAGAATCCTCCTCACCTCTCCGGTCAGGTCTGTGTATTATTAATAGAGATAAGAGTGATGTCATGTGACCTCCCAGAATCCCCCTCACCTCTCCGGTCAGGTCTGTATTAATAGAGATAAGAGTGATGTCATGTGACCTCCCAGAATCCCCCTCACCTCTCCGGTCAGGTCTGTATTATTAATAGAGATAAGAGTGATGTCATGTGACCTCCCAGAATCCCCCTCACCTCTCCGGTCAGGTCTGTGTATTATTAATAGAGATAAGAGTAATGCCATGTGACCTCCCAGAATCCCCCTCACCTCTCCGGTCAGGTCTGTGTATTATTAATAGAGATAAGAGTGATGTCATGTGACCTCCCAGAATCCTCCTCACCTCTCCGGTCAGGTCTGTGTATTATTAATAGAGATAAGAGTGATGTCATGTGACCTCCCAGAATCCCCCTCACCCCTCCGGTCAGGTCTGTGTATTATTAATAGAGATAAGAGTGATGTCATGTGACCTCCCAGAATCCCCCTCACCTCTCCGGTCAGGTCTGTATATTATTAATAGAGATAAGAGTGATGTCATGTGACCTCCCAGAATCCCCCTCACCTCTCCGGTCAGGTCTGTATTATTAATAGAGATAAGAGTGATGTCATGTGACCTCCCAGAATCCCCCTCACCTCTCCGGTCAGGTCTGTGTATTATTAATAAAGATAAGAGTGATGTCATGTGACCTCCCAGAATCCTCCTCACCTCTCCGGTCAGGTCTGTGTATTATTAATAGAGATAAGAGTGATGTCATGTGACCTCCCAGAATCCCCCTCACCTCTCCGGTCAGGTCTGTGTATTATTAATAGAGATAAGAGTGATGTCATGTGACCTCCCAGAATCCTCCTCACCTCTCCGGTCAGGTCTGTGTATTATTAATAGAGATAAGAGTGATGTCATGTGACCTCCCAGAATCCCCCTCACCCCTCCGGTCAGGTCTGTATTATTAATAGAGATAAGAGTGATGTCATGTGACCTCCCAGAATCCTCCTCACCTCTCCGGTCAGGTCTGTATTATTAATAGAGATAAGAGTGATGTCATGTGACCTCCCAGAATCCCCCTCACCTCTCCGGTCAGGTCTGTATTATTAATAGAGATAAGAGTGATGTCATGTGACCTCCCAGAATCCCCCTCACCTCTCCGGTCAGGTCTGTATATTATTAATAGAGATAAGAGTGATGTCATGTGACCTCCCAGAATCCCCCTCACCTCTCCGGTCAGGTCTGTGTATTATTAATAGAGATAAGAGTGATGTCATGTGACCTCCCAGAATCCTCCTCACCTCTCCGGTCAGGTCTGTGTATTATTAATAGAGATAAGAGTGATGTCATGTGACCTCCCAGAATCCTCCTCACCTCTCCGGTCAGGTCTGTGTATTATTAATAGAGATAAGAGTGATGTCATGTGACCTCCCAGAACCCCCCTCACCTCTCCGGTCAGGTCTGTATTATTAATAGAGATAAGAGTGATGTCATGTGACCTCCCAGAATCCTCCTCACCTCTCCGGTCAGGTCTGTGTATTATTAATAGAGATAAGAGTGATGTCATGTGACCTCCCAGAATCCCCCTCACCTCTCCGGTTAGCAGGTAGATGATCTCCAGGGTGAAGTTTAGTATCTTCTCAGTCATGTGACTCCGGTCCTCCTCCATCCTCATTGGTGGCATCATCAGGTCTCCTTGTAGACGGATAACTTTGGGAAATGAAAGTAAGAATTATTTGGATGGTATTGGTGACACAATAACAGGATGTGTGGTGGTGGTGGTGGTGGGGGGCGGTGTAGTTGAAGAACTACTACCCCCATGGGAACTGTGGTGGAAATTTGAAGATGTATTTATTATGTATTGTCATATTGGCACCCAGTCTTGACACTTCCCCAACCCGCTCTAAATAGAACTGATTGGGGCAGTCTGAAGCTGGTTGAGATACATTTCCTGACTTGGAGAAGGGTGCTTGAAGAGTGGGAGTGTCGCCGGCGCGAGGGCCTCTGTGTAATGCACAGATATTCGCCTGTGCGCCGCCTCACTCTCCGGGCACACTATTGGTTTAACGGATGTGTGCTTTTGTCATCTCTATGTCTGATCAACATATAAATGGTGGCATGAGCACACAGCTGCATATAGGCTCCCCTCATCAGGAACTGTGTTCATTGGTTATAGTATTTCTGTATCATATTGTGTTATTGTATTATTATTATTATTGTGTTACTGTATTGAATCCCTGTTGGAAGGGTTTATCTGTGCTGCCATTCCCTATATATGGGCATTTGCTGTATTGAGCCCACATGCTGTGACATCACTTCCCATAGAGGAGGTCACATGCTGTGTCATCACTTCCTATGGTCACATGCTGTCATCTCCTCCAATCAGAGGTGGTCTGTGAAATCTATTGTGTTAATAAAACTGCCTGCAGGGGGCGTCGGCAGGGCAGTTATGCCTGGTAGCGATGGATGAGAACAAGCTGTTGTGGTGTCTTTGATTTGTATGGCAGACCGAATGCATGGTGAGTGAAACTTTTAGCTTAAACATGGCATTATCTCATTAAGATGGAGGGTGTGCTTTTTAGCACAGGGCAAAGTGGCGGTGTGCTCTGCATAAAGCCAATTTGTCCACGACAGAACACATTTAGTGCTTTCTACATTTTCGTGGGCCTTGTGCCGTATCAGAATTCCCCTTTTCTCTGTTGGGCTTGGTTGGTTTCTGAACTGGATTTGATTAGATCTTCAGACAAGGAATGATAAATACGATCCTTCCTGTGACTTGTTTGCTCTGAGGCAGTGCTGTGAGGTCATTGGAGAGTCACCATGATGTCCAGGAAGGGGAACTTGGTGACTTTTGGTCAGAGTTCCCGGCTAATCTGCATAATTGCCAGAACTCCGGCGTAAGGCTCCAATCTCTGGTCCTCTGCTGACTGACAGGAGTGATGTCACCCTCTGCAGTAAGAGAAGGGATTGGATTGGATAGCAGGAGGATGCTCTGGTTTCTCTTCAGAACAAAGAAAATCTTCCTGGCCTTTTGGTTAAGACCAAGTGTATTACCTGTTCTTATCAGTTGTCAGAGGAGCGCTGAAGCACCTCTGTTGGGAGGGTGGATGCAATCCAATGGTGTCATTGCACCTGGAAGGGTGGTTTCAGCAGGGACTATGCCGAGCTGCCCGATAGATACTGGGGGCCGGCCAAAGATCGAGTCTGAGCCATCTGGAAGGGCGCTTCTGGTGGGGATAGGGAGGCATGCAGTCGAAGCCAGAGGTCTGGGATCCTAAACTTCATGCCTGGATTTGATGCAGTTCCTAACCCTCCCTTGCCAGTTTCTTGAGAGGGAACACTGCCCCTATCCTTCTGGTGGGAGGGTTCAGTGGGTAGCTAGTATCTCTTGAGTATAATTAGGTAAGGAGCAAAGGGGGCGTAAGGGCACTCTCCCTGAGCTTCTGGAGCTCCTGATCCTTCCTGGTGGGGATGGGGAAGGGGACTGTGTCTGTCCGGGCTGTGGGCCAAGCGCTCCGTTGAAAAGCCTATGGTGATGTGCCAGTCCAGGGGTGCCATAATTGCACTTGTGTACCCCTTGCCACATTTGCTTTTTGGCACCTTGGTCACGTCACTATATCACACTTTTTAACCACCTGCCTCTAGGGCCGGGCCTTTTGGTCAGGACCAGACGAATTTTTGATTCCTGCACAATGGTCACTTTTTCACTCTCCTCATCTTCCTTCAACCCCATTTTCTTTTTGTTTTCCCTTTATTTGTCACTTTTATGTCTTTTTTTTGTTGGGCGTTCACATTTGTCACGTTTGATTAGTAGGGTGCGGGTCCTCGGGCCAGCCCTGAACGTCTTTGGGAGTGGGTGGACATGGCCTTCTGGCTTCGGGGGAGCCCCACCTAGTACTTGGAGGGTTCTGTTTCGGCAGACCCTCTAAGGAATGGGGTCTGTGTCGGCTTTGGTTGCACAGACCATGTGAGTACCTCAGTCCCTGTCAGGAGCCTAACGCCCCGGGGAACTGGGTTGGGTCCTTCTTATGGAGGACCAATTGACGTAAGTACTCGTTTGTACTTTTTTGTAGCACCTCTTTATATGCACATTTTTTATGCACCGGGTGGAAGTTTTTTGTGTGTGTTTTGCACGCCATTAGCTTTTCAATAGAGCAGGAGGATGCTGCTGGTCAGTAGAGAGCTGAGATGGAGGAGTCGGTTATCTTCCCTCCAATTGGTAGAAGAAGGGCAGTGGGGGTGAGGGGTTTGTTCTCTTAGTTGCCATGTATACTGTAGTATCCAGGACATGGGTGGTGGTGGGTTCCTGGGGCTCTGAATTCCAGCACCAAGCACTGCCAGACCCTGTGTCATGGGAAGGTATTGGATTGTCTTCCTGTATGCAAAGCACTGACCACCCATCTGCACAAACAGGCCTCTTTTAGGTATGAGTGCCCACCAAGGGGTGAGGGACTGCCTTTCTTCATTGCACTTGGTATCTTAAAAAAAATTTTTGACCAGTGAGATGGTAAGAAGGTGAAGGTCGCCTTCATTTCCTGGCAGGAGTTCTGTAAGAAGGTTCTGAAAAGTAAGTGCAGGTGGTAGGACCATCATAGACCAAGAGATCCCCTTCCTACCTTAGAGTCCCCCCTGATCCCTACAACTGCCTCTTCCCTCAGAGCCCTGCTTCCCACCAACCCTATCAAGCTCCACTGCCTCCTCAGGGGCCCCAAAGTCCTCAAGCCTCACTACCCCGAGATGTTCCTCAGCTCCTCTACTTCCCTCAGAACCCCCTGAGATGTTCCTCAGCTCCTCTACTTCCCTTAGAACCCCTTTAGATGTTCTTCAGCTCCTATACTTTCTTTAGAACCCACTGAGATGTTCCTCAGCTCCTCTACTTCCCTCAGAACCCCATGAGATGTTCCTCAGCTCCTCTACTTCCCTCCAAACCCCCTGAGATGTTCCTCAGCTCCTCTACTTCCCTCAGAACCCACTGAGATGTTCCTCAGCTCCTCTACTTCCCTCAGAACCCACTGAGATGTTCCTCAGCTCCTCTACTTCCCTCAGAACCCCATGAGATGTTCCTCAGCTCCTCTACTTCCCTCAGAACCCACTGAGATGTTCCTCAGCTCCTCTACTTCCCTCAGAACCCACTGAGATGTTCCTCAGCTCCTCTACTTCCCTCAGAACCCCATGAGATGTTCCTCAGCTCCTCTACTTCCCTTAGAACCCCTTTAGATGTTCTTCAGCTCCTATACTTTCTTTAGAACCCCCTGAGATGTTCCTCAGCTCCTCTACTTCCCTCAGAACCCCCTGAGATGTTCCTCAGCTCCTCTACTTCCCTCAGAACCCCATGAGATGTTCCTCAGCTCCTCTATTTCCCTCCAAACCCCCTGAGATGTTCCTCAGCTCCTCTACTCCCCTCAGAACCCACTGAGATGTTCCTGAGCTCCTCTACTTCCCTCAGAACCCCCCCTGAGATGTTCCTCAGCTCCTCTACTTCCCTACCTACCTCGTGAGATGTTCCTCAGCTCCTCTACTTCCCTAACTACCCACGTAGACCGCCTAACCAACAATACGGCTATATGGAAAGAGAAGACAACTACTATGAAAGATCCCCATACTCGTACAATCAGAACCAACCTAGGTCCACCCACCAAGGGGATTTTCCTCGGGATCAGGAAGACTACCCCAGGGGGGGAGAACAAAACGGGGTTCGAGAGGGGGGCGACGTGCCCGGTCGAAAAAGAAGAAGAGTATAGCAGGAGCAGGTATCTTTAATCTTAGTGTAGTCCAACTCACAGAAGCAGAAAAAGTAGTCCTGGACAAGGGTTTGAAATTTGTCCCTCCCAAAACCCTGAACAAATTCAATACCTTTATTGACGTGCAAAAATATGTTCGAAAGCTTAATATCCAAAGATACTTCATTAGTAATCCCAGTAGACCTAATCTCCCAGAAATATCTTTGCAGATGGTACATACCGGACTCTCCAATCCATCTTTATTCAACCCCTCGTGCCCTTAAAAGACCTAGATGAACTTCCCCTCAAAAGGACCTACTCTGACCCTAAAATCAAGATGGGCTTAAAAGGTTTGTGTGAACATAAGGACCTTGTTATTCGTCCAGCGGATAAGGGGGGGGGGGGGGATAGTCGTTCTAGATAAATCTGCGTATCATGGAGAAATGTCCCGCATTCTGGGAGATATTGAAACCTACGTTAAGTTGCCCTCCAATCCCACATCTAAAATTAAAGCCTCTCTAACCAAACTTATTGAAACCGGAACACGCAAGGGCATTTTAGATAAAAAGGAACGAAGTTACCTCATCCCCAGAGTTCTACGGATTCCTGTAATGTACTACTTGCCTAAGATCCACAAGGATGGTGCATGCCCTCCCGGTAGGCCCATCATAAGTGGTATCAACTCTGTCACCTCCCGCTTAGGGAAATATATTGATTTCCATTTACAGCCGGTCGTTAAACATATTCCCTCATATCTTAAAGACACGAGACACACAATTGCAAGACTCCAAGAGGTTACGTACAGTGAGGATATCATGCTGGTAACAGCGGATGTAGCCTCTCTGTACACCAGTATTGCCCATGATTTGGGGTTCGAAGCGGTTAAGTGCTTTCTCGGCAGGGTTGACTATCTTCCCACCATACAAAAAGAATTCATATTAGACCTTTTGAAATTTGCCACCTCAAACAATTATTTTTGGTATGGTGGAGAATTTTATTTGCAACAAAAGGGGGTGGCGATGGGGGCCAAATTTGCCCCCAGTCTGGCCAATATCTTCATGGTCAAATGGGAGGAGGATGTCGTCTATGCTTTCAATCGACCAGAGATTGTTCTCTGGGCTCGATACATAGACGACATCCTCCTCCTATGGAGAGGCGATCGCCAATCCTTGGATGAATTTATGTCTGCTCTGAATTGTAATGAAGTTGGGATCAGCCTTTCATATGAGGCAAGCTTTTCTAATATCCATTTCCTGGATCTAGAGATCCAGGTTCAGGATAATCAGTTGACAACGAAAACGTATTTTAAAAGCACAGACCGCAACGGCTATATTCCAACAGACAGCTGCCACCACCCGCTTGGCTAAAATCCGTACCACGGAGCCAATTGTTACGGATAAGACGTAATTGTTCTAATATCCAAGATTTCCATATCCAAGCACAAATTCTGAAGAATAGATTCTTGGATAAAGGTTATTCCAGCTATGAGGTTGACAGGGAGATAGACAGGATTGGAAGCATTGATCGCACTACATTAACAATAGAAAGACAAAAAGCGATCCAGGAACCAAGATTTAGGAACTCCTTTTTTAGTTCAGTATAGACAAATTAAGGATATCATTAACAAGCACTGGAGGATCTTGAAAGAAGATTGCATTCTGGGACCAGTACTTCCCACTAATGCAATGGTAATATACAGAGGAGCCACATCTCTCAAAAACCAGGTAGCACCTAACATTTCAGATCCCCCTGTTAAGCCCTCCTTTTTTCCCCCTCTCAAAGGGTTTTCATCCCTGCAGGAGGTGTAAGGTGTGTGTCAATAACATAAATGGGAGGAGGAAAACAATCAGCTTTAGATCCACCCATACAGGGATGGAGTTCCCGATGAAGCACTTCTCCACATGCGCTACGACACATGTTGTGTACCTCATCACCTGCCCTTGTGGAAAACAGTACGTTGGTCGCACCATACGGAGCTTTTCCACAAGGGTAGGTGAGCACATTGCGAAAATTAAGAGCTATACAAAACACACTGTACCCAGACATTTTCTGGAAAAGCAGAACAAGAAACTTGAGGGAACTAGTTTCCAAATAATAGACAAGTTTGTACCTCATTGGAGAGGAGAGCCTAGTATAAGAGGGGCATCTAAGTTGGAAGTATATTGGATTTTCCAACTCAAAAGTTACGTACCTTATGGTTTAAACGTGGAATGGGATGTGAACGCCTTCATCAATCAATCTTGATGAGGGACTTTCATAGATCAACGTTCACACCCATTACCCTTTTTATTTCTGCAACACTGTAGTGTAGATCAGGAGTCTCCAAACTACGGCCCTCCAGGTGTTCAGGAACTACAATTCCCATCATGCCTAGCCATGTCTACTAATGTCAGAGTTTTACAATGCCTCATGGGAAGTGTAGTTCCACAGCAGCTGGAGGGCCGTAGTTTGGAGATCCCTGGTGTAGATAGTACATACACATATGGTGCCAGTGTTCGCTTTCTGCGATTGATCTCATTCCAGGCGATCATTCAGACGCCAAGGAGTGATGTATCAATACTATGCAGATGGCCAACATTGATATCATGTGGTTCCATATGCAATTTGTATTCATATAGTTTTTTGATAATCCCCCCCTTTGCGATCAATCGATGGTTGGTTTAATTGATCACAATCTAAACGGACACATAGATGCACCATGTACCAATGTTATTTGTAAACACCATTCATATATACATATCGTTTTCTGTATATTTTTTCTTTTCATAATATCATAACATAATTGGTCTAGATCAGAGGTGGGCAAAGTACGGCCGTATACGGCCCGGCGGACCTTTTAATCCGGCCCCCGGATAGCTGTGGCCCGTCGCAACAGGACAGGCACACCAGACCAGAAAGGGGCCCCCAAGCTGGCTCGTTTGTCTGCCTGTTGCTATGTTCACAGGCCTCCCCCCTCCCCCCCGTGGGCCGGCAGGGGGAGGAGGGGTGTTCGCAGGGGGGGGGGGGGCGTTTTTTTGCGGCCCCCGCAAATTGGCGCGGTTACCCAGGACATCTGCCGTCCGGGGTCCCGCAGCGTCATTCCGCTACAGTGCAGCCGTCCCTCTCTCTCCACTGACTGCAACACACAGTCACACACCGACTCCTCCCCCCCTCTTGGCTCAATGTGTACAGGAGGAGGAGCCGAGAAGAGACACTACTGAGAGAGCCATGCTGCACAGTAACCAGGAGGTAAGGGGGGGGGGGGGGAGCAGATACGAGGTGAACATATGAAGTGATAGGAGAGGAGAGGGTGATATGTGGATATGGGCTGGGGAGTGATTTGAGAGGGAAGATGATATGTGCTAGTGGGGGGGGTCCGTCCGTCCCCCACTAGCACATATCATCTTCTCTCTCAAATCACTCCCCAGCCCATATCCACATATCACCCTCTCCCCCCAAAAGATGCTCTGTCCCCCTGTACTCCTCATCACACCCTGTACTACTCATCCCACCCTGTACTCATCTCATCCCACCCTGTACTCATCTCATCCCACCCTGTACTACTCATCCCATCCCATCCCACCCTGTACTCATCCCATCCCACCCTGTACTCATCTCATCCCACCCTGTACTCATCTCATCCCACCCTGTACTACTCATCCCACCCTGTACTACTCATCCCATCCCATACTACTCTCATCCCATCCCATCCCACCCTGTACTCATCCCATCCCACCCTGTACTACTCATCCCACCCTGTACTACTCATCCCACCCTGTACTCATCCCATACTACTCATCCCACCCTGTACTCATCCCATACTACTCATCCCACCCTGTACTACTCATCCCATCCCATCCCACCCTGTACTCATCCCATCCCACCCTGTACTCATCCCATCCCACCCTGTACTCATCCCATCCCACCCTGTACTCATCCCATCCCACCCTGTACTACTCATCCCATCCCACCCTGTACTACTCATCCCATCCCACCCTGTACTACTCATCCCACCCTGTACTCATCCCATCCCACCCTGTACTCATCCCATCCCACCCTGTACTCATCTCATCCCACCCTGTACTCATCTCATCCCACCCTGTACTCATCCCATCCCACCCTGTACTCATCCCATCCCACCCTGTACTCATCCCATCCTGTACTCATCCCATCCCACCCTGTACTCATCCCATCCCACCCTGTACTCATCTCATCCCACCCTGTACTCATCCCATCCCACCCTGTACTACCCACCCTGTACTCATCTCATCCCACCCTGTACTCATCTCATCCCACCCTGTACTACTCATCCCACCCTGTACTCATCTCATCCCACCCTGTACTACTCATCCCACCCTGTACTCATCCCATCCCACCCTGTACTCATCCCATCCCACCCTGTACTCATCCCATCCCACCCTGTACTCATCTCATCCCACCCTGTACTCATCTCATCCCACCCTGTACTCATCCCATCCCACCCTGTACTCATCCCATCCCACCCTGTACTCATCCCATCCCACCCTGTACTCATCCCATCCCACCCTGTACTCATCCCATCCCACCCTGTACTCATCCCATCCCACCCTGTACTCATCTCATCCCACCCTGTACTCATCCCACCCTGTACTCATCCCATCCCACCCTGTACTCATCCCATCCCACCCTGTACTCATCCCATCCCACCCTGTACTCATCTCATCCCACCCTGTACTCATCTCATCCCACCCTGTACTCATCCCATCCCACCCTGTACTCATCCCATCCCACCCCACCCTGTACTCATCTCATCCCACCCTGTACTCATCCCATCCCACCCTGTACTCATCCCATCCCACCCTGTACTCATCCCATCCCACCCTGTACTCATCTCATCCCACCATGTACTCATCCCATCCCACCCCACCCTGTACTCATCTCATCCCAACCTGTACTCATCTCATCCCACCCTGTACTCATCTCATCCCACCCTGTACTCATCCCATCCCACCCCACCCTGTACTCATCTCATCCCACCCTGTACTCATCTCATCCCACCCTGTACTCATCTCATCCCACCCTGTACTCATCTCATCCCACCCTGTACTACTCATCCCAGATTCCCACCCTGTACTACTCATCCCAGATTCCCACCCTGTACTACTCATCCCACCCTGTGCTCCTCATCCCACCCTGTACTACTCATCCCAGATTCCCACCCTGTACTCCTCATCCCACCCTGTACTCCTCATCCCAGATTCCCACCCTGTACTCCTCATCCCACCCTGTGCTACTCATCCCACCCTGTGCTACTCATCCCACCCTGTGCTACTCAGTCTGCAGGAGCGATGTCCAAAAATTAAAAAAATGTTCTTGTAAGGCAACCTCACTTTTTCATTGTTTAACTATATAACAAGTACTCGTACCAGTTGTCCAACAATGATATTTACTGCTTTTTCTAAAGAAATACAATTGATTTTATGCAGTATTGAGTTTAGCCTTTTGGCCCGTCCCTCCAAAATATTTTTAGTTTCTCATGTGGTCCCATCGAAAAAATAATTGCCCACCCCTGGTCTAGATGGTATTTTATAATTCCCGTTGCCCCCCTCCATGAGACCGATATGGGTGTTTGTCTGCGACCAGCTTGGCTCACTTGTCCTCTCTTCTTTGAATGGTGTAAACCTAGAATGATCCTTGGTTCCCCTGGAGCGCACGTTCCTTGCGAGTGGAACGCATGACGCCAGCGTACTTCCGCACCATGTGATGTCCGCGCTGTGGGAGCGGGACGTGCTGGTGTCTGGAACGCACAGGAGCGCATATCGGTGACGTCAGGACGCCACGTTGGTTGCGCACACAGAGGCGGAGTTCAACTCGCCGGAATACGGAGCGCCCTAGCTTCTCTCTATCCACGGGAGCGAGTGAAGGGGATGTGACAACACTACCTATGGTAGTGATTGGGTATACACCAGATATTCCCGCCCATATACTTCTATACTCCTAGAGTTCTATAGCCCCTCTTCCTCCTATGAGAGGAGAGAGGGGGCCAGCAACCACACCTCCATGTGAATGATTGGGCTATGCAATATTGATGCCCGCCCATACACTTCCGGGATTTGGAATGCAAACACCACTCACGTGTTAGATTTGACACGCACGCCAGCTTTGATGGAGGTCTCATGGACGCGGATATTACGGGCCTATAAATGCAGGTAAGAAGCATGTCACAGTTGGATACCCCAGTTGAAGTCTGTATGAGACGAAACCGGTCGGGTCACTGACTTGCTAAGTCTTTACTGCATTTTTGTTTCCCCTTTGGGAATACCTCTGTCCACCCATCAAGGGGGAGAGTTGTTGTTATTATATACAGGCTTTTTTCTTTTCACGTGTGGTTTTGTATTTTACGTTTTAAGTGATCCCGGTCACAAGTGTGATGTAGTGGAATTTTATTTATTTTATTAAATTGGTGGTTTTACACTATGAGGAGCCGTTTTTCTTCTCTTTCCCCTCCTATGCCTGGGAGTGAATGTATACCATCACGGAGCTATTATAACATCAAAAGCCACCCTCTGGTTTTCCGGATACCATCTCTACCTGGCACCACTGTCTGGATACACGATTAGGCAATCGGCCTTTACAAGCTCTGAAGACCCCCCACCGTATGGTGAGCTGAGGGTCCACCTGATCCGGTAAGGGTACCTACTTATATCTTTACTGTTTGAAGATTGTATCTCTGATCATCTATCCCATTTAAGCATCTCAGAAGAAGAATACATTCGTTACACCGTCTGGGTGTATGGACTGATATTCATTTGATTGATTGCTTCTACTCAATCACAGTGGACATTAGGATATATATGTTTTCACTTTATGATTTATCATTCTATTGCTATTGATTGCACGGTCACTTTATGATTTATCATTCTATTGCTATTGATTGCACGGTCACTGACCTTTTATAGTGCCCTTCTCAATAGGTTTGAAACACCTATACAGATTCATTGGGTTCTATACTGCGAGTGATCACACCGGTATTTTTCACTTTTGTGTGTTTTCTCAAAGGGTTCATACACCCATTTAGTGCATATACACACTTATTACTTTTTGTTATATATTTTATTTCAATTAGTGATCACAAAAAAAAGGGGGAGTGGTTTGAATAACCCCTTCCCTCCTAAGATCTCATCTGCTTGATTGTAGACGTAGGTCATTTCACTTGTAGATTCACATTTAGGCCTTGCTGAGTTTAATCACTGAACCTACAGGAGAGTCCTTTTGATTAGGGCCCCCTATTGGCGCTACACCTTATACATATTTACATTCACAAAATTTTCATTTTGCTGTGTTGGCTGCCTGATTCTATCTATCCATTTTATTTTAGTTAGCGCAATATATTTTTACTATTATTTTTACCCCCTGAGATGTTCCTCAGCTCCTCTACTTCCCTAACTACCCCCTGAGATGTTCCTCAGCTCCTCTACTTCCCTAACTACCCCCTGAGATGTTCCTCAGCTCCTCTACTTCCCTCAGAACCCCCTGAGATGTTCCTCAGCTCCTCGACTTCCCTAACTACCCCCTGAGATGTTCCTCAGCTCCTCTATTTCCCTCACTACCCCCTGAGATGTTCCTCAGCTCCTCTACTTCCCTCAGAACCCCCTGAGATGTTCCTCAGCTCCTCTACTTCCCTCAGAACCCCCTGAGATGTTCCTCAGCTCCTCTACTTCCCTAACTACCCCCTGAGATGTTCCTCAGCTCCTCTACTTCCCTCAGAACCCCCTGAGATGTTCCTCAGCTCCTCGACTTCCCTAACTACCCCCTGAGATGTTCCTCAGCTCCTCTATTTCCCTCACTACCCCCTGAGATGTTCCTCAGCTCCTCTACTTCCCTCAGAACCCCCTGAGATGTTCCTCAGCTCCTCTACTTCCCTCAGAACCCCCTGAGATGTTCCTCAGCTCCTCTACTTCCCTCACTACCCCCTGAGATGTTCCTCAGCTCCTCTACTTCCCTCACTACCCCCTGAGATGTTCCTCTACTTCCCTCAGAACCCCCTGAGATGTTCCTCAGCTCCTCTATTTCCCTCACTACCCCCTGAGATGTTCCTCAGCTCCTCTACTTCCCTCAGAACCCCCTGAGATGTTCCTCAGCTCCTCTACTTCCCTCAGAACCCCCTGAGATGTTCCTCAGCTCCTCTACTTCCCTCAGAACCCCCTGAGATGTTCCTCAGCTCCTCTACTTCCCTCAGAACCCCCTGAGATGTTCCTCAGCTCCTCTATTTCCCTCACTACCCCCTGAGATGTTCCTCAGCTCCTCTACTTCCCTCAGAACCCCCTGAGATGTTCCTCAGCTCCTCTACTTCCCTCAGAACCCCCTGAGATGTTCCTCAGCTCCTCTACTTCCCTCACTACCCCCTGAGATGTTCCTCAGCTCCTCTACTTCCCTCACTACCCCCTGAGATGTTCCTCAGCTCCTCTACTTCCCTCACTACCCCCTGAGATGTTCCTCTACTTCCCTCAGAACCCCCTGAGATGTTCCTCAGCTCCTCTACTTCCCTAACTACCCCCTAAGATGTTCCTCAGCTCCTTTACTTCCCTCAGAACCCCCTGAGATGTTCCTCAGCTCCTCTACTTCCCTCACTACCCCCTGAGATGTTCCTCAGCTCCTCTACTTCCCTAACTACCCCCTGAGATGTTCCTCAGCTCCTCTACTTCCCTCACTACCCCCTGAGATGTTCCTCAGCTCCTCTACTTCCCTAACTACCCCCTGAGATGTTCCTCAGCTCCTCTACTTCCCTAACTACCCCCTGAGATGTTCCTCAGCTCCTCTACTTCCCTAACTACCCCCTGAGATGTTCCTCAGCTCCTCTATTTCCCTCAGAACCCCCTGAGATGTTCCTCAGCTCCTCTACTTCCCTAACTACCCCCTGAGATGTTCCTCAGCTCCTCTACTTCCCTAACTACCCCCTGAGATGTTCCTCAGCTCCTCTACTTCCCTCAGAACCCCCTGAGATGTTCCTCAGCTCCTCTACTTCCCTAACTACCCCCTGAGATGTTCCTCAGCTCTTCTACTTCCCTCAGAACCCCCTGAGATGTTCCTCAGCTCCTCTACTTCCCTAATTACCCCCTGAGATGTTCCTCAGCTCCTCTACTTCCTTAACTACCCCCTGAGATGTTCCTCAGCTCCTCTACTTCCCTCATTACCCCCTGAGATGTTCCTCAGCTCCTCTACTTCCCTCATTACCCCCTGAGATGTTCCTCAGCTCCTCTACTTCCCTCAGAACCCCCTGAGATGTTCCTCAGCTCCTCTACTTCCCTCACTACCCCCTGAGATGTTCCTCAGCTCCTCTACTTCCCTCAGAACCCCCTGAGATGTTCCTCAGCTCCTCTACTTCCCTCAGAACCCCCTGAGATGTTCCTCAGCTCCTCTACTTCCCTAACTACCCCCTGAGATGTTCCTCAGCTCCTCTACTTCCCTAACTACCCCCTGAGATGTTCCTCAGCTCCTCTACTTCCCTCATTACCCCCTGAGATGTTCCTCAGCTCCTCTACTTCCCTCAGAACCCCCTGAGATGTTCCTCAGCTCCTCTACTTCCCTCACTACCCCCTGAGATGTTCCTCAGCTCCTCTACTTCCCTCACTACCCCCTGAGATGTTCCTCAGCTCCTCTACTTCCCTCACTACCCCCTGAGATGTTCATCAGCTCCTCTACTTCCCTAACTACCCCCTGAGATGTTCCTCAGCTCCTCTACTTCCCTCACTACCCCCTGAGATGTTCCTCAGCTCCTCTACTTCCCTCACTACCCCCTGAGATGTTCCTCAGCTCCTCTACTTCCCTCACTACCCCCTGAGATATTTCTCAGCTCCTCTTTTTCCTTCAGAACCCCCTGAGATGTTCCTCAGCTCCTCTACTTCCCTCAGAACCCCCTGAGATGTTCCTCATCTCCTCTACTTCCCTCAGAACCCCCTGAGATGTTCCTCAGCTCCTCTACTTCCCTCAGAACCCCCTGAGATGTTCCTCAGCTCCTCTACTTCCCTCACTACCCCCTGAGATGTTCCTCAGCTCCTCTACTTCCCTCAGAACCCCCTGAGATGTTCCTCAGCTCCTCTACTTCCCTCAGAACCCCCTGAGATGTTCCTCAGCTCCTCTACTTCCCTCAGAACTACCCTGAGATGTTCCTCATCTCCTCTACTTCCCTCAGAACCCCCTGAGATATTCCTCATCTCCTCTACCTCCCTCAGAACCCCAATGATGGATCATATTCTTCATGGTGGGCTGGGGAATGTTTTCTTCATCCTGACCAGCAATGTAAGGGGCTCTAGGCTCCATACTCCTGACCCCTGCACTCCATCATTGTGTAATGACTGCCCATTGGCTGCCTGTGTAGTGTGATAATTGCCCTTTGTAGGCCATGTATGGTCAGGATGGTCATTGTCTTGTCTCTTTATTGTCAGTGATGTTTGTTTAGAGGAACACATTACTAGAATTTATCTCCAGAATGAAGAGAATGCTCCGACCCTGTAAGTGGGGAAATGTTCTGCCCCTGAAGGGGTTAATCTAGATTGATGCAATACGTGAGGAGATCTCCTCTGTGCATACATCTTCCCCACTCAACATACACTTTCAAACGGTCAACACTCTCCTCTCTTGGACCGGCTACTACTAAAGAGGTTGCAAAACTTCTCAGATGCCCTGTTCCCTCACAACTACTATGGTCACCCTCTTATTCGATCCTCCCTCACTCACAACTCTCCCTCTCTAGTGGCATCTTCCCCTCCCCTCTAAGCATGCGCAGATCACTGCCATACTTAAAAAGCCCTCACTGGACCCCACCAACCCCAACGACTTAAGAGCCATCTCACTGCTCCCCTTCACCTTCTAGAAAACTTGGTCTACAACCGTCTTGGCTCCTACCTCATTGAAAATAACCTTCTTGGCCCCTTACAGTCTGGCTTTTGCTCGCAGCACTCCACAGAAACTGTCCTACTAAATCTCACTAATGATTTACTGCTAAAACCAATGGCCACTACTCCATACTCCTAATACGTGACCTCTCTCCAGCCTTTCATACTGTTGACCATGCGCTCCGTCTCAAACTCCATTCCCTTGGCCTCCAGGACTTTGCTCTATCCTCATTCTCCTCTTACCTATCACAGCTCTCCTTCAGTGTTACCTACAACTCTGTCTCCTCCTCTCCACTTCCTCTAGGGGTCCCCAAGGCTCTGTACTTGGACCCCTTCTGACACCCTCCACTGCCCTACTGACACCCTCTACTGCTTTACTGACACCATCCAATGCCCTACTGACACCATCCACTGCTCTACTGACACCCTCCACTGCTCTACTGACACCCTCCACTGCCCTACTGACACCCTCCACTGCCCTAATGACACCCTCCACTGCCCTAATGACACCCTCCACTGCCCTAATGACACCCTCCACTGCCCTAATGACACCCTCCACTGCCCTACTGACACCCTCCACTGCCCTACTGACACCGTCCACTGCCCTACTGACACCCTCCACTGCCCTACTGACACCGTCCACTGCCCTACTGACACCGTCCACTGCCCCACTGACACTGTTCACTGTCACCGTCCACTGCCCCACTGACACCGTCCACTTCCCTACTGACACCATCCATTGCCCCACTGACTGACAGTGTCCACTTTTAAGATAAGCTAGGTTCATATTTTAACTGACATTTATTTTTATTAATCTAATCATATTTTATGGGCACACCATGCCCCTTTAAGTCCACCGCCCACTCCACTGTTAACACAATTTGGCCACAGCCACCGTTCCCTGCAGCTCGCTATACGCGCCTCCTTACTCTCCTAGGGTAACTCAAAGTTGTCCCAAGTCTCTTAAAATCCTATAGCATGCAATACAAAAAAATTGCCGTGCGCCGCTAAAGTGTTCGGGTTTGGCTTGACAAAAAGGTGGCAACCCTACACCAATCTGGTCTCCAAATATCACCCAACCCGTCCTCTCAAGATCTCCTGCTCTCTACCTCCCTTGTCTTCACCTCCCATGCTCATCTCCAGAGCCTCTCCCATCCTATGGATCTCCCTACCCCAATCTGTCCAGCTATCTCCTACTCTGGCTGCCTTCAGGTGAGCCCTAAAAGCTCATCTCTTCAGGGAAGCCGATCACGCCTCCAACTGATCTTTTACCACTACCATCAACTCATCCCCCACAGTTACCACCTTTTGTACCACCTGCCCCACCCTAGTAGATTGTAAGCTCTTCTGAGCAGAGCTCTCTTATTTTATTGTATTCTAACTGTATTGTCTCCCTTTCATATTTGGCGCTATATAAATCCTGTATAATCTAGGTCTCCACACTATATATGTGTGTATCATCATCTGCTGGAGATAAAAGACGTCACAGTGACTATGGAGGAAGAGGACGGACATGACGGGGTTACTGGGTGTAAATAGAAAATAAGATCTTATTACCTCCTCTGCTGCCTCTTCCAACAACGTCTCCTCACTACTTCCTCCCGCCTCACCTCTCACCCGGAACTTCCTGTCTGTACCTGACATCACTTCCTGTCTTCCATAGAGACTTCCTGTCTGCCATCTTGTGGAGCTCAGAGGAACTGCAGAAACATCTGGTAGTGTGAACTAGTGATGGGAAGTTCGACTCTTTTAAATGAATCGGTTCTTCTGCGTGTGAATCTCATTCTGATGGGCCAACTTCAGTTAACATGGCTAGCCATCGTATTTTTCTGTAGTCTTCACAGCGCATGCACAGGGAAAAATGATCGGATTTTACTAGCGCGGGTGAGCAAAGTACCCACGGTAGTAAAATCCAATCGTTAGGCTCCTTTCACACTTGTGCGACTTGAAAGTCGTGCAATTTTTGCCACGATTTTTACCGATGCGACTTGAAGCAATACCTATGTAATCTTGAGGTTTCTGCCTCAAGTCGCATCAAAATCCGACTAAAATAGTGCAGTGACTACTTTAAAGTCGCTGCGACTTGAAGACACACAGATATGGATGGAAATCATGGCGTACCACTTGTCATGCGACTTTGTAGTCCCAAGTCGCAGGACAAGTCGCACAAGTATGAAAGGTGCCTCATTATGCACTGTAAAGACTACAGAAAGGCATAGAAATCACAGAATGCAGAAAAATATTACTATACTGTAAAGCAGGATAACATGTATTTTTATGTTATAAAAATGAGACAGCTCTATCATTCAGTTAGACAGCTACTAAAATTAGACACATGTCCCAGAAGGGAGGTCTGTCCTATTTAACATACATATCTCCCTTAGGATAAGCTAACTAAATACTAAAGGGTTAAAGAATTAACCTGAATGAGTATATTTTCTTATTCTGACCCTTTGTCCTCTCTGTCTTTAAAGCAGTCAGTCTGTACAGTGTATTTCTGCTCCCTGATCATTGTGATTCAGTGTATTGTTCTCCTGGTGGTGACTCGGGGTTATTACACTGTACTGGATTCTAACAACTCATACAATTCTTCAACTCCGTAACTCCTATATCATATATAGTTCTTTAACTCAATAACTCGTTTGATTCTTTTCCTCGGTGTACTGTGTACTCATGATGACTTGTATGCAGCTCCTGAGTGTCTCTGTGCCTTGAGCACTCTGATTGGTTGTAGGGAGGGGCGGAGCTCTCTCACTCTAGGATCACATTACCAGCCTGCTCTCCTATGCTTTGTATTGAGTGCACAGAGAACCATTCCAAACGGTTCAGTTCACTCAGATGAATCGATTCACTCAGTTCACTGAAAAGAACCGATTCATAAGAACGATTCGTTCATGAACTGGACATCACTAGTGTGAACACGGCCTTGTGCTGGGTGTATGTTCTGTATATCCTTATAGACGGGGCCGGACTGGGCATAAAAACCAGCCCTGGAAATAATTTCATAGCAGCCTGAGGGAGATTTATGCTTTTGCAACTGTAACGCCATCTTGTTCACTCCTCAGCTCCATTTTACATATTTGCTTCTGCACGTACTTGCTTGTGGAATGTGTTTTCTAGAAATTGTCCCCTCAGCAGTTCTCAGAACAACATGCTTTTGTTTTCTTCTTTCTTTCCCTGAGATCAAGGTTATAACTTTCTCATTTACATCTGCCTATAGAATGCTAACAAGTTATCTTATGTAAATGTATTTTACACCCCTCTTTAATCCATATAAAAGGCCTAGGCGGGTCTTAATAAACGAGAGTTTGATTTCACCTACTACATGTCTCTATGTCCTTTTCTATGGTGAAATTGATCTCCCAGGTACCTGCAGGCACAACACGGGTCGACCGATAGTCAGGGACTATTGGAACGGACGGCGGTCCGAGTAATCACCAACAGCTTGGGGGCTTCGTCCGGAATCGGAAGGTCAACCCTACTCACCCACCCGGTAGGTTGAAATATTTAATTTCCAACTGTCCGGGAGGGGGAGGGCTCTGACTAAGTTTCCGATCCCTGAACCTAAGAAACACACTCTGGGAGTGTGAACGCTCTGGGAGCGTGGACAAAACTATAAGAAACACAATCTGGGATTGTAAACACACTCAGGGAGTGTGAACAAAGTTATAACAAACACGCTCCGGGAGCGTGAACAGAATTATAAAAAGCACACTTAGGGAGTGTGAACGAAGTTATAACAAACACACTCAGGGAGCGTGAACAGAATTATAAAAAGCACACTCAGGGAGTGTGAACACTCTGGGAGTGTAAACAATACTAATATTTCAGGGAAATATTAGCTTGTCTCAGGGAGACAAATTATTGACCCGTGTTGTGCCTAAAACTGCTTTGCTTCTCTTATCTGTCGCGTAGAAGTTTAAGATAATCTGTGTGTATGATCCAATAGTCCGGTTGGTAAGTATACGGACTGTGATCATTGACCGAATTTAAAGTAATAAGAATTATTGAATATTTACTTCAGTGTATGTCTACTGGTCAATCCACGGTGATGGTCAACAAGATACGGGCTGGCCCGAGCATGAGACTGGTCTAGGCTGATTCCGTCCAAAGATCAGGTTAACCTCGATTTTATTACCAGGGTTAAAACCAGTCAAGGGTGGAGTCGGAGCGAATGAAGAGGCTCATGCTGCATTGAACATCACAAATTTGATCTAACATATACTGAAGCTGTATTTATGACAAGTAGAGACTGTGTTAACTGATGACCTGCCCGTCCTGTACTCAGTGTCTAAATTTTGACATAACAAATCATGAGTTAAATGCTGCCAAGTTAGTCTCAATAACCCCACCCGCAGGGCAAAAGAGATTCCTAGGTAGACGAGTTATTTCCTGCCGTCCCGAATGCAGAACAATTTACTACAGAATCAATTTCCATGGAGAAGTGGACTGTAATCAACTCAGGCTTACTTACTGGCAGGTTAGAAACGTCTACCATCTGCAACCACATATATTTTGTAGCAGATAGACTGCCAGTACTGCAAGGATAACGAACCACTGGTTGTCTTTCTGTTAGAAAATACTAATAATATATATAAAGACATTAATGACATGCAAGTATTGTGTTTGTGTAATTGAACTTAAGCATACTAAAGCTGACAATAACTTACGCCTTGTTAGACAATTGAAGTGAATGAAGTGATTGTTTGTGATTATGTGAAGGTACATGAAAGTCTTATACCTCCATGGTGTTCTATGAGTTACTGTAATAAAAAAAAAAAAAAAATTCTGATAGTGAGGGTCAATGGACACCCCAGACCGAAAAGATGAGTGAACCCCGCTTTTGGCAAAAGAGCGGCCGCAATGACAAACAGTTATTGTCATTAAATTTTGTTATCAGTGGTCAATAACTAATCGGTGTCTGGAGTCCATTGGCTAATACAAAAACAAAACATTTGAAAAATGTTAAGTGTGAGTGAAGTTTCGCAGAAGACCCTCAGGGTTCTCTGTGAACGAATTAAAAGTATTCTGTGTAGCCGGGTTGATTGAGCATGCAGGAATATTAAAAGGAACTTGTGCATTTATTATTTGTATTGTTTATATGAGCTGCAAGCTGACTGTATATGGGACTCATCCAATGTGGGTCCGATAAAATAGTTGGCATTATGCCAAATGTGTATTTTTCTAAACAAGAGGTTTATTTTGTTTAAAAATATTTTTTATTGTTTTGCACATTAACAGCCACATATTAGTGAGAGACCATATAACCTACACCATGTTTTTTGCGGCAGTAGACCCAGGGCCGTCTTTAATATGGTTTGGGCCCTGGGCAAACATTTTTTTTGGGCCCCCCTTCAGCTTATTTTGGGCCTGGCTGGTTCACATGTATGTGTTTTGGCGGCCCTCATTTGTGCAGGTACAGCAGCCCATTGATTTGAATGGGCTGCCATGCCTTTGTTTCCTGCAGAAAAAAGGTTCATTCAGCATTTTAAAAATCAGCTACCTTGAAATCCATTCTATTTTTGCACCATGCTACTTACCTGCAGTTCTTGCACACACAAATGCACTGTGTTTTTAAAAGCGTGACCTAAACGTCTAAAAATGCAGCAAGTTTGACAGTGCGGGAACTGCAGATAAGTCACAGCAGACAGCAGAATGGACAGACAGTGCTGTATTTCAGTGCTTGATGGGCAATGGTGTGCCGTGTGCGCAGCCTATTACATGAGGCATGCGCTTTTCTTTGCAGGAAATGCAGGCATGGTGGCCCATTCAAATTTGGGCCGCCAAAACACATACATGTGAACCAGTCAGGCCCAAAATAAGCCCATCAAGCAGTTAAATACAGACAGTAATGCCATGTGCTCTGAGGCCTCACTCAGCCTGGACTGCAGGTCTGGTCTGTGACTTAAAGAGTTCCTCTATTTTACACATGGCATGGCATGGGGTCTCATGGTGCTAAAGCAGAATGGACAGACGGTGCTGTGACCCCATGCCATGCCATGTGTAAAATACAGGAACTTTTTAAAACACTGACCAGACCTGCAGTGAATCATCAAATATTATAAAGACTTTGGGCACACTCTACAGAAAACTTCTATTTACAATATAGCAAACAGTGACATACATTGAGGAGCAGGACATGAAGAAGTCAGCCTCGGGAAGAGCAAACTGGGGATGTTATAAAATCACATTCTAATTCACTTTTATATACAAGCAGCACCCAGTGGCAGGAAGGGAGAAGTGCACGTCTAAAGGGAAGCCAGGAGTGCTGTACATTTTAAAACACTGGGAAGCGAAGCAGTACTGTCACCTGGCTGCGTGCCGCTGATGATTTTCAGCCTGATTTGTAGGCAGCACAGGGGCTTAATGGGCGGCAGGGCCACCATCAGGAATCATGGGGCCCCTTACACAGCTTCAGGCATGGGCCCCCTGGAGCAGAGAACGGGGGGGTGCTGCCCCCTTAAATTGAGAAGCGGGGGGGGGGGCTGCCGCGAATATATTTATTAAATAAAAAAGAAATAAAATATAAAAAAAATTATAAAAAAAAGGGGGGTTGTTATCTGGGTCCCTGGGGAACTACGGACCCCTGGGGACCTCCAGACCTCTAAAAAAAATGGTCCCTTTAATAAAAAATAAAATAAAAATATATAAAATAAATATATTTTTTTTATTTAAAAATAAATAAAAAAGGGGGTTGTCATCTGGGGCCCTGGGGGCCTCCGGGTCCCTGGGGACCCCTAAAAAAAAATGGTCCCTTTAATAAAAAATAAACATATATTAAAAAAAATGGTCCCTTTAATAAAAAATAAAATAAAAATATATAAAATAAATATATTTTTTAATAAAAAATAAATAAAAAAGGGGGTTGTCATCTGGGTCCCTGGGGACCCCTAAAAAAAATTGGCCCTTTAATAAAAAAAATATATATATTAAAAAAAAAAGGCCCTTTAATAAAAATAAAAATATATAAAATAAATATATTTTTGTATTTAAAAAAAAAAAGAAAAAAAGGGGGTTGCCATCTTGGGCCCTGGGGGCCTCCGGGCCCCTCGGGACCTCCAGACCCCTAAAAAAAAAAAAAAAAAAAAAAAAAAAAAAGTTTTTTTTTTTTTTTCAAAGGGGGTTGCTTTGGGCCCCCAACAGTGACAGGGCCCTGGGCAGCTGCCCCTGTTTGCCCTATGGTAGAGACGGCCCTGAGTAGACCCCCCAGGCGCTGTTGCAAGAACCAAGTATTATATAAACTTAATTGTTATTTCTCTGTACCAATTAAAGATTACATTGGGCAGACTCTGGGTTGATTACAGCTGTTCATTGATTGTTTCAGCGGTTTTATGTCTCGGTAATGGGCGCTGCAGAGTCTGAACATAGTCCACCCTAACCGGGTGAGGATTGTGAAGATTATGTGGCCCGCATTTGTGGGACCGGTTATTTAATTAACCCATTCATAGATAATTTAAGTGCATGGACCAAGAATATGAACAGTTGTAACCCGTTCCCCATAGAGGAAGGAGGAGGATTAATTGTTGAATCCTCGGTGTTACCCATTGATGCTTTCACTAAATCATACATTGTGACCATGTATAACATGCAGGCATATCTGGATCCTCCGGACTTGTCTGGAGATGTTTTGGCCACAGGAGAGTATGACACTGGCCTAATCTCCTGTGCCCCTTACAGGGTCACTCTGAAACCTGACCGCCATGCCGTGCTTGCCAACATACCACATGATGCCACACATTTTACTGTTATAGACTTAAAGAATGTTTTTCTTAGTGTCCCTGTTGACAAGAGGACCAGACCTTTTGTTTTTTGTTTTTCTTCTTCCCTTGATGGCGAACCCCAGTTAAACTGGATGAAAGTGCCTCAAGGATTTGTGGACTTCCCCGTGGTATACAGTACTGTTTTTCAGTCCACACTCGGGCCATGGCACTCCCCCCAGGGTTCGGTAGTACTACAGTATATCAATGATTTGATGGTCTGTAGTAAGTCTAGGGAGGCCTGTCAACAAGACAGTGAATCACTAATGTTATGGTTATGTGAATGTGGTCATAAAGTGTCTAAGCAAAAGTTGCAATGGTGCAGTGAAAATGTTGAATACTTGGGCTTTGTCTTCACAAAAGGCAAAAGGAACATCAGTATTTCAAGTATCCATGCAATAGTGGGCCTGGTCACCCCACAAACCAGGAGGGAGATGCTATCCTTCCTTGGTATGATTAATTATTGCAGGCAATGGGTCCCTGATTGTTCCTTTTATGATAATGTTCTGAGACAAGCCACTCTGAAAGATTCTCCTGGAAATGTTAAATGGTCTAATGAAATGTTGCATGCCTTTGAGGCATTAAAGGAAGCTATAGTAATGAGTCTTTGACTGAGCCTCCCTGACTTTTCATTGATGTTTAATTTGTATGCTAGAGACAATTGTAAAACCATGGCGGGTGTGCTGGCCCAGGAACACGGGGGCAAGCTACGACCTGTAGCTTATTTTTCAAAGGTCATGCCTCTATAGGTCCAGGGTTTATCGTCCTGTTTTAGGGCTCTGGCAACATGCGCTATGGTGGTAGAAATGGCATCTGGGTTCACATTAGGACATCCTACAACCTTACATACCTCACATGATGTAGTAAGCCTGCTTAAAGGCATACACATCCAACACATGTCAGCTCAGGGATTAAGTGAGTATGAGGTTATTCTGCTCAGTAATCCACAGCTGTACATTGAGTATAGTGCCAGTAACTCGGGCCCGGCCATGATCCTAGATGCACTTCTAGGCATGAAGTCATCTGAGGATAAAGGACCCGATTGTCATGACTGTCTGGAGGCAATCGAAATGGTTACTTCCCCCAGACTGGACATGATGAACACACCCATCCCGGGTGCGGATGTTGTCTTTGTGGATGGTTCATGTACCGAGCCCAATGACAACGCCTGCCTGGCAGGGTATGCAGTAGTTAAATTACCTGGCGTGGTTCTAGAAGCCAACCCCATCCCGTACCAGTCGCCCCAAGCAGCAGAGCTTATTGCTCTAACCAGAGCATGCACTCTTTATGCTAACAAACCCGTTACCATCTACACTGACTCCCGATACGCACACGGCGTCGTCTTCGACCATGGTGTCTTATGGTCTAAGAGGGGATACATCGGTGCGGATGGTAAACGGATCTCACACGCCCAGTTAATATCACAACTCCTTGCAGCAATAATGTTGCCCTCCAAAGTGGCAATCATTCACTGTAGGGCCCATACAAGAGGATCCGATGATGTCTCTAAGGGTAACGCCCTGGCTGACATTGCAGCAAAACAGGCCGCTCTTAAATCACCCCTAGGTGCTTTAATCTCCATGCCCAGCCTCGTACCACTTCTTCCAGATGAAACACAATTGTCAACTGATCTACAAGCTTCCGTTACAGCTACAGAATTAAGGGACTGGTGTTATCCGATATTGCAAAAGAATCCGAAGACTGGAATAATTTGCAAAGAGGGGAGACAGGCATCCCACAGTGTAGTGCCCCAATATACATTGCACACTATCATGGGATAGGACACCTAGGTTGGAAACACACTCTAAAACAACTACTAAAAGATTTTTATGTTACAGATGCCAGGCAATTGGTAGAAAGTTATGTCAAAAGGTGCATTACATGCATCAGGAGTAAACCCAATAACCTACATCGGATTGCTCCACCCCACAACCCCGTTCACACACCTTCAAATTGATTTCACCCACATTTCACAGCGAAAGGAGGACAACAACCAGTCTGTATGATTACAGGCATGTTCTCCCGCTGGCCTGAAATGTTTCCCACTAAGAGGAAAGATGCTAAAAGGTAGTGGGAATCCTCACAGGGGAAATCATCCCCAGGTGGGGAGTACCACTACAAATAAATTCAGACCAAGGCCTAGCATTCACTTCCCAAATCAAAGACAAGCCGAGGAAAGCTACGAGAGGTACGTTTAAAAATTGAAAAGATACCTCCAGCTGTCCTTGCTGAGATAAGAATGGCACCAAATGCAATCCTAGGATATTCTCCTTTGAAATCCTGATGGATAGACCTTTCCCAACACCTTGGGCCAGACGCACATTCATGACACAAGACAATCTTGACAACATTAGGGATGAATATATGAGAAAGTTGATTGAAACTTTAATAGAAGTCAAAGACAATGTTACTCGCAAGTGTCTTTTTTCTTCACAGAACAACACACACCCTTTTCAAGAGGGAGATGTGGTAGTGGTCAAACTACACCCGAAGGGAAAGAAACCGCAAGACTTCACCTATGGCCCCCCCGTGACCGGTGACCAGAACTGCAGTCCTAACAGAGAACAGTCCTACCTGGATCCATGCTACACAAATAAAACTGGTCAAGAAAGGACCCGAGCAACAGGACCCAGAAGCAAGCAAGGAGGTACTAACGGGGGCAGACAGCCCTGACCTCGAACAGGACAGTCAAGAAAAGGGGGTATTAACGGGGGCAGACAGCCCTGACCCTGTAGAAAATGACAATCCTGATTTCACCGGATTCGGGCAAATTGTGGCTACTGATAGGACTGGTTTCATTTTCAGTGTTCACCCTCGTGTGGATCACAACTAACTGCATTTATCATCCAGAGGACTTGGGCGGGCTGCGGGTTATTTGTGGTAAAACTCATACAAGCAAACAGCCCTCCAGAACAAGGAGAAGTGCCCCTCTTTCTCCCCCTGATCCCCAACAAGTAGCAATAACACAAACAGGGGGGGCACCTGTTATAAAAAGGTTTAATGATGGGAGGGCTTATTTTTGGAATGTAAAGGGGGCTCTTACTACTTTCTGGTTTAACTCCTCCAGTACCCAAGTAGCAACATTTATGTTCAACCACAGCTTGTGTGACCGTATCATAATACCCACGGGAGCTCAGGCCCCATTTAGGTACTGTGCCCCTCAATATCCCTTCCAACCAAGAGAAATGTTTCTTAAGCCTCTTCACCTCCACACCCACTAATAACACACTTTGCGAGAAATGGAAGAAAGAGTATCCTATCTTATCGAAAAACCCAAATCCAGGTAGTCATATCACCATATACCCGGGGAATTATACTTGTTATACGTCCAATGGTACGCCTAAGGGTAAAGGAAGAGACCTCCAGGTATTTCCTGAGGGTTACTGCCATGAGAGAAGGAATACAACAATTGTGAACCAAACGAGGTCCCTCGGGGACATTTATTGGATATGTGGTGATATGAAATTAAGAACCAAATTAGATTCCCCATGGAAAGGGGAATGCGCCCTGGCCAAGGTTATAATGCCCCTACACATAGTGTCAGAAAGTGATCCTGATAATGGTCAGATTTCCCCCAACTCCCTAAAAAGAAGGAAAAGAGAATCCCCAGGAGGAAGTTTTGATCCACATGTATATATAGATTCGATAGGGGTGCCAAGAGGGGTCCCCAATGAATTTAAAGCAAGAGATCAAGTTGCTGCAGGTTTTGAGTCCTTAATCCCTATCATAACCATAAATAAGAATGTTGATTGGATAAATTATATTTATTACAACCAACAAAGGTTTGTTAATGATACAAGGGATGCCCTAAAGGGGATAGCAGAACAGCTTAAATATACGTCCCAAATGACTTTCCAGAATCGGATGTCTCTAGACATGATTCTGGCCGAAAAGGGGGGCACATGTGTATATATTGGTAAGACTGAAGGATGTTGCACCTACATTCCCGATAACACTGGTCCCAATGGTAAGGTTACTCTAGCAATCCAGAAACTAGAAAACCTATCTGTAGAATTGAAGAAGAATTCAGGGTTAACCAACCCCTGGGATCAGTGGTTTGGGTGGTTTGCTAACTGGAAACAAATCCTAGTCCAACTAGGAATTTTTATAGTTGTAGTACTCCTTGTAATAGGAGTAATAGTCTGCGGTGTGATCCCCTGCTTTCGCAAAATATTCAGCAAAGGTATAGACAATCTTTCAATGCTTTCCACTGTAACCTCCGACTTGGAGATCCCTTTTAACCCCTCCCCCCAAGGCTATGCTGATTACATAAAGAAACATAAGCTAAGAAAGAAACGAAACCTCGTTGTTTAGGATGGGTGGAATAGGTCCTTTTTCTACTAACAAGGAACCAAAGGACCCCAATCGCCTATTCACACTTCTCACACCCAGGGAGACTAGGTCCCTGATGACATCCTTCACACAAAGATCATTTTTATACATATATGATTTTAAGAGGGGATTGAGGGAGTTTTATGCTTTTGCAACTGTAACGCCATCTTGTTCACTCCTCAGCTCCATTTTAGATATTTGCTTCTGCACGTACTTGCTTGTGGAATGTGTTATCTAGAAATTGTCCCCTCAGCAGTTCTCAGAACAACATGCTTTTGTTTTCTTCTTTCTTTCCCTGAGATCAAGGTTATAACTTTCTCATTTACATCTGCCTATAGAATGCTAACAAGTTATCTTATGTAAATGTATTTTACACCCCTCTTTACACCGTATAAAAGGCCTAGGCGGGTCTTAATAAACGAGAGTTTGATTTCACCTACTACATGTCTCTATGTCCTTTTCTATGGTGAAATTGATCTCCCAGGTACCTGCAGGCACAACACGGGTCGACCGATAGTCAGGGACTATTGGAACGGACGGCGGTCCGAGTAATCACCAACACAGCCCCCCCCAGTGGCGTAGCGTGGGCTGTCGGCACCCAAGGCAAGTAATTTGAACCCCAAACCTGCGGACATTTAGCACGCCGAGTCCCTTCCACTCGTACGGTATTAAACCCCTTATGGTTCCTCGTAGGATGTAGCACTCTGTCTCTTTGTTCTCCTTTCTTTACCTTTTATCTCCTCGCTCTATCCTAATGTCCCCGCCCCCTATCAATCGCTCTTTATCCATCTTTCATGTTCTTTCTCACCCGTTTTCTTTGTTTCTCCCCCTATTTTTATTCCTTCTCTTACTCCTTGTTTTCCCCCTCTCTCACCTCTATATCTATACACACTGTATGTATTTACACCTACTGTATATGTATATTGCACCCAATGAATGATTGTCTTATGGGGAGGGTGGATTTCAATGTGAAATGTGCCTTGGCCATAGCGCCCACCATAAAGCATCCTCCCTCTGAACTGGGGGCTGTAATATACTTCTGCTGTGGCAGAGGAAGAAGTGTGTGTCATGTGTGTGCCCTCTCCTGCAGGGGTAGCAGACATTACAGGAGATGGTCAGAGACTGCAGCCATAGCACAAGAGATGGTTAACAACAGATAAATGAATATGAAGGCTTTATTGAAAACCAAACAGCAAGGTTAAAGTCCAAACGGAAGATCAAACAGTCAGAAGAGTCTTCCACCGGAGCCAGGGTCGATAGCCAGGAATGGGAGTCAGCCAAGCCAGAGTCTGTAGCCAGAGAGGTGGTGAAACGAAGCCGGGAATCAGGAGCCAGAAGGAACGTCCGTGGGAGCCGGGTCGGTAACCAAGAACAAGCAGCACGATCACAGAAGGGTGTCAGATGAGAGGCCCAAGCAAGGAAATGCTGCAGCTGCCGTGATAGATATATGCTGAGCATCCAGCTCCTGCCAGAGGGAAGGAGGAGCCGCAGGGTGTGGCAAGTTTATAAGAACCCCATGAAGCAAGATGGCTGCCAGAACATGTCAGTGATAAGAAGCCTGCAAGGAGGTAAGACCATGACAGTACCTCCTCCTCAAGGGCCCCTCCTCCGCGGCGCAAAAAACGGCTTCTGGGGCAAGCGCGCGTGGAAGGCTCAGAGTAGGACAGGAGCATGAACATTTGGGAACATAGCAACGCTCCTCTGGACCATAGTCACGTCAGTGGACCAAGAACTGCAACCGACCACGGACCAAGTGTGAGTCCAGGATATCGCTCATTCTTCATGATCGCCCACCTGGACAGGACGAGACCGAGGAACCGAGGAGGTGAAGCGATTGCATACCAGTGATTTCAACAGGGAAACGTGAAACACATTGGAAACCCGCATGCCAGGTGGGAGCGCAAGGGCATAGGCAACCGGGTTCACACTGCGGAGCACACGGAAGGGACCAACAAAGCGAGGAGCCAGCTTAGGAGTGGGCACTCTGAGGTTGAGATTGCGAGTGGACAACCATACACGATCTCCGACCTGGTAGGAAGGAGCAGGCAACCGTCTGCGATCAGCCTGGAGCTTCTGGCGCTGCGCAGAGACCTCGAGGGACCTCTGGATCTGTACCCATAAAGCACATAGAGCAGAAAGGTGGTCCTCCACAGCCGGAATATCTTGGGGAGAGAATGACTCAGGTAACACGGCAGGTTGGAACCCATAATTGGCCATGAAGGGAGACATCCCAGAGGAAGAGTTAACCGCCGTGTTCCTGGCAAACTCAGCCCATGGCAGAAGGTCAACCCAATTGTCCTGATGATCGGAGACATAGCAACAAAGAAATTGCTCCAGGGCCTGATTGGATCGCTCTGCGGCCCCATTGGACTGCGGGTGGTAAGCCGAAGAGAAGGAGAGTTGAATCCCCAACTGGGAGAAAAAGGCGTGCCAGAACCTGGACACAAACTGACTTCCCCGATCCGACACTATCTCTTTCGGCAAACCGTGCAACCGGAAGACCTCCCTGGCAAAAAACGTGGCCAACTCCTATGCAGTGGGTAATTTCTTGAATGGAACATAGTGGCACATTTTGGAAAACCGTTCCACAATTATGAGAATGACTGTATGGCCTCGGGACACAGGAAGGTCCACAATGAAGTCCAACCCCAGGTGTGACCATGGACGCTCCTCAGTGGTAATGGGTTGTAGAAGTCCCAACAGAAAATGCTGAGGGGATTTATTCTGGGCACAAACAGAGCATGCCGCCACATATGCGCCAATGTCGGAACATAGAGAAGGCCACCAGAACAAACGTGAAACAGCCCAGGACAGCTGATTCTTTCCAGGATGCCCCGCGGTTTTGGAGTTATGGTAGGTTCGCTAAAAACCGGGTGCGCAACTCCTCAGGCACAAAGCATCTGCCGTTGGGTCTCCCAGAGGGAGCACCAGATTAAGCCGCCAAAATCTGCTCTCCAAGGGGAGAGGTCAGGCTGGTGCGAATGGCGGCCAGGATCTGATTTGGAGGTATGACCGAAGTCGGTATCAATTCCTCCCTGGACAGCTCGGAGTATTGACGTGACAAGGCATCCGCCCTGACGTTCTTGGAACCGGGTAAATAGGAGACCACATAATTAAAACGTGACAGGAACAGAGCCCATCTGGCCTGACGGGGTGTCAATCTCTTGGCCTTCCGAAAGGTAAATCAGATTCTTGTGGTCCGTCAGGATGAGAACCGGAACTCTTTTTCCAATAGGTACATATTGAGGCTATGTTGGCCCTATATGTGAGTCGGATACTTGCTTTTCACATGGATTTGCCTCTATTCACTATAACTTCTTTTAGCTTTTATTGGTCCTTTCTCTATCCCCTGCAGCCACACTGCCTGGTGGGGGTTTTCCATCCTGGGGCGGACCTTTGGCGCGCCCTGTCATTTGGGAGCACTAGGATAGGTTGGTGGTCCTTTGGGGTGTCGCTTCCCATCATTTGTGTGAGGGGGGGGTGAGATTATTTAATGCCATGTCGCCCTTTCCTCTGATAACACGCACCATGTTTATTCTCTGTGACCATTTTTTTGCTGTGATGCATTTGTTTTATTTTCTACTGTTTTAGAGCTATCGGCCCGAATTCACAGACATCGGCGCATATTTATGCCGCCGTAGCGTATTTCTTTTACGCTACGCTGGCGCAGTGCGGAGAGGCAAGCATGGAATTCACAAAGCAAATGCTCCCAACGCTGTGCCAGCGTAGCGTATATTTCGTAGGCGCAGGCCGTGGTATGTGGAAGTGGGCGTGGTCCATGCTAATGAAGCGTGACCCCATGCAAATGAAGGGCCGGGCGCCAGACAAGTACTTAAAATGAACTGCGCATGCGTCCGGACGTGGTCGTATCTCCGTGCGCATGCTCACAATCACGTCAGAACAACTGCCTAAGATACGCCGGATCACTGTGTACGCCGTGAACATAACCTACGCCCAGCCAGACCCGCGTCGGCCCATATTCACAGACGTCCAACGTACAATACGTAGGCTTGTGTTCCCTGGTCCGTACCTTTGCATGAGTTGCGCCTCATCTATGGGGAATAACTTTACGCCGAATGTAAAACTTACGCAAACCGCTTAAATCATGCGCCGGGCGCAAGTACGTTCGTGAATCGGCGTATCCCCCTCATTTGCATATTTTAATAGAAAATCAATGGGAGCGCCACATGCGTCCAGCGTAAATATGCGCCCACTCTACGCCGGCGTAGGCAAGTTACGTCGGTGGGATGAAGTCTGTTTTTAGGCATATCTTAGTTTGTGGGTCGGCGCATAGATACGATGGCGCATATTTGTACTTATGCGGTGTATCTGGAGATACGTCGGCGTTAGTGCTTTGTGAATCCGGGCCATAATTGTTACTTTGGTCGTGTCTTGTTGACAGGTTAACAGGATTCTGAGGAGGGCACTTACGCATCTTGGTGGGACAGTTGCTCACGTAGTGACCGGCCCCGCCGCAGTAGAGGCACAGATTTAGTTGGCGGCGACGTGCCCGTTCTTCAGGTGGCAGCATTGGTCGCATGAGGCCGAGTTGCATGGGTTCGGAGGTATCTGGAGGGGCGCTGGAAGGACTCATGCTGGTGGGAGGTAGGTAGCGGGAAGTGGGCATCGGTGCCCTAGCGGTCATCCACACAGGCCGGTTTGGCTGAGAAGAGCGCTCGGCTCGACGTTCACGAAGTCTACGGTCAATCTGGATGGCCTTGGTGATTAGATCTTCAAGAGTCTCTGGTACCCCTACCCGGGCAAGTTCATCCTTGAGACCCTCGGAAAGGCCCAAGCGGAACTGGTGTCTGAGGGCCGCGTCATTCCAGAGCGTATCCGCGCTCCAGCGTCTAAAGTCCGAAACATAGTCCTCGACTGCCCTACGACCTTGCTGGAGTGTGAGTAGAGCAGACTCAGCGGTGGCGGCCCGTTGAGGGTCATCGTAAAGCTGGGCCATGGCTTCAAAGAAGGCTTGCAGGGACTGAGTCTGAACATTGTTCTCTTGCAACAGTCGGTGGGCCCAGGTCTGAGGCTCGTTTTGGAGGAGGGAGATCACAAACCCCACCTTGGTCGCTTCCAAGGAGAAAGTCCGAGGTTGCAAAGCAAAATACAGCTCGCAGGCGTTGCGGAAGGCCCGAAACTTCGCCCGATCGCCTGAGAACCGTTCTGGTATAGGAACTCTGGGTTTGGGTGGAAGCATCACCACTGAGGGGGCGGAGGCCGTCGAAGAGGATCTAGCAGAGGTTGAGAGGGTTGCATCGCTGGAGCCGGACAGGTTTTGGACTTGTCCCTCTAACCTCATATACCCTTCTTGTAGGTTCTTGACAGCTTGTGTGAGGGCTGCCAGGTGTTTGCAAATCTCATCCACAGCGGGGGCGACTCCTGCAGGATCTGACATGATGGCTGTCTGATACTGTTATGTAGGACGGTGTACCTGGTCGTCAGAGCCTAGTCGCAGGAGGCGGCCTCTCGTACAGCACTGGCTCGGGAGCCGCTGGATTTGGGGACAGCGTTCTTGGAACCGGGTAAATAGGAGACCACATAATTAAAACGTGACGGGAACAGAGCCCATCTGGCCTGATGGGGTGTCAATCTCTTGGCCTTCCGAAAGGTAAGTCAGATTCTTGTGGTCCGTCAGGATGAGAACCGGAACTCTTTTTCCAATAGGTACATATTGAGGCTATGTTGGCCCTATATGTGAGTCGGATACTTGCTTTTCACATGGATTTGCCTCTATTCACTATAACTTCTTTTAGCTTTTATTGGTCCTTTCTCTATCCCCTGCAGCCACACTGCCTGGTGGGGGTTTTCCATCCTGGGGCGGACCTTTGGCGCGCCCTGTCATTTGGGAGCACTAGGATAGGTTGGTGGTCCTTTGGGGTGTCGCTTCCCATCATTTGTGTGTGGGGGGGGGTGAGATTATTTAATGCCATGTCGCACTTTCCTCTGATAACACGCACCATGTTTATTCTCTGTGACCATTTTTTTGCTGTGATGCATTTGTTTTGTTTTCTACCTTTTTTTTTTTAGAGCTATAGGCCCGAATTCACAGACATCGGCGCATATTTATGCTGCTGTAGCGTATCTCTTTTACGCTACGCCGGCGCATCGCAGAGAGGCAAGCATGGAATTCACAAAGCAAATGCTCCCAACTCTGTGCCAGCGTAGCGTATATTTCGTAGGCGCAGGCCGGGGTAGGTGGAAGTAGGTGAAAGTGGGCGTGATCCATGCTAATGAAGCATGACCCCATGCAAATGAAGGGCCGGGCACCAGACAAGTACTTAAAATGAACTGCGCATGCGTCGGGACGTTGTAACATCCCTGCTATGCAATTACAGTAAAACAATTGGTTTTAAACTATAGAGGTCTCTCAGGTACAACCACCAGTTCTCTCTCAGAGTAAACAGAGAGTTTGGGGTTAATTCATCACAACCTCTAATGCACAACCAACTGAAAGACTGTAGATGCTTATCCCCTCATAAGCAACTAACTGAGGGGGAAACAGGGTAGTATCTCAGATACAGACAAGGTAATAATGCCAATCTACAAACACAGACTACAGGTAAAGCAGGTAGTATATGGTACTTGCGGTTCTGCTGAGTGTAGTAGTTACAGATGATGTAGGAGATATCTGGAAGTCCCAAGCAGATGCAAGCATTTTGTGTATAACAAGGATCAGCAGCTATCAAGGTGACAGCAGGTGTCCAACAAACAGGAACCAAAGATTAGTCTGGGGCACAAGCCGTGGGTCAAGGGCTGGAGACGGTAGAGGAAGTCCAAAGGTACAGGCCGGGGTCAAAGGACAGGAGATAGCAGCAATCCGAGGTTCAAAGCAGAAGGTCAAAAGCCGGGGTCAGTCAAGGAGCTGAAGATATATGCCCGCTGCTCTGCTGACCCGCACCTGTATTCTCCAGCCTGCTGTCCTGCATCACCGGCTTCCTGTCCAGTGGTTCCAGCTTCATCAGCGATAACACCAGAGCTGACACCCTTACTTCACCGTGCTCTTACCATCACTGTCTCCACTCCAGTGGTCTCTGAGCCGGGGTTGTACGGGAGGTCTCCCTTCACGCTTCAGGCTCACACCCAGGTACGTAACAGTATCAAGCCGCCATGTCTGAGCCTGAAGGAGGGACCTCACTTATGGACAATGTCGTTCAACATCTCACAGCCCTCACTCAAGTTGTGAAATCTCTTCAGGATAGTCGTGTCCGGGTAGATAAGCAGACACAGACCCTGGCTCACTATACAGACTTATCTCCAGCGATGTCATTCCCTGAACCTAGGGTTCCTCTTCCCGAGAAGTTTTCTGGGACCCGAAGCGAATTCCGGGCGTTCCGTAACGCATGTGAACTTTACTTTTCGCTGCTACCTCGGACCTTCTCTTCTGAAGTCACCAGAGTGGGCTTCGTTATTGCCCTGCTGCAAGGGGAACCCCAGACCTGGGCCCATCACCTACTTGAAACCCGTCATGAAGCTCTTGATTCTCTGTCATCCTTCTTTGATGCCATGGCCCGGCTTTATGACGACCCTCAGCGTACTGCCACTGCCGAAGCTGCCCTCCACACGCTCCAGCAAGGCCACCGAGCCGTCGAGGACTATGTGACTGACTTTAGACGCTGGAGCGCGGACACCCAGTGGAATGAAGCGGCACTTCGGCATCGGTTCCGTCTTGGTCTCTCCGAGAGCTTGAAGGATGAAGTGGCCCGGATCGGTGTTCCTGATGCCTTAGAGTCCTTAATCTCCTTGTCTATTCAGTTCATTTTGTTATTGATCTCCCTGTCTGAGCTAAAGCTACCTGCATATGTTCCCCGTGGTTCTGTTATTGCATTAGGCATTCCGTTCCAGTATCTGACCCGGCTTCCTGACTCTGTTTCCTTCTCCAATCCTGACTCTGGCTTGTCGACTCTGCTTGTATTCTGCCTGATTACCCGTTGCCTGGACCCGGCCTGAACTCTGACTATTCTTCCGCCTACTGTTTATGCTGACTGCTCCAAGTGTATGACCCGGCTTGTCTGACTCCGCTGATCTATGCCCGCTGCTCTGCTGACCCGCTGTGGCTGCTCTGCTGACCCGCACCTGTATTCTCCAGCCTGCTGTCCTGCATCACCAGCTTCCTGTCCAGTGGTTCCAGCTTCATCAGCGATAACACCAGAGCTGACACCCTTACTTCACCGTGCTCTTACCATCACTGTCTCCACTCCAGTGGTCTCTGAGCCGGGGTTGTACGGGAGGTCTCCCTCCACGCTTCAGGCTCACACCCAGGTACGTAACAGACGTGGTCGTATCCCAGTGCGCATGCTCACAATCACGTCAGAACAACTGCCTAAGATACGCCGGATCACTGTGTACGCCGTGAACGTAACCTACGCCCAGCCACACCCATGGCGGCCCATATTCACAGACGTCCAACGTACAATACGTAGGCTTGTGTTCCCTGGTCCGTACCTTTGCATGGGTTGCGCCTCATCTATGGGGAATAACTTTACGCCGAACGTAAAACGTACGCAAACCGCTTAAATCATGCGCCGGGCGCAAGTATGTTCGTGAATCGCCGTATTTCCCTAATTTGCATATTTGAATAGACAATCAATGGGAGCGCCACATGCGTCCAGCGTAAATATGCGCCCACTCTACGCCGGCGTAGGCAAGTGACGTCGGTGGGATGAAGTCTGTTTTTAGGCGTATCTTAGTTTGTGGGTCCGGCACATAGATACGATGGCGCATATTTGCAGTTACGCGGCGTATCTGGAGATGCGTCGGCGTAAGTGCTTTGTGAATCCGGGCCATAATTACTACTTTAGTCGTGTCTTATTCCCCTGAGAAAGCCAATGTCTTGGCGAAACATGTAGGGAAGACCTGATCTTTGGCTAACACCATCTTGGCCACTAGTGAATTAAATGTGCCCTCTTTTTTGTATTTTCGTACTATTTATTTAGAATACCTTGTAATACAAATTGTTGCATTTTTAATTATTTGTGATTGAACTGCTTTGGCACCGCAATAATCCCTCCCCCTCCCTGCTCTATTCTTACATTTCGGGATGAGGTGCTGTATCTAACGAGGACACGTCAGCCACTTTCTCCATTAGGCCAAGAGTCACGTGATGGCGGATGTACTGAAGGTTTGTAGACCCCGGGGGACCATCACACCTCCCTATGTAGACAGCCTGTGGGGCAGCCAAGGTCCACAAAATAAGTGGCAAAGAGCTGCAGGTTGGACACCAGGGTTTTAGACAACTGCCCTCTTGTGGTAAGAGTTGGGTGAAGACGCAGGAGCGTGGCCGTCCCCCGCCCCCTCCCGTGTACAAAGCCAGCTCCACGAAGATATGTGTTGCATCGTCATTCATAGGGGAAAGTTATCCAAACCCCCCGGATCTCTGACTTCCTCCCTGTTTAATAATCCGGCACACTATACGGGTAGAACGTGATAAAACGAGGACTGGGGGGACAATGTCTGTGACAGACTCTGACCCTCTTATGTCTAAAAATCATCCTATGTCCACTAGGGGCGGGGCATAGGATGACTGAGAAATGATATCTTGGACTACCTGAGATGGGATTATTATGTAATTATTATCCACAATATATCCCAGGATATCTGTAGGACTATTTACTGGTTGTTGATTCTGAACTCAACGGGTTAATTGTATGAGTGACTCCTTCATACTGTTAGATGCTAATGTCCTCACCTCCAGCCATCTTGTCTGTTCTCTGTGCTAATTGACCCTGCTATTGTGTGAAGATGTCCTGTGTTTACACTTATGGTAATGTATATTGTATAACAGGTGAGCGAGGAGACGTGACGTCTACTCTGAAAGGTCATATCTCGGAGTCGCCTCATCTGGGTAAATGATTAGTTAATTAGCTCATGTTAATTTATGTTCTGGTTACCTCCTCTAACTGTATATAAGGCTGTATTCTTGGTTCTAATAAACACTCCATGTTCAGCAGACAGACAAGTCCCGTCTCGTTGTGTGTGAGGGCAGCTGGAATATCTGATATCTATATCCAGACTGATAGGAAGCGGTATATGACGGGGGCACTCACCGGAGTGTGGGGAACATTCCGTTACAGTCATTCATAGGGGAAAGTTATCCGAACCCCACCCCCGCACCTCTGACTTCCTCCCTGTTTAATAATCCGGCACACTATACGGGTAGAACGTGATAAAACAAGGACTGGGGGGGACAATGTCCGTTCAGTTTAATGTCAGTAATAACTCTCCAAATAGGATTGCTGCAGAAAGAAATATTGATGGGCTTCCTGTGTCAGGGAGCCGATGAGAGGTGCGGCCCCTGGACCGTCCAAGGTAGGTGTGAATGGGTTAATGGAGATTCTTTTCACAGGTAAGTTAATGAACGGGATGACGCCGCGCAGAAGTCTCTGAGGAATCGGAGGGAGGGAGAAACCTGAAAGAGAAAACACGTCTGATCACAATATGTCTGCCGCATCTCACCCTGACCCTAATGCCCCGACCCCAACCCTACCTAGTGATCAACAGGAGAGCGTTTAACAATTGTTAGCTTGGGGGTGCGAATACTAATAACGGGGTACATGGAACAGCCCATGAACCTAGGAGGACAAGTGATCAAAGTGACCATTTCTCAAAGAATTGGTTATGGTTAGTCTATGGTAGAAGAATGTCTTCTGGAATCAGGGACGATGATCTGTGATCAGGAGATCGGGGGCCATGATCTGCGCTCCATATATCAGGATGACGGAACGATGAGATGATGACAGACTTGAGGAAATCCAGAAAGAAAAGTCGCCTCACCTTTATGATCGCGACGTTGTGAAGATTTACTCGTCTCTCCGAGCCGCAGAAGGACACGCCTCCTACAACATGAATAGGAAAGTCATGAGAAAACATAGCAGACGATCGAAACTCACCACTAATGAGGAACAAAAGTCATATAGAAGATAAAAGCATTGAGAGGGTCCCCTGCTGTCAGAGGGGGCGGTCCATCCTCCCAGTCCCCCCATCCATACACAAGGGGGAGGCCAATCCTCCCAGTCCCCCCATCCATACACAAGGGGAAGCCCCATCCTCCCAGTCCCCCCCGTCCATACACAAGGGGGAGGCCCATCCTCCCAGTCCCCCTGTCCATACACAAGGGGGAGGCCCATCCTCCCAGTCCCCCTGTCCATACACAAGGGGAAGGCCCATCCTCCCAGTCCCCCCCGTCCATACACAAGGTGGAGGTGCGTCCTCCCAGTCCCCCCATCCATACACAAGGGGGGGGGCTATCCTCCCAGTCCCCCCATCCATACACAAGGGGGAGGTCCATCCACCCAGTCCCCCGGCCATACACAAGGGGGAGGCCAATCCTCCCAGTCCCCCCGTCCATACACAAGAGGGAGGCCCATCCTCCCAGTCCCCCGTCCATACACAAAAGGGAGACCCATCCTCCTAGTCCCCCCCGTCCATACACAAGGAGATGACCCATCCTCCCAGTCCCCCCGTCCATACACAAGGGAGAGGCCCATCCTCCCAGTCTCCCCCGCCCATACACAAGGGGAAGGCTCATCCTCCCAGTCCCCCTGTCGATACACAAGGGGAAGGCCCATCCTCCCAGTCCCCCCGTCCATACACAAAGGGGAGGCAAATTCTCCCATTCCCCCCCCGTCCATACACAAAGGGGAGGCCAATTCTCCCAGTCCCCCCCCCGTCCATACACAAGTTGGAGGTGCGTCCTCCCAGTCCCCCCATCCATACACAAGGGGGAGGCCTATCCTCCCAGTCCCTCCGTCCATACACAAGGGGGAGGTCCATCCACCCAGTCCCCCGGCCACACACAAGGGGGAGGTCCATCCTCCCAGTCCCCCCATCCATACACAAGAGGGAGGCCTCTTCTCCCAGGTCATCAATGGAAGCCGGTAACATAAACCTACCTTTGTAGCGGTGGAAGAGCCAGCACCGTACTCTCATCTGCCGGGTCAGCGTGGCTTATGGTCAGGACTTCCGTCTTCATCTGAAGCTCACAGTAATAATTCAGAACATCTGATGGCGTCACATTGAAAGTCTCTACATGACACTGATTGGCTCCCTAGACAGAACAGGAGCACAATAATTAGAGGTCAGGGGTCATACTAGATCTACAAGTCGAGGAACGTACATTACACCGCAGTCTTCCAGGATCTCCCCATCAACCTGTGTCCCTAATAATATCCAGAGCCTCACCTGTGTCCCCACTCATCTCCAGAGCCTCACCTGTGTCCTCATCTCCAGAGCCTCCCCTGTGTCCCCACTCATCTCCAGAGCCTCACCTGTGTCCCCACTCATCTCCAGAGCCTCACCTGTGTCCCCACTCATCTCCAGAGCCTCACCTGTGTCCCCACTCACCTCCAGAGCCTCACCCGTGTCCCCACTCATTTTCAGAGCCTCACCCGTGTCCCCACTCATCTCCAGAGCCTCACCCGTGTCCCCACTCATCTCCAGAGCCTCACCCGTGTCCCCACTCATCTCCAGAGCCTCACCCGTGTCCCCACTCATCTCCAGAGCCTCACCCGTATCCTCACTCATCTCCAGAGCCTCACCCGTGTCCTCACTCATCTCCAGAGCCTCACCCGTGTCCCCACTCATCTCCAGAGCCTCATCTGTGTCCCCACTAATCTCCAGAGCCTCATCTGTGTGCACACTAATCCTCTCCAATCTATAGAAGCTCCATCTCCTCTCCAATCTATAGAAGCTCCATCTCCTCTCCAATCTATAGAAGCTCCAGCTCCTCTCCAATCTATAGAAGCTTTATCTCCTCTCCAATCTATAGAAGCTCCACCTCCTCTCCAATCCATAGAAGCTCCACCTCCTCTCCAATCTGTAGAAGCTCCACCTCCTCTCCAATCTGTAGAAGCTCCACCTCCTCTCCAATCTGTAGAAGCTCCACCTCCTCTCCAATCTGTAGAAGCTCCACCTCCTCTCCAATCTGTAGAAGCTCCACCTTCTCTCCAATCTATAGAAGCTCCTCTCCAATCTATAGAAGCTCCTCTCCAATCTATAGAAGTTCCTCTCCAATCTATAGAAGCTCCTCTCCAATCTATAGAAGCTCCTATCCAATCTATAGAAGCTCCTCTCCAATCTATAGAAGCCTCTGTGACTGTCTCACCTGCGATGCACGAGGAGCCTTCCCACCGACCCTGTGTGATTTCTGTGGGTTCGGGGTCATTGCTGTATGCAGATAATCCTGAGGGGAGGAGAGAAGAAGAAGAGGTGACAATAAGAGACACGGGACTTCTACATGATGAACAGACCAGAAGCGTCTCCAGCATTTGTCTCCTGAAACTGGAACATCCGGTGGGTATTACCCCATGCAGAACTCTTTTCCACCACAAAAGGATGAGATTTACTAAAAGACTTCCATACCTTAAGAAGGAGTAACAGAAGTAAAAATTGCAATACTATAAACTTCATTGCATATATGTATCAATTGTATATCCCTATAATTGCTAGACTATCGAGAGTACGCTAGGCCTAGTGATATTACGTTAGCTATGAAGACAGACACATCTGCTAGTAAACAATATCTTATTTATTTCCCAATAAAATAGGAATATCACACACTATACATCAGATATCTATAGAGCCTATAACAACAATAAAACAGTACATATACTTATCACATCCTCTAGGTAGACTCCTCATTGGCTGGACTCAGATGTTAAAGAGAGTCTGGGCCGCATGGTTTAGGCCCATGCCAGGATTCCATGAGGCTCTCACCAGCAGCGAAAAAAGAAACGGAACTCATTCTTTGTGAGCTTTTTACTTGAACATACACTCCCACTCATAACCAACCCCACTTGCATGTTGTCCAATGAGGTATTTGCCAAAGATAGCCCTTGATATATATCGTATTGGCCTCTAGGTGGAAGTATTGCCCTTATCTTCTCCATGAGCCCTGGGCCGTCTTTGTCATCAATCATCATTGCTGTCTTTGAAGCTTGTATCACACCAGGTGGTGCTATGCAGATTCTGATATGTTTCAAAGGGTTACTACTTACCTCCACTGTGCAGTTTATTTTGCACAGAGTGGCCCCGATCCACATCTTCTGGGGTCCCTCGGTGGCTTTCTCTGGTCCTTCCTGCAAGAACTCATCACAATAATGCGAGAGAGCCAGGTCTTTTAGCTGCCTAAAGGTCCGGGTCTTGAGTAATTAAAACGACGTTGCCCACACACGATCGTTTTAAAAAAATGCTCTAGGAAAGCATGGTGACATACAACACGTACGCCGGCACTATAAAGGGGAAGTTCCATGCGGATGGCGCCCCCCTTGGGGCTGCTTTAGCTGATTTCCTGTTAGTAAAAGACGATTTGCGCTTTTCTGTCTGTTACAGCGTGATGAATGTGCGATCTCCGTTATGAACGGTAGTTTTACCAGAATGAGCGTTCCCGTCTCATAACTTGCTTCTGAGCATGCACAGATTTTTTACGTCGTTTTAGCCCACACACGATCATTTTTTACAACCCGAAAAACGACGTTAAAAAATGCAGCATGTTCGAATTTTATTTTTGTCCTCTTTTAGAACCTGAAAAATTATGTGAAGCTCTAACACCATCATTTTAAATGACTTTTTTGAAAAACAACGTTTTTTTTTCATCCCGAAAAATGATCGTGTGTACGCGGCATAAGACGTCGATAAATATAGTTCAGGTAGTGATAGAACATCAAAACAGGTGATATGTTGGCTGAAGATCGTTGGATGATTCCGGAGCAGATCCATGTAGAAGACTGAAGTCACAGAGCTCGGCACGGATATTCTATAAACAACAAGCTGCCTAGTAGTAGTTTTGGGGGAAGGTTAAAGGTTCTTCCAGGTTAACATGTTGGCATTCAACAAATGGACAAAGGAAAATCCCAAGACGGACCGTTTCGTATGGTGGTTGGGAGTAGATCTGTGACAGGAGTCACTTTGGATGGGGGGGTTTCTTCAACTCAGCTTTTACCCTACACAGATGTACGGCTGGTGACCGGGGGGGGGGGGGTGTTAAAGGGTCTTGGATGGTGCTGGTTCTAGACAGAGGAAGCATTGGCGACGGACATAGTCCTGTCATCACAAGATTTGTGCACTGTCAAATAGAGGCAGAAGAAATTTGGGATCCTCACCCCCCCCCCATTGGTCAGGAGAATCTAATATTACAGAGCATGGATAGGGCTATCATTTGGGTATTTTTGGTCACTGCCATTTAAATCCCATTACCACTAAGAAAAATTTTTTTTTGTTTATCTGTAAAATCCTTTTCTTTGAGTACCTCACAGGATACAGAGGACTGGGGGGGGGGGGGGAGATTCACCCTCTCCCGTGTAACCCCTCACACTCCCAGCTGCCTTTAGTTTTTGGCTAGTGTCCTTAGATGGTGGATCTAACGGAATGGCCCGTGACAACCAGAGACATTTGAGGGATGGGGGTACTCCTGCGCCAGCGTCACTAAGGACTCTTGGGTCTAAGATCACCCTGTGCCCCTTTTGGGTATAGGGTGACTGAGAAATAATAATTAATGTATTGCAGGATATCTGGACATATTACAGGTGATTTCATTCTGACCCCCAACGGTCAATAAGAGTGCCTCCTTCAATGCTAACACATACTTTTGAGATGCTAATTAAGTCTACCTGGCTGTAGTGATTACATTCTATTGTCTATTGTGTGATGCTAATGACACGGTTTGTGTGAAAGTCTATGGATAATAGGTGTGGAATGTGACTTCTCAGGTGTAGTAATTAGGTCATGTTAATTATGTCAGACCGGTGCCAGAACGTCTGACATAGGAATGTGTATTCTGCAGGTGAATAGCTGTTGTCAGAGTCGGGACGTCTGGGCGAAAATTAACTCACCTGAAGGTCATGATCTAAAAGAATGTGTATGAAGTTTGTTGTGTGATGTGGTGGGAGGAGTTGATTCATTGTTCACTTGGTTTCTAAAATTGTATATAACTAGCTGAGTGTACCATTAAAAGTGTTCATACATTTGACTCAGAGAACGGAGCGTGTGTCTCGTTTTTATTCTGGGAAATGGATGGTGTCTGCTGGTTTGTCGGAGTGTCGGATAAGCGGTCTTGGGTGGGTTGATGGAAGATTGGAAACGGTGGTGACCGTTACAGTGGACCTCTTGTCTACTGAGAGAAGCCTACCTTCTTATAGGAAGCTTTTTTTTCCTCTTGATGTGTCTTCCAAAACTGATTCTCCTGTCAAGATATGACTGCACCATAGCATGCTGCACCCAGGTAGGCACCCACGAATCAATGTGCTCTGTACTGTGGAAGCAGCCAGGAGTTGCCACTGTCCAATGGCTGGGAACTGGGCCGTAGCACCAGAAGTGACATACTTACGCCAAATTGATGGAAAAAGGGTGGATCCCATCCATGGCTGCAATATACATAGTCCAGTCCATCATTTTACCAGCACAAGGTGTTCAGATAATAAGACACTAAGAGAAAAGCACCAACACTTTGAGGCCAACAAGAGCCTCTTCTTCAGTCACTGGAGCCCAAGGAGGAGGCCCTTGGTGGCCTTTAGGCATTGCTACTTTCTGTTGGTGACATTAAGTCTTCCTGTCTGGTTATCTGAACATGCAGTGCCGGTGATTACCGGACCGGATTTATGATTTGGCAGCGCCATCCACCATCTCACCCCAGCATCTTCCCGGGTCATATAGCTGTATGGAGGGCACCGGACACTTTGTATTTTTTATATCATTGAAAAGTATTGCATCCCGCACTACTTGGTGGCCAAGACAGAGGAGCACAAGCACCCTGGGCCAGAATTAAAGATCACGTGCCCTGTAGGTGCCAGGAAAGGAGCGAAGAATACAGGGAGCAGAGAAGACAAGAAGGGAGAGGAGAGGATGGAAGAGGACTGACTCTTATAACACCCCCCACACCCTAGATCAGTGAAAGACTCATCGCTCTCTGGACTCACCATGAGGCGTCGGGTCCAGCTGTCCAGCCAGTCTTCACATGTCCTCTTCAGGGTCTCTCTGTCCCCCTCTTCCCAGCTGTCCCAGCTCATCACCTGCCTCCCAATAAAGCCATGTGGGTCTTCCACACCAATATCCCTGAAGAGGCCGAGAAACCTTCCTCTGTTCCAACCAAAGATAATCACAATATGTAACTGGATAAACAAATCAAACCTTTGTATCATCAATATTCAGGGAGCCTGGATAGTAGATGACAATATAGGAGTCTGAAGCTCAATGCAGCCTTCCCAAAGAGGCACAAATATTGGCAAATGGAGATACAACAATGAGCTGTACCACCGGTTAGGGTTCCAGTAGACCTTTGTCTTCCGTGACACCCAACATTCACTGGCAGACAGGAAGGGAAACCATGTCTGGTAGTGAGGACCTGGTTGTCTTCTAGTCTACAAGAGGAAGGTCTAATAGTGTGGACCTGGTTGTCTTCTAGTCTACAAGGGGAAGGTATGATAGTGTGGACCTGGTTGTCTCATAGTCTACAAGGGGAAGGTCTGATAGTGTGGACCTGGTTGTCTTTTAGTCTACAAGGGGAAGGTCTGATAGTGAGGACTTGGTTGTCTCGTAGTCTACAAGGGGAAGGCCTGATAGTGAGGACCTGGTTGTCTTCTAGTCTACAAGGGGAAGGTATGATAGTGTGGACCTGGTTGTCTCATAGTCTACAAGGGAAGGTCTGATAGTGAGGACCTGGTTGTCTCATAGTCTACAAGGGGAAGGTTTGATAGGGAGGAACTGGATGTCTCATAGACTACAAGGGGAAGGTCTGATAGTGTGGACCTGGTTGTCTCATAGTCTACAAGGGGACGGTCTGATAGTGTGTCTGTAGAGAGTGTTGTACCTACCTGTGTGATGGGTGTGTCTGCAAGGGGACGGTCTGATAGTGTGTCTGTAGAGAGTGTTGTACCTACCTGTGTGATGGGTGTGTCTGCACACAGGTCACTAGGAGTTCCAGTATTGGTTCTCTTCTCCCACCAGACAGTTGGATGAGGAAATGCAGACAGAACCAGAGAAAGTCCAAATCTTCCACCTCCTGGGACAGGACATGACAGGGTTCACTTATTTTCTCCTCACATATATTTCTCCCCTCCACCCCATAGCGGACACCTACGTGTTCTCTCCTCTCTCCCCGGCTGACACATACTTATTCCCTCATCTCCCCTAGGCTGACACATACATGTTTTTTGCTCTTGGTGTTAGGGTTAGAAAATACAGTTAAAATTAAAGCGTCTTCAAGAAAGCCCCGCCCCTGAGGAACAGAGCCTTTTTTGTTACGATTCATAGATAGAGATCAGGATGACTTTTACCTTTATATTGATGCCGCTCCTCGAGGTCACCGCCTCCATCACGGTCTGATAAATGCCTTTCAGGTCTCTCAGGTTCCCCTGTTCATACAGTATCATCAGAGAACGGAGCATCTCAGTCCGTAGCGGGAGCTCCATATGAACAGCCCCATGCAGGAGCCGGGCCTCAAATTCTGAATGTTGTCTCTGCAAACAGGAGGGAGAAAAAAACACGTCTGGAAACATTCATGACAAGGTTGTGGAATCGTCAGGACTGATAAAAAAAAAAAACGTCAGTGATCAGTACAATGCAAAGGGTGCCGGGGAAGAAGAGATAGAGCCGGGACAGAGAGAGGGGCAGGAAATGTACAAGACCGACAGATAAAGAGATATATATTTATGTAAGAGAGTGAGATACAGAGAAAGGGGAGAGAGGGGTGAGAGAGAGGGGTGAGAGAGAGAGAGAGAGAGAGAGAAGAAAGGGAGGTAACAATGAGGGCAGCCAGTGAGGAGCTGAATTGGCTGAATGATAGGACAGGAAGTAATTAGAAAATGTACAAGACTGACAGATAAAGAGACATACACTTATGTAAGAGAGTGAGATACAGAGAAAGGGGAGAGAGAGGGGTGAGAGAGAGAGGGAGAGAGAAGAAAGGGAGGAAACAATGAGGGCAGACAGTGAGGAGCTGAATTGGCTGAATGATGGGACAGGAAGTAATTAGAAAATGTACAAGACTGACAGATAAAGAGACATACACTTATGTAAGAGAGTGAGATACAGAGAAAGGGGAGAAAGAGGGGTGAGAGAGAAGGGTGAGAGAGAGAGGGAGAGAGAAGAAAGGGAGGTAACAATGAGGGCAGCCAGTGAGGAGCTGAATTGGCTGAATGATAGGACAGGAAGTAATTAGAAAATGTACAAGACTGACAGATAAAGAGACATACACTTATGTAAGAGAGTGAGATACAGAGAAAGGGGAGAGAGAGGGGTGAGAGAGAGAGGGAGAGAGAAGAAGGGGAGGAAACAATGAGGGCAGCCAGTGAGGAGCTGAATTGGCTGAATGATAGGGCAGGAAGTAATTAGAAAATGTACAAGACTGACAGATAAAGAGACATACACTTATGTAAGAGAGTGAGATACAGAGAAAGGGGAGAGAGAGGGGTGAGAGAGAGAGGGAGAGAGAAGAAGGGGAGGAAACAATGAGGGCAGACAGTGAGGAGCTGAATTGGCTGAATGATAGGACAGGAAGTAATTAGAAAATGTACAAGACTGACAGATAAAGAGACATACACTTATGTAAGAGAGTGAGATACAGTGAAAGGGGGGAGAGAGGGGTGAGCGAGAGAGAGAGAGAGAGAGACACACAGACACATAGAAGAAGGGGAGGAGACAATAAAGGCAGACAGTGAGGAGCTGAATTGGCTGAATGATAGGACAATTAGAAGTCATGACAAAACTGGTCAGAGTAGAAATAACAATACAAACGGAGTCAGAACATCAAAGATTATGTATACAGTATACAGCACAATGTAAAACAGACTATGAAGCTGTGCAAAGCTGAGAATCTCTAAGCCACAGGTGTCAAACACAAGGCCCGCGGGACGAATCCGGCCCTCCAGGCTATTTCATGTGGCCCTCATACCTCTCCTGCAGCTGCAGGAGAGCTCCAGCCCTCCTCTGGTCCTCTTCCAGACCCTTACTTTCTGCTTTCAAGAAATGCATCCAGCTTCTTCCCAGCAGCAGCATTAGGTAAGGGGGGTGCACTGTGATGTAAGGGAGAGTGGGGGACTCAACTTCTGATGGTGGGGTGCGTTGGACATCCAATCTTACGATACAACCGGCCCTTGTGAGGGCAATCATAATGCTGAAGCGGCCCACAATGAAATTGAGTTTGACACCCCTGATCTAAACAATGCGTCTGCAGCTAAATCGGAGGAGAGAGGGGAGTAGAGAGAGAAAAGGGGCAGATAAAGATATGGGGAAGAGAAAATTACTGCTTTAGTCTGTGATGAAGCGTACACACGATCATTTTTCGGCATGTCCAAAAAAACAAAATTTTTCCAACTTAATCATTAAAAACGACGTTGCCCACACACCATCGTTTCTGAAAAATGCTCTAGCAAAGCGCGGTGACGTACAACACGTACAACGGCACTCTCAAGGGGAAGTTCTATTTGCCCTCGGGCTGCTTTAGCTAATTCCGTGTTAGTAAAAGACGATTTGCGCTTTTCTGTCTGTTACAGTGTGATGAATGTGCGATCTCCATTACGAACGGTTAGTTTTACCAGAACAAGAGCTCCCGTCTCATAACTTGCTTCTGAGCATGCGCGGGTTTAAAACATTGTCTTTTTTTTCATGTCGAAAACTGATTGTGTGTACGCAGCATGAGACTTATGCCGCATACACACGATCATTTTTCGGCATGAAAAAATCGTTGTTTTTGAAAAATGTCAGTTAAAATGATGTGTGGGCTTGAACCCGTGCATGCTCAGAAGCAAGTTATGAGACGGGAGCGCTCGTTCTGGTAAAACTCGCGTTGGTAATGGAGATCGCACATTCATCACGTTGTAACAGACAGAAAAGCGCAAATACTCTTTTACTAACATGGAATCAGCTAAAGAAGCCCAAAGGGTGGCGACATCCGCATGGAACTTCCCCTTTATAGTGCCGGCCTACGTGTTGTGCGTCACCGCGCTTTGCTAGAGAATATTTTAAAGACGATTGTGTGTGGGCAACGTCATTTTAATGATAAAGTTGGAAAAACATTGTTTTTAATGCTGAAAAATTATCGTGTGTATGCGGCATCAGAGCAGATGTTAATACAACCAGACAAAAACAACTTGATACCGGCACCTCCCGATACCGGCACCTCCCGATGTGTGCCTCCTATGTGTGCATTCCCATTGTTATTTGAGTCACCTATTGTTTCTGTCTGATCATCTCTTGGAGAAGTGATTGATATTGTGACCCCTGCACCTTGTTATGTAACCGTTGTGGGATGTTATGTGTTTATAATAATGTGTAATGTACTTTGTGTATACAGGGTGGGGGGCTTGCTGCCAGACGGTCTGGGCATCTAGGCTTGTTTAAGTGACTAGTTGTTAATTAGATCTCTGTCAGCTATTAGTTGCTAGATGTGGATTAGCATAATGTTTATGTTGGCTGTTCCTTAGATGTGCTCATTGCAAGGATAACGTGACCAAGCTTTTATCTGATTTTGTTTGGTATATAAATTCTGTGTGAGATTACAATTAAGGGAGTGCCAGTTTCCACCTAAGCCAGTGTCGTCTAGTCCTTGTACGCTCGGCTATAATACCCGATTCCTGGGTCCATACTGGAGGAAGCTTTATATATCTTGAAGGAAGCATTCAAGCTAGGAGCCGGATGGTTCCGTCACAGAGACATGTCTGATAATGTCGTAAAACTTGGGAATACCCACTGAACTCAGATATGTCAACCTTGGCTTAGAATTAAACTGGTCAGGGAATATGAAGCCAGTCACAGAGATTCTGAAAGACGAGGCTCACAGAGCCTTCTGTGCCATAAGGAGGTATCTGTATTCCTATATACAGAAGGGGGAAATAACGATCGTCTCCCATGCAGATTGTGTAAGTTTACCCACTTACATAGAAATGAAGGGTCTATAATTTTTATCATAGGTGTATAGACTTTTTGGCCCCTGAAAATTCCATGATATACAACATGCTCCTTGTGATAGGACAGGACACAGAATGGACCAAAGAAGGCCCCTCCCCCAAGTCATACCTGCAACCCCCCTACACATCACCTGTATGTCGGAGAAGATCCTGGAGAACCAGCTTGTGTCTTGGAACTGGAGGATGAATGAGGGGATCTCCGGGACAACAGTTGTGGTCTCCAAGGGCCGTTTTTCCTCCTCTTCATCCGTATCTAGAGAAGGTGGATCTGTCTTCCTTGTCATGTTTGGAGGATCCTGAGGATTCAGCTGGACAGGGACAGGGGTCTGTCTGAAGGACTAGAATAGACGAATGTTCTTATAAATAATATTGAAGAGTTGGGGCTTCATTTTTCTAAGTAAGCAGGGGTATGGGGGTGGGGCAAAGTGTAGCCATATGTCAAATATGGGGGTGCTGTATAGTCATATGCCATGGTTATGGGGGGGTGTTCTACAGTATAGTCATATGCAAGGGGTAGGGGGCACCATGTAGTCATATGCCAGGGAAATGGGGGCACCGTGTATTCATATGCCAGGGAAATGGGGGCACCGTGTAGTCATATGCCAGGGAAATAGGGGCACCGTGTAGCCATATGCTAGGGAAATGGGGGCACCGTGTAGCCATATGCCAGGGAAATGGGGGCACTGTGTAGCCATATGCCAGGGAAATGGGGGCACTGTGTAGCCATATGCCAGGGAAATGGGGGCACTGTGTAGTCATATGCCAGGGAAATGGGGGCACTGTGTAGTCATATGCCAGATATAAAGGGGTGCTATATAGTCATTTGCATAGAGTTTGGGGAAGCTATATAGTCATATAGAATACAACATGTCATGTACCCTTTATATCCCATCTATGACATGTCATGTACCATATTGTCAGGGCTGGGCTCAGCTCTTCCTTCTCTGAGGTGGCTGCTCAGCTGTCAGTTTATTGCCAGCTCCTATCTCTCTACAGTGACTCACCTGTTCATGATTCTGCTCATCAGTCCTCCCTACTTAAGCCGTCCAGCTCAGTTGCTCTCTGCCTTTGCCTTTGTCAACATCACAGAGACTATCTCCTGCATTCCTGTTGAAGACTTTCTTGGCTGACGTTCCTTCTGGCTCCAGATCCTGCTAACTGTTCTACTACGTTTATCTCTGGCTTTCGGACATTGGCTTGGCTGACTATCCGATCTGGCTCCTAAATTCTGGCTATGTTTTGACTATGCTTACTAGGTTTATCTTTTTATTATTGTTAAACAAGTGAGATTTATTCTGTCTCGGTCTGATTCATGGTTTCTGACACATATATCCCTTTATATGACACGTCATTGTACCTTTTATATCCCTTCATATGACATGTCATGTACCCTTTATATCCTTGTGACGGGAGTCACTTTGGGTGGGGGGGGGGGGGGGTTTGTGCAGCTCAGCTTACCTTGGAGAGCTCTGGAAACGCTGTGTCCCGCTTTCCCGACCCTCTTATGTCTAAGTTGCCCTGTGTCTCTAATATGGGTACAGGATGACCGAGAACCCCACTATGGTCTGTGCTGGTCACACTCACGGTACAGCCACATTGGAATGTTGTGTGTGTGTGTATATATATACATATATATATATAATGTGTGTTGGCTGTTGTGGACTGTTTGCTGTGATGGTTTGGGGTGTGACTGTATTCTATTGTCTATTGTGTCCGCCTCAATTATTATGGGATGTGTAAGTGTGTTTGCCGTGAGGAAAGAGGGCCCACCTGCTGATAAGACTGTTTACTGAGGAGAAGTTTGAATACAACTGACCTGTGTGTCTATGGTCATTGGAAAGTTTTACCCCGCCCTGAATCCAAGGGTGGGGGGGGGGGGAGTGTCTTGGAGTTGGATATCTGTAACATGTATGAGAATAAAGCGAGTCTGCTGGTTTTTGCCCTACACTGAAGTTTGGCCAGGGCCGTCTTAATAGCATCATGGGCCCCTGGGTAAAGTAATGCTCTGGGGCCCCTGGGCAGTGTCCAGGTGTGCCCTCTCATTAAGACAGCCCTGAGTACGGCTGGTGACTGGGGGGGGGGGGGCTAAAGAGTCTTGGATGGGGCTGGTTCTGGACAGAGAAAGCATTGACGGCGGACATAGTCCTGTCGAGGACAGATGAAGCATTGACGGAGGACATAGTCCTGTCGAGGACGAGGGGTTCCTCACAGTCCTATATACAGTATGGCATGTCACGCAGCATATATCCTATTCTAAGTGTCATACAAAGAGGCCGTTTTTGGTAGGATTGAAGAATTCCAATACAATCACCTTTGTTGCATGTGGTCTGGGCCTTGGCAATCGAGAGATTAGCGGCCTCTATGAAAAACAAAAAACAGTATGGATTAGAGAGCATTAGAGAAAGTATTCCATGAAAACTTCAGGAATTGATCAATCTGAAAAATAATCAGGGAAAGAAGGAATGTGTCTATTATAACCCTGACCCCCTCCCCCACACCACCTCCCTTAATGTATATTCTCTTCTCTTCCTTCCCACCACAGAGGGAACAAAGGACAGAAGGGTATACAAGGGTCAGCCAACTGGAGAACAAAGGTCGGGAGGGTATACAAGGGTCAGACAACTGGAGAACAAAGGTCGGGAGGGTATACAAGGGTCAGCCAACTGGAGAACAAAGGATGGGAGGGTATACAAGGGTCAGCAAACTGAAGAACAAAGGATGGGGGGTATACAAGGGTCAGCCAACTGGAGAACAAAGGATGGGGGGGGGGTGTACAAGGGTCAGCCAACTGTAGAACAAAGGTCGGGAGGGTATACAAGGGTCAGACAACTGAAGAACAAAGGTCGAGAGGGTATACAAGGGTCAGCCAACTGGAGAACAAAGGACGGGAGGGTATACAAGGGTCAGCCAACTAGAGAACAAAGGACGGGAGGGTATACAAGGGTCAGCCAACTGTATACAAGGGTCAGCCAACTGTAGAACAAAGGTCGGGAGGGTATACAAGGGTCAGACAACTGAAGAACAAAGGTCGAGAGGGTATACAAGGGTCAGCCAACTGGAGAACAAAGAACGGGAGGGTATACAAGGGTCAGCCAACTAGAGAACAAAGGACGGGAGGGTATACAAGGGTCAGCCAACTAGAGAACAAAGGACGGGAGGGTATACAAGGGTCAGCCAACTAGAGAACAAAGGACGGGAGGGTAGACAAGGATAAACCAGCTGGAGAAAAAAGTCAAGAGGGTATTCAATGGTCAGCCAGCTGGAGAACAAAGGTCAGGAGGGCACACAAGGGTCAGCCAACTGGAGAACAAGGTTAGGGGGTATAAAAGGGTCAGCCAACTGGAGAACAAAGGACAGGAGGGTATACAAGGGTCAGCCAACTGGAGAAGAAAGGATGGGGGGTATACAAGGGTCAGCCAACTGGAGAACAAAGGTCGGGAGGGCACACAAGGGTCAGCCAACTGGAGAACAAGGATAGGGGGTATAAAAGGGTCAGCCAGCTGGAGAACAAAGGACAGGAGGGTGTACAAGGGTCAGCCAACTGGAGAAGAAAGGATGGGGGGTATACAAGGGTCAGCCAACTGGAGAACAAAGGTCGGGAGGGCACACAAGGGTCAGCCAACTGGAGAACAAAGGATGGGAGGGTATACAAGGGTCAGCCAACTGGAGAACAAAGGATGGGGGGTATACAAGGGTCAGCCAACTGGAGAACAAAGGTCGGGAGGGTATACAAGGGTCAGCCAGCTGGAGAACAAAGGATGGGGGGTATACAAGGGTCAGCCAACTGAAGAACAAAGGATGGGAGGGTATACAAGGGTCAGCCAGCTGGAGAACAAAGGACAGGAGGGTGTACAAGGGTCAGCCAACTGGAGAACAAAGGTCGGAAGGCAGAAGGGTATATAAGGGTCAGCCAACTGGGGACTGGCTATGGGCTTCTCACATGAGTTTGTGCTTTATTTTTACATTTTACATACAGGTCAAAAGTGAATGCATGACAACCACATGTCACATGAACTTCCAACACCCATATAATAATACTAGTAGAAAATACGAGTGCTCAATATAAAGGTCAGAGAACATTCTATCCCAGAAAATGGTTCTGCCATAGAGACCCAGCAATGCTCCACAATCCCACCAGAATGAAGTCACCAGATCACACCAATAATCTATGAGGGTTTCAGGAAGGGTAGTAAGATGTAAACAGAGGCCTTAACAAAGGACCCGGCCACTTCAATACAGAGCAATGAGGAGTGCCGCACGTCATATTACCCCCCATATGTCACATGACCTCTCCTTGCCATAATTCACGATTACCAATCACTAGCTCCATATTGTTAGTGGACAATTAGGGTCTTCATGATGTACCTGAGGAAGTGAGGTTCTCTTCTCTTCATGCCTCTGTAAGGTCGGGAGTGATGGGGGTGATGAAGGTGATGGAGTCGATGGGGGAGGAAGCAGATGGGATACTGGAGCAGACTGTTCTTCCATACTGGCTGTGATTCTCTGAAGGATGGCTGGAATGTCACTGGACTCCTCGGGCTCCTCAATCACTTCTTCAACCTTCTTTTCAACCACTTCCTTTGGAATATTTCTAAAGATCGGCTTTTCTGCAGTTTTCTATATAGTGATTATAGAGATTATTAATAAAGAGAACCTGTTGTGACATGCTTGGGAACTTACTATTATGGCACTGGAGGCCATAGGTGAAAGGCAGATGCTGCTTTAGGGACAGTGGCGTCACTAGGGTTGGTGCCACCTGGTGCGGTATAACATGGTGTCACCCCCCGAATAATTTTTTCCCCCCTAATAACACTGCATATGTTGGCAACAGTAGTGCCGTTAATAACTTTCAATCAACTAGCAAATTTGAATAACAAAATCATATGAAAATAATAGAATTCAAAGCTTAAACTGTTAAAGAACTGTATTTATTTTAACTGTGCCATGCCAAACGCAGCCACTGTGCCATCAATTGTTACCACTGTGCCCAGAAATTGTCACCACTGTGCCATGCCATCAAACGCAGCCACTGTGCTATGCCAAACGCAGCCACTGTGCCATCAATTGTTACATCTGTGCCAGCAATTATCACCACTATTTCATGCCATCAAATGTAGCCACTGTGCCATCAATTGTCACCACTGTGCCCAGCAATTGTCACCACTATTTCATGCCATCAAATGTAGCCACTGTGCCATCAAATGTAGCCACTGTGCCATCAAATGTCACCACTATTCTATGCCATCAATTGTCGCCAATGTGCCATCAATTGTCGCCACTGTGCCATCAATTGTCGCCATTGTGCCATGCCATCAAACACAGCCACTGTGCCAACAATTGTCGCCAATGTGCCCATTGTCATTGTGCATCAATTGTCACCACTGTGCCATGCCATCAAACGCAGCCACTGTGCTATGCCAAACGCAGCCACTGTGCCATAAATTGTTACCACTGTGCCCAGCAATTGTCACCAATGTGCCCAGAAATTGTCACCTTTATGCCATGCCATCAAACACAGCCACTGTGCCAACAATTGTCGCCAATGTGCCCATTGTCATTGTGCATCAATTGTCACCACTGTGCCATGCCATCAAACGCAGCCACTGTGCTATGCCAAACGCAGCCACTGTGCCATCAATTGTTACATCTGTGCCAGCAATTATCACCACTATTTCATGCCATCAAATGTAGCCACTGTGCCATCAATTGTCACCACTGTGCCCAGCAATTGTCACCACTATTTCATGCCATCAAATGTAGCCACTGTGCCATCAAATGTAGCCACTGTGCCATCAAATGTCACCACTATTCTATGCCATCAATTGTTACATCTGTGCCAGCAATTATCACCACTATTTCATGCCATCAAATGTAGCCACTGTGCCATCAATTGTCACCACTGTGCCCAGCAATTGTCACCACTATTTCATGCCATCAAATGTAGCCACTGTGCCATCAAATGTAGCCACTGTGCCATCAAATGTCACCACTATTCTATGCCATCAATTGTCGCCACTGTGCCATCAATTGTCGCCATTGTGCCATGCCATCAAACACAGCCACTGTGCCAACAATTGTCGCCAATGTGCCCATTGTCATTGTGCATCAATTGTCACCACTGTGCCATGCCAAACGCAGCCACTGTGCCATCAATTGTTACCACTGTGCCCAGCAATTGTCACCAATGTGCCCAGAAATTGTCACCTTTATGCCATGCCATCAAACGCAGCCACTGTGCTATGCTAAACACAGCCACTGTGCCATCAATTGTCACCACTGTACCCAGCAATTGTCACCACTATTCAATACCATCAAATGTAGTCACTGTGCCATCAATTGTCGCCACTTTGCCCATCAATTGTCACCACTGTGCCATGCCATCAAACGCAGCCACTGTGCTATGCCAAACACAGCCACTGTGCCATCAATTGTTACCACTGTGCCCAGAAATTGTCACCACTATGCCATCCATGCCATCAAACGCAGCCACTGTGCCCATCGATTGTCACCACTGTGCCATGCCATCAAACGCAGCCACTGTGCCATCAATTGTCGCCACTGTACACAGGGGACAGGGTGGGATGAGCACAGGGGAGCAGCCGCAGAGCATCTTTTAATTTGGTGGGGGGAGGGTGGTATGGGGCATATGTGCTGGGGAGTGATTTGAGAGGGAAGAAGATATGTGCTAGTGGGGGGGGGGAATCACTCCCCAGCACATATCCCACATACCCCCCTACAGTGCAGACACCACCCCCCAATACAGTGCAGACACCACCCCCCAATACAGTGCAGACACCCCAATACAGTGCAGACACCCCCACCCCAATACAGTGCAGACACCCCCCAATACAGTGCAGACACCCCCAATACAGTGCAGACACCCCCAATACAGTGCATACACCACCACCCCAATACAGTGCAGACACCACCACCCCAATACAGTGCAGACACCCCAATACAGTGCAGACACCCCAATACAGTGCAGACACCCCCCAATACAGTGCAGACACCCCCCAATACAGTGCAGACACCACCCCAATACAGTGCAGACACCCCAATACAGTGCAGTCAGTCCCCTACAGTTCAGGCCCCCCTTCAGACCCATAATGTAACTGGCCTGTCACCTCAGCGCGCGACATGATCAGCGCGGGACAGATGCAGGCACTATAGTCTACATGGAGGAGGGGAGGGGGTGCCCGCGGCGTCACTCTGCTCTGCTGCGTGACGTGAGACAGCACAGACAGAGCGGCAACGCGGCCACAAGAGGCGGGTGTCACTTGAGCGCTGCAGACACACCCCCCCCCCTCAACAGGCTCTCTGACTCTGTGTACTGCATTGTTCTTACCCGCGGCTGCCTGTCACAGTGTCTGCGCTGCTTAAACCAGCGGCTGTCTCCACTTCAGTATTGGAGGAAGGGGGTGCGCCAGCCTGACACCCCCCAGTGTGTGGCAACTGGGGTGGTCCGCCCCCCCGCCCTTAGTACGCCATTGATGTCAGCAAAAAAAAAGAATATTAATATTAATTTTTTTTTTAAATCGGGATGGTGTCACCCCTCTAAGGGTGTCACCCGGGTGTGGACCGCACCCCCCGCACCCCCCTAGCAACGCCTCTGTTTAGGGAACATGTTCTGGACCTAAACACTAGCTCCTCCCCCAAACAGAAAAGGGTTGCTTCCAGTAGAAGACCGACATTTCAGATGCTTGTTTTGTAGAGGAAAACAAGCATAAAAATAATAAAAAACCTTGTTGGTGAGTAGAGAGAGGGATGTCTCCAACGGGTTGGCTCAGTAATTTTTGAAGCACAGAAAGAACTGTATCCTATAGAGCAGGGGTCTCCAAACTGCGGCCCTGGGGCTGGATGTGGCCCTTTGCTTGCCTTAATGTGGCCCTTGGGGCATAATTCTTGTTGCCGACACCAAGGGGGCGCTATTTCTCCAACTGACACCATCAATTCTTTTCATTAACACCAACGATGTGGCACTGGCCCTCCCACTGTCACCAAATATATGGTATTATTTATTCCCACTGGACACCTAGACATTTTTTACTCCCAATGGCCCTAGTTTGGCCCCCCTAAAGTCTGAAGGACCGTAAACTGGCCCTTTGTTTAAAAAGTTTGAAGACCCCTGCTATGGAGTCACAAGAGAAAATGAACAGGGGGAGCTAGACAAAATATAAAGGTCCAAATCAAGGAGTAAAAGACCAATGGCTTCTAAAACTAAAGAAACCCGGGCAGAAACCCAGCCTTTGAAAATGTTGAGGACCAATTCTGGTTTATACTCTGGAAAGAAAGGATCCACCCCATGGAGAAACTTCTATGGTGAAAGCCCCAAGACTCCGAGAATTATTATTATATGCCTTCCATTCCACACTGTGGAGGATATTGAAGTCAGTATCTGTGAAGCAGGAAGGCACATGGTCCTTGGGACGGAAGATCACGATAATCAGAAAGCGCCCATAGAGAATACTCCAGTTACCAGGTCCTTGTACCACAATATTGAGGTGATGTTCTGGAACAGGGGTCTCCAAACTTTATAAACAAAGGGCCAGTTTATTATTCTTCAGACTTTAGGGGGGCCGGACTGTGGCCAGTGGTAGTGGATATTTTCCAGGCATCAGTGGGCATAAACATCACTGTATTTGGTATTAGGGGAAGGAATAGTGCCCCATTGTTGCTATCATTGGGAGGAAGAATGTCCTATTATTGGTGTCAGGGGGAGAAATTATGCCTCCCGCTGGTGGGTGTCTGTTGGAGAAAAAGTGTCTCATGACAGAGGAAGAGGAATAGTGCCCCAAGGGTCGGATACAGGCAGGCAAAATGCCACATCTGGCCCCAGGGCCGCAGTTAAAAGAACAATCTATATTTCTTACTAAGCTGAATTTGTTATGTAGAGTACAAGGCCCAGCTACAGGAAGAAGTATTATTGATATTTTTATTAGGGTGACAATATGATGAAATATGTGGAGGCGCCCTTGAGGTCAGGGATATTGAATTATAGAAACTTTATTAGATCAATGTAGAATTTTGGAGTAAGGGGCGGAGTTTCAGGTTCGCTCCTCCCTAAAGCACCAAACTTCAACCTTCACATGGAGCTGGTTATGTACTTACCTCTGGACTGATTTCCCGAGGACTCCTACGCTCCGCATATTCCATCGGCCACAAGAGCTGAAGGAGGGCAGAATTTGGAATGGTTCCAATGGATAAAAATGAAGCCTGAGGAGCAGAAAATAAAATCAATTGGTACCTCTGCCTCTAACATTACCTTTGGCCCTAGTAATGCCTATACCTGGTACTGCTACCTCTGCCCCTAAGATTACCTTTGGCCCTAGTAATGCCTATACCTGGTACCTCTGCCCCTAAGATGAGCTTTGGCCCTAGTAATGCCTATACCTGGTACCTCTGCCCCTAAGATTACCTTTGGCCCTAGTAATGCCTATACCTGGTACCTCTGCCCCTAAGATTACCTTTGGCCCTAGTAATGCCTATACCTGGTACCTCTGCCCCTAAGATGACCTTTGGCCCTAGTAATGCCTATACCTGGTACCTCTGCCCCTAAAATTATCTTTGGCCCTAGTAATGCCCATACCTGGTACTGGTACCTCTGCCCCTAAAATTATCTTTGGCCCTAGTAATGCCAATACCTGGTACTGCTACCTCTGCCCCTAAAATTATCTTTGGCCCTAGTAATGCCCATACCTGGTACTGCTACCTCTGCCCCTAACATTACTTTTGGCCCTAGTAATGCTCATACCTGGTACTGCTACCTCTGCCCCTAAGATTGTCTTTGGCCCTAGTAATCCCCATACCTGATACTGGTACCTCTGACTCCAAGATTACCTTTGGCAAAGAATGAAAAGGAAATCCCAAAGCCGAGTCAAAGAATCCTCTACTGCTTTCCCCTGGACTCTCCGGCACATCCTCGGCTGTCCTAGATAGAGGCAAGTCATTCAGAGCTATATAATCATCTTCAGGGATCTAAGATGGAGAAACAGAAACATAAAACAAAGTATTAACTCCACCCCATGCAGAATGTTCCCTTCAATCAAACAGCACAGAAAACACACAAATAGATGCATCAGCTGTGTCATGAATAGTAAACTCTTGACCAATCAGGATCGAGTATACCCGGCTAAATCTGTAGGAATCAGGCTATCTGTACATATGTGGTACAATGTCTTCTGCTCCTTTGAGGAACACAGGACATCTTCAAGTCGCGACGTCTCCAAGTCGCGACATCTCCAAGTCACGACGTCTCCAAGTCACGACGTCTCCAAGTCACGACGTCTCCAAGTCACGACGTCTCCAAGTCACGACGTCTCCAAGTCACGACGTCTCCAAGTCACGACGTCTTCAAGTCACGACATCTTCAAGTCACGACGTCTTCAAGTCACGAAGTCTCCAAGTCACGGCATCTCCAAGTCATGGCATCTCCAAGTCACGGCATCTCCAAGTCACGGCATCTCCAAGTCACGGCATCTCCAAGTCACGACATCTCCAAGTCACGGCATCTCCAAGTCACGACATCTCCAAGTCACGACATCTTCAAGTCAAGCTTTGTCATTTTACGTGACGGGAGGACATGCAGAAGGAAATGCCGAATGTCACTGGGCCACGCTGCTACATACAAATTAAACATAACTCTTTCACCTCTGAGTTATAATAAAGCTTACAGGAGAACTGGATATTGGCAAACAAAGCTGAAAAGCAGCCCAGGATAACCCCGCTACTCCCCCGATGTCTCAGTATTTGTAGAGTTCTAGAAGGATGGACGTCTCTTCTTTAGCTGTGCATACACACCGCCACACAAAATTACGATAGTCAAGAACGTGGTGGCGTACAACACTACAACGAGCCGAGAAAAATGAAGTTCAATGATTCCGAGCATGTGTCATATTGATACAGAGCATGCATGGTTTTTGGTGCATCGGAATTGCATACAGGCGATCGGAATTTCCCACAAGAACTTTTCTTGTAGGAAAATTTGAGAACCAGCTCTCAAATTATTGTTGACGGAAATTCCAACAGAAAAAGTCCGATGGAGCCTACACACGCTCAAAATTTCTGACCAAAAGCTCACATCCAACTTTTCTTGACGGAATTTCCAATCGTATGTACGCGGCACAAAAACTTTCCCGTTGCGCCTTCTTTTCCAAATCTCAATCTATGGAGATTGGAAGAACCCCGAAAAGCTTTTTCACCCTCCCCCCACTTATTAGCCTTGTACCCATTCAGGAAGGATCTTGTAAGATTGTCTACCTCCCCCTCCCCTAGTAGGCATGTGAAAGACACTTTGGTTAAAGTGCTGGACTGTCTAATCCATGTCCAAGTAGCAGCTAATCCGCATTGGCCTTCAAAGGGACATCTTTTTGGATCTACTCTTGATACCATTGTCAAGGATGTTACCAGTGGTAAGACCACCCATCCTCCTTCCGGGCACTTGGACAGCTTGCATCTCAGATGCTTGGGTGCTGGAGGCGGCATTCCCATGGCTACAAACTGGACTTTCACTTCTTACTCTATCCTCAGTTTGTCACCTGCAATCTTCTTGTGCCACCACGCCGATTGAGCAGCTCTCCACTGTTGTGGAAATTTTATGAAGATGTATTCAATATGTATTGTCATAGTGTCTCCCAGTGTTAGTTCTCCCGCAGCCCGCACTATGGAGCTGACTGGAACGGACTGACACTGGTTGAGACACTTCTGGTAGTGGAAAACTTCCTGGGATTGGAGAGAGGATGTTTTCAGCGTGGGGATATGTCCGCCAGTGAAGGGCCCCTGTGCATTGGTACAGATGTTCGTCTGGAGGTGATATGTTCACTCTGCAAGGATATTATCGGTTATGGGGGGGATGGGCTTCCTTGTCTTTCTGTGAATGAATGAATGAAAACTTATATAGCGCAGCACATGCAAACTAAATTGCCTCTGGGCGCTTGTTGTTCCTGTCTCCTTTGGTATCAAAAGAGATGAGTCTTGATCTTTCTCCTGAATGCTAAGTGGTTCTCCTCCAACCGAATGTTGGTTGGTAAAGCGTTCCATAGTCTGGGACTTTGGACCGCGAATCTTCTTTCTCCCTTGGACTTGTATCTGGCTTTCGGTATCTGTAGCAGATTTTGGTTGGTGGATCGCAGAATGCGATTGGGATTGTAAGCTTTTATTTTGTCGCATAGTTAATGGGGAGCAGTCCCATGGATACAGCTATGCGTTAGACAGAGTGCTTTAAAAGTAATTCTGTCTTTTACTGGTAACCAGTGAAGGGATCTCAGTGAAGGTGAGATTGGTTCCCAGGGTTTTTACCCAGTCACAAGTCTAGCGGCCGTATTCTGAACGACTTGTAGACGAGCGATTTGGTACTTAGGGAGTCCGAGATAAAGGGCATTTGCATAGTCCAGTCTGGCGTTTACAATTGTTCCCACCACGACCGCTATGTCTTCTTTGGGAATAAAGGGAGTAAGTCTGCGTAGTAGGCGCAGCAGATGATGAGATCCGCTTACTACTGACCCTATTTGTGCGTCCATTGTCATGTAGACGTCGAAGATGACCCCAAGACTTTTGACTTTGGCGCTAGGGGTGATGATTTTGCCCAGAATGGGCGGGGGTATCCAGGTTGTTGCAGGTTGATTCATATGCTTGGCGTGAAACAGGAGAAGTTCTGTTTTCGCTCCGTTGAGTGTAAGATAACTCTTTGTCATCCAGTCCTCTATCAAAGAGAGACAAGTCTCTAGATTGAGGTGGTGATCCTTTTTATTACAAATGCGGAAGTACAGTTGCGTGTCGTCTGCATATGAATAATAAAGCAGTTTTTGGCTGCTGATGATTTCAAAAAGAGGACGAAGATAGATGTTGAATAACACAGGCGACAGAGGGGATCCTTGAGGGACTCCGCACGGTAATGTGCGTTTTTCGGAAGTGAAAGGTCCTAACTTCACTATTTCCGATCGGTTTTCCAAAAAAAAAGAGGAGAACCAAGATAAATCGCCTTCTGCGACTTTGGCTACTTCAGCTAGCCGAGTCAGTAAAAGCTTGTGGTCTACAGTATCGAAGGCTGCGCTTAGGTCCAACAGTACCAGAAGACAAGATTCTCCTTCGTCTGCGGCCTCGAGAGCGTCGTCCCATATTTTGAGCAACGCGGTTTCCGTCCCGTGTCCGGGCCGGAATCCCGATTGGAATGGATCAAGTAGGTTGTGGGTATCTAGATGCTGTTGCAGCTGTTGTACCACTACTTTTTCCATTACTTTTGAGAGTACATTTAGGCCTGTTATGGGGCGGCGGTGGAATGGGTCCTTGGGGTCCAGGGTGGGTTTCTTCAGGATGGGTCGAATTATACCCTCTTTCAACTGGGAGGGCACTGTGCCCTCCCTGAAAGATTGGTTGATAAGCTGCGTGAAAGGGGGCGCCAGTAGTTTGGTGGGGATGATATCATTCGCAGCAGTGCTGTTACGCAGAGCACCGATGATATTTTCAGTGGCATAGATAGAGATGGATTCCAGCTTGAATTCACCAGGTTGTGGTGAATTACTGCAGGTGTTGTGTAAATAATTACAGGGGGGGCTACGGGGGGGAATTGTTTTGCTGAATGCTTTGCCGGTTTCCCTCGATTTTATTAATGAAGTAATCTGACAATTCATTGCAAAATTCTTGTGAGTCCGAATTGGGGGCGTCAAGACAGCCTGGATTCATGGTCTGAGTGACCAGCTTGAAGAGTTCGCGGGGGCGGTTTAGGGCGCTGTTGATAGCCTCAGAAAAATAATTTTTCTTGGCTTTGAAAATTTCTTTGTGATATTTGCTAGTTATTGCTTTGTAGACAAAGAGGTTTTCATCTGAAGAGCTTCTTTTCCAGGCGGCTTACGCCCTTCTGCGCTCTTGCTTCAGTAATGCCAGCTGGTTGTTGAACCAGCTAAAGTTATTTTTTCGGATGTGGGTTTTACGTTTCGGCGCTATTAAGTCAGCTGACTGTAATAGGGCTGTGTTTAGGGCATCCAGTGTTTCTTCAGCCGTTTGATGTGGCTAAATTGTTTTTATTTTTTCCCTTAACGTGGCTTTGAAGAGTTCCGAGTGGAGCTTCTTCTGACATCTGGTCCAGTGTGTTGTCACTGGATTTGATGTTTTTGATAAGGGGGGGAAATCGGAAATAATGAATTTAATTGCATGGTGATCTGTCCATGGCAACGGTTCATTATCCAAGATTTTCATTTCCAGATTTTGTCTGAAAATGAGATCGAGTGTGTGACCTGAAGCATGTGTGGGCCCACATACTAGTTGTTGTAGCCCTAATCCTTCCAGGTGGTTGATGCAGGCATCGGCAACGGGGTCTTGCGGGGAGTTGGCCCAGAGGTTGAAGTCCCCGAGCAGCAAGAGGTGTTTGCTGTTAAGGGTATAGGTGGAGATAAAGTCTGTCAATGATGGGAGAAGCTGCGATTTTGGGCCAGGTGGCCTATAGCAGAGTAGAATCCGGACGGTCTCCTGGGAGTTTGCTTGAAGTTGCAGAGTAAGGGTTTCCATGAATGGAAGAGGGTTTTGAAAGACTGGTTTGGTGATTGCAAGGTGAGTCTTGCAAATCACTGCCAGGCCCCCTCCTCTTTGCCCTATTCTGTTTTCCGTTATAATACGGTAGTTTTCTGGCACCACCGAGAAACCCGAGCGTGTGTATACTTACCTCTCCATGGAAACCTGCGCATGCTCCAAGTGACTTTGACGCATGTGCGTGGTAGCTTCCAAGTAATAGGTAGGATGAAGCAAGATGCGGCAACGCCATTGAATGTGACTAACGCATGCTCGTAATACTCGATGACATCACTGCAGAAAGGTTTCAAGGATTTTACTCCAACCTATTCACAGTTGCCAAAACCAACCTGGGCCTCCATCCCACCTTGGATTTCAAAGCCCTAAATGTCTTCATTGGAGCTCAGAAATCCGGCATGGAATTTACCAGGACCAGGACTGCCATCACCTCTCTTCACAGGGGAGGCTTTCTGGCTTTTGTGGGCACCAATTTTTCAGAGCATCGCTGTTTTCTTGGCTTTGGTGTTTTACTCTTTTTAGTAAATTAGAGTTATTGTCTTCTCTGGAAGTATCTCTCACTGATAAGATTTGACTCCATAGGAATCACTCATCTCTACATTCACTGCTCCAGTATTGTGTCCCACAACAATACCACCCATCCTCTATCACCATCGAATCTATGGAGGTTCTCTGGGGTATCACCATCGAATCTATGGAGGTTCTCTGGGGTATCACCATCTAATCTATGGAGGTTCCCTGGGTATCACCATCTAATTTATGGAGGTTCCCTGGGGTATCACCATCGAATCTATGGAGGTTCCCTGGGGTATCACCATCGAATCTATGGAGGTTCCCTGGGGTATCACCATCGAATCTATGGAGGTTCTCTGGGGTATCACCATCTAATCTATGGAGGTTCTCTGGTGTATCACCATCTAATCTATGGAGGTTCTCTGGGGTATCACCATCTAATCTATGGAGGTTCCCTGGGGTATCACCATCTAATCTATGGAGGTTCCCTGGGGTATCACCATCTAATCCATGTAGTATCACCATCTAATCTATGGAGGTTCTCTGGGGTATCACCATCTAATCTATGGAGGTTCCCTGGGGTATCACCATCTAATCTATGGAGGTTCCCTGGGTATCACCATCTAATCTATGGAGGTTCCCTGGGGTATCACCATCTAATCTATGGAGGTTCCCTGGGGTATCACCATCTAATCTATGGAGGTTCCCTGGGGTATCACCATCGAATCTATGGAGGCTCCCTGGGGTATCACCATCGAATCTATGGAGGCTCCCTGGGGTATCACCATCGAATCTATGGAGGTTCTCTGGGGTATCACCATCTAATCTATGGAGGTTCTCTGGTGTATCACCATCTAATCTATGGAGGTTCTCTGGGGTATCACCATCTAATCCATGTAGTATCACCATCTAATCCATGGAGGTTCTCTGGTGTATCACCATCTAATCTATGGAGGTTCTCTGGGGTATCACGATCTAATCTATGGATGTTCTCTGGGGTATCACCATCTAATCCATGTAGTATCACCATCTAATCCATGGAGGTTCTCTGGGGTTATCACCATCTAATCTATGGATGTTCCCTGGGGTATCACCATTTAATCTATGGAGGTTCCCTGGGGTATCACCATCTAATCCATGTATTATCACCATCTAATCCATGGAGGTTCTCTGGGGTATCACCATCTAATCTATGGATGTTCCCTGGGGTATCACCATCTAATCTATGGAGGTTCCCTGGGGTATCGCCATTTAATCTATGGATGTTCTCTGGGGTATCACCATCTAATCCATGTAGTATCACCATCTAATCCATGAAGGTTCTCTGGGGTATCACCATCTAATCCATGTAGTATCACCATCTAATCCATGAAGGTTCTCTGGGGTATCACCATCTAATCTATGGATGTTCCCTGGGGTATCACCATCTAATCCATGTAGTATCACCATCTAATCCATGAAGGTTCTCTGGGGTATCACCATCTAATCCATGTAGTATCACCATCTAATCCATGAAGGTTCTCTGGGGTATCACCATCTAATCTATGGAGGTTCTCTGGGGTATCACCATCTAATCTATGGAGGTTCGCTGGGGTATCACCATCTAATCTATGGATGTTCTCTGGGGTATCACTATCTAATCCATGTAGTATCACCATCTAATCCATGAAGGTTCTCTGGGGTATCACCATCTAATCCATGTAGTATCACCATCTAATCCATGGAGGTTCCCTGGGGTATCACCATCTAATCTATGGATGTTCCCTGGGGTATCACCATCTAATCTATGGATGTTCCCTGGGGTATCACCATCTAATCTATGGAGCTTCCCTGGGGTATCACCATCTAATCTATGGAGCTTCCCTGGGGTATCACCATCTAATCTATGGAGCTTCCCTGGGGTATCACCATCTAATCTATGGAGCTTCCCTGGGGTATCACTATCTAATCTATGGAGCTTACCCTGGGGTATCACCATCTAATCTATGGAGCTTACCCTGGGGTATCACCATCTAATCTATGGAGCTTCCCTGGGGTATCGCCATTTAATCTATGGATGTTCTCTGGGGTATCACCATCTAATCCATGTAGTATCACCATCTAATCCATGAAGGTTCTCTGGGGTATCACCATCTAATCTATGGAGGTTCTCTGGGGTACCACCATCTAATCTATGGAGGTTCTCTGGGGTATCACCATCTAATCTATGGAGGTTCTTTGGGGTATCACCATCTAATCTATGGATGTTCTCTGGGGTATCACCATCTAATCCATGTAGTATCACCATCTAATCTATGGAGGTTCTTTGGGGTATCACCATCCAATCTATGGAGGTTCCCTGGGGTATCACCATCTAATCTATGGATGTTCCCTGGGGTATCACCATCTAATCCATGTAGTATCACCATCTAATCCATGAAGGTTCTCTGGGGTATCACCATCTAATCCATGTAGTATCACCATCTAATCCATGAAGGTTCTCTGGGGTATCACCATCTAATCTATGGAGGTTCTCTGGGGTATCACCATCTAATCTATGGAGGTTCGCTGGGGTATCACCATCTAATCTATGGATGTTCTCTGGGGTATCACTATCTAATCCATGTAGTATCACCATCTAATCCATGAAGGTTCTCTGGGGTATCACCATCTAATCCATGTAGTATCACCATCTAATCCATGGAGGTTCCCTGGGGTATCACCATCTAATCTATGGATGTTCCCTGGGGTATCACCATCTAATCTATGGATGTTCCCTGGGGTATCACCATCTAATCTATGGAGCTTCCCTGGGGTATCACCATCTAATCTATGGAGCTTCCCTGGGGTATCACCATCTAATCTATGGAGCTTCCCTGGGGTATCACCATCTAATCTATGGAGCTTCCCTGGGGTATCACCATCTAATCTATGGAGCTTACCCTGGGGTATCACCATCTAATCTATGGAGCTTCCCTGGGGTATCGCCATTTAATCTATGGATGTTCTCTGGGGTATCACCATCTAATCCATGTAGTATCACCATCTAATCCATGAAGGTTCTCTGGGGTATCACCATCTAATCTATGGAGGTTCTCTGGGGTACCACCATCTAATCTATGGAGGTTCTCTGGGGTATCACCATCTAATCTATGGAGGTTCTTTGGGGTATCACCATCTAATCTATGGATGTTCTCTGGGGTATCACCATCTAATCCATGTAGTATCACCATCTAATCTATGGAGGTTCTTTGGGGTATCACCATCCAATCTATGGAGGTTCCCTGGGGTATCACCATCTAATCTATGGATGTTCCCTGGGGTATCACCATCTAATCCATGTAGTATCACCATCTAATCTATGGAGGTTCTTTGGGGTATCACCATCCAATCTATGGAGGTTCTCTGGGGTATCACCATCTAATCTATGGAGGTTCTCTGGGGTATCACCATCTAATCTATGGAGGTTCTCTGGGGTATCACCATCTAATCCATGGAGGTTCCCTGGGGTATCACCATCTAATCCATGGAGGTTCTCTGGGGTATCACCATCTAATCCATGTAGTATCACCATCTAATCTATGGAGGTTCTTTGGGGTATCACCATCTAATCTATGGAGGTTCCCTGGGGTATCACCATCTAATCTATGGAGGTTCCCTGGGGTATCACCATCTAATCCATGTAGTATCACCATCTAATCTATGGAGGTTCTCTGGGGTATCACCATCTAATCTATGGAGGTTCTCTGGGGTATCACCATCTAATCCATGGAGGTTCTCTGGGGTATCACCATCTAATCTATGGAGGTTCTCTGGGGTATTACTATAATCTCCGGCCTCTGCTTGTAGACAAGCTGCAGGTATTGCTCCATGGCTTCTCTTCGGGTTCTTGTGTTGCTCTTCAGCTTCTTCTGAGGCTTTAGTTTTCCTTCGCGGATGAGGAGAAGCTCCCGGTCTCTAGAGCTCAACACAATGTATTCCTAGAAGAGCAAGGCGGGAGGTCATCAGATAATCTACACAAGATGTACATTGGACATACATATCATACCACACTGGTCACATCCAATGGCCACACCCAATGGCCACACTGGATACACACCCAATGGCCACACTGGATACACGCCCAATGGCCACACTGGATACACGCCCAATGGCCACACTGGATACACGCCCAATGGCCACACTGGATACACACCCAATGGCCACACTGGATACACACCCAATGGCCACACTGGATACACACCCAATGGCCACACTGGATACACACCCAATGGCCAATTAGACATTACACAGTGTTATCACATAATTTGTACGCCAAGATTCTAACCAAACTCATGCTGTGTTCTTGGTGGTCTAATCCAATGCCCACTTTAGATTTATGCCAGCTCCAGGCTGGAATTAGATTAGACTGACATTATTTGTCATGTGCCCCCCACCTATGGAATGTCTACGTGCTATTCATGTCACATGCCCATTAAAATCACATCCATGCTGGACTCACCCTCCAATGAAAACTAACATTACAGTCACATGGCTGAAAGAAAACGATATGTTATTGCAAATGACGTCTTTCCTAGCTCAGGGTATTCACATAATTTACACCCATTTCACACACGCTATAATCAAGCTTTATTCACACTGAACACAAAACAGATTAACAATCCACTTTATTTCATTGGGTCTCCTCTGTACCTGTTCCTGCTGTCCGTTCTTCCATGTTCCACCTCCGTCTATGTGAAGACCTCTCCTAGAATGGGAAGGGAAGAAAGGGTCAGAATAAAGAGAATGGTCAGAGAAAGAATTTGCAAAAAGAGATGGGCACAAGAGAGAGAAAAGAGAGGGCTGAGGAAGAAAGAGAAGAAAGAAAGGAGAGGACTGAGGAAGAAAGAGAGAGAAAAAAGAGTGGGTTGAGGAAGAAAGAGAGAATAGAGAAGGCTGAGGAAGAAAGAGAAGAGAGAATAGAAAGGGCTGAGGAAGAAAGAAGAGAGAAAGGAGAGGGCTGAAGAATAAAGAGAAGAAGAGAGAATAGAAAGGGCTGAGGAAGAAATAGAAGAGAGAAAGGAGACTGCTGAGGAAGGAAGAGAGAAAGGAGACCGCTGAGGAAGGAAGAGAGAAAGGAGAGGGCTGAGGAAGAAAGAAGAGAGAAAAGAGAGGGCTGAGGAAGAAAGAGAAGAAGAGAGAATAGAAAGGGCTGAGGAAGAAAGAGAAGAGAGAGGGCCGAGGAAGAAAGAGAAGAGAGAAAGGAGAGGGCTGAGGGAAAAAGGAAGAGAGAAAAGAGAGGGCTGAGGAAGAAAGAGAAGAGAGAAAAGAGAGGGCCGAGGAAGAAAGAGAAGAGAGAAAAGAGAGGGCTGAGGAAGAAAGAGAAGAGAGAAAAGAGAGGGCTGAGGAAGAAAGAGAAGAGAGAAAAGAGAGGGCTGAGGAAGAAAGAGAAGAGAGAAAAGAGAGGGCTGAGGAAGAAAGAGAAGAAGAGAGAAGGCTGAGGAAGAAAGAGAAGAAGAGAGAATAGAAAGGGCTGAGGAAGAAAGAGAAGAGAGAGGGCTGAGGAAGAAAGAGAAGAGAGAATAGAAAGGGCTGAGGAAAAAAAAGAAGAGAGAAAGGAGAGGGCTGAAGAATAAAGAGAAGAAGAGAGAATAGAAAGGGCTGAGGAAGAAAGAGAAGAGAGAAAAGAGAGGGCTGAGGAAGAAATAGAAGAGAGAAAGGAGACTGCTGAGGAAGGAAGAGAGAAAGGAGTGGGCTGAGGAAGAAAGAGAAGAGAGAAAAGAGAGGGCTGAGGAAGAAAGAGAAGAGAGAAAAGAGAGGGCTGAGGAAGAAAGAGGAGAGAAAAGAGAGGGCTGAGGAAGAAAGAGAAGAAGAGAGAATAGAAAGGGCTGAGGAAGAAAGAGAAGAGAGAGGGCCGAGGAAGAAAGAGAAGAGAGAAAAGAGAGGGCAGAGGAAGAAAGGAGAAGAGAGAAAAGAGAGGGCTGAGGAAGAAAGAGAAGAGAGAAAAGAGAGGGCTGAGGAAGAAAGAGAAGAGAGAAAAGAGAGGGCTGAGGAAGAAAGAGAAGAGAGAAAAGAGAGGGCTGAGGAAGAAAGAGAAGAAGAGAGAATAGAAAGGGCTGAGGAAGAAAGAGAAGAGAGAGGGCCGAGGAAGAAAGAGAAGAGAGAGGGCCGAGGAAGAAAGAGAAGAGAGAGGGCCGAGGAAGAAAGAGAAGAGAGAGGGCCGAGGAAGAAAGAGAAGAGAGAGGGCCGAGGAAGAAAGAGAAGAGAGAAAAGAGAGGGCCGAGGAAGAAAGAGAAGAGAGAAAGGAGAGGGCTGAGGAAGAAAGAGAAGAGAGAAAAGAGAGGGCTGCGGAAGAAATAGAAGAGAGGGCTGAGGAAGAAAGAGAAGAGAGAAGAAAAAGACCAGAAGATGGAAAGTAAGCTGAGATAACTTTGTTCACTCTCAACTAGAGACGGGCTTGGGTGTGTTGGAAACCCCAGGTGCTTGATCCCGCCAGGAAGCCGACACTACACACAGCTAAACACAGGCACTGAGACAATTCACGTTCCACAGCGGCACAGATCGGGAAATGTCTCTGTGACAAACCCTTGTCCTTAACAGGACTATATCCATTGTCAATGCTTCCTCTGTCCAGAACCAGCACCATCCAAGACTCTATATCCCCCCAATTACCAGCCCAAACACAGTGCAGGGTAAAAACCAGCAGACTCACTTTATTCAAGCACATGTTATACAGATATCCAAATCTGACACTCTTCCCCCCACCCTTGGAAACAGGGCGGGTTAAACTGTCCAATGACCATAGACACACAGGTCAGGTGTATTCAAACTTCTCATCAGTAAACAGTCTCATCAGCAGGGGGGCTGCTGGAGGAATCCCCCTTCCAGGGGCGGACTAACAACTCATGGGGCCCCCGGGCAATAGAAGATTATGGGACCCCTGGGCTTACAGATGGCCACCACACCAGGAGGCAGTGTAGAGGCGGGGCAGCTAAAATCCTCAGGATTTTCACATCAAAAGCATGTCAGTTTCGGACATATCAGGGACAGATGTAAAAAAAACACTGATTTTTACATACTGTCCCTGGTTTTACTGAGCTTGGCAACCCTGACGGGGCCCCCTAGTGGCATGAGGCCCTCGGGCAGTGCCCGAGTGACTCAATGGTCAGTCCGCCCCTGCCCCCCTCCCCTTTTCCTGACAGCAAACACACTCACACATCCCATAATATACATTTCTTCCAAGGCAGACAGACACAAACAATAGAATACAACCACACCACAAACCATCACAGCAAAGAGTCCACAACAGCATGAGACAACACACAATATATACATATTCTATCCAAGGGGGAATTTCTCGCACTAAAAGTGAATATATTGATTAAAGAATAGTGATATCGTAAATTTAATGATTAAATGGTATCCAGCAGCAACACAAACCATGTGACATACCCGAATTAGAAAAATAAACAGAAAAAAAAGGTTGCGCTCAGAGGCACAATTTGATATTGTGAAAAAAGTTGATATACAAAGCAGTATATATAAGTAAATACATCTAAGGTGAACTAATATGTGAATCCGCGAGGACTATTTTCAGATGTAATCAAAAGAAACAAGATAACAAGACAATTGTATTAAATCTTAATCTCTATTAGTCCATCTGAGCTGGTATCAAAGTGATGTAATATACATTAGAATTTTCCAATTCTGGACAAAGGTGATAACTGTGAATTGAAGAGGTCCTGGACAGGATGCACCACCAATTTCACGGTATTTATGCAGATACATCAAGGTAGATTAAGATGTACTCTTACCAGATCCTAGGGGAATTCAGGCATGTCACTCCAAAAACGTCTGGAACGGAAGATGACCTCAAACACTTCAGACTCTTCCACATAGGAATGGTACGATCTCCACTGGACCAGCAAGGTACTCCACACAGTTCTTTGTGTAATGTAGGGTGAAGCAATGAGTGTCTGGCTGGGGCCCCCCTGTTCTTTGAAGATGAGCATGTGATAATTGTGATGACTTCTGCAATCCTGCAGCGAAAAGGTCCCCACCAATCTGCTTCTTCCACTCGATTCTCAGCTGAAACAGTGTACTTTGTGGGTTCTTAGCCTAATCTGGGCCGGGCCAGGCCCACTTGGCTTGACACAGCTCTCAGATGTGCACCTTCCATCAGAAAAATCTCTTTCCAACTCTCTTCTGTCTTGAGCTTTTTATATGCTCTCACCCCCTGGCCAGTGCTTATTCTTAGCCCAGATTAGGCTAAGAACCCACAAAGTACACTGTTTCAGCTGAGAATCGAGTGGAAGAAGCAGATTGGTGGGGACCTTTTCGCTGCAGGATTGCAGAAGTCATCACAATTATCACATGCTCATCTTCAAAGAACAGGGGGGCCCCAGCCAGACACTCATTGCTTCACCCTACATTACACAAAGAACTGTGTGGAGTACCTTGCTGGTCCAGTGGAGATCGTACCATTCCTATGTGGAAGAGTCTGAAGTGTTTGAGGTCATCTTCCGTTCCAGACGTTTTTGGAGTGACATGCCTGAATTCCCCTAAGATCTGGTAAGAGTACATCTTAATCTACCTTGATGTATCTGCATAAATACCGTGAAATTGGTGGTGCATCCTGTCCAGGACCTCTTCAATTCACAGTTATCACCTTTGTCCAGAATTGGAAAATTCTAATGTATATTACATCACTTTGATACCAGCTCAGATGGACTAATAGAGATAAAGATTTAATACAATTGTCTTGTTATCTTGTTTCTTTTGATTACATCTGAAAATAGTCCTCGCGGATTCACATATTAGTTCACCTTAGATGTATTTACTTATATATACTGCTTTGTATATCAACTTTTTTCACAATATCAAATTGTGCCTCTGAGCGCAACCTTTTTTTTCTACACAATGTATACAACATTGAGTCTGACTAGCACAGATCATAGTGGGGTTCTCGGTTACCCTGTACCCCTATCAGAGACACGGGGTGATCTATACATAGGAGGGTCAGGGAAGCAGAACACAGAGTTTCCAGAGCCCTCCAAGGTCAGCACAAACCCCCCACCCAAAGTGACTTCCATCTCAGTGCCTGTGATTAGCCGTGTGTAGTGTCGGCTTCCTGGCGGAATCAGGCGCGTGGGATTTGGAACACACCTGAGCCCGTCTCTACTTTCAACCCATGACAACTGGAAGGTGACTGGTTGTTACTGGTAACAAAACAACAAGATTCAATACAGAATACCAAGAAAGGGAGGTAAGGGGTACAGGAGGAAAGAGAGGAACAAGGAAGGAGATACATAGAGATGGTATACAGAGAAATACAGAAATAGGACATATAGAGAGGTAGAGATACACAGAATATTCCAATAAGAAGAAGAACAATAAGAAATGGTCTTTACTTCTCATCATCCATAGGATGGAACTTCAGATGACCGTCATTCATAGGGTGGGACTTCAGGTGACTGTCACCCATAGGATGGGACCTCAGGTGACCCTCACCCATAGGATGGGACCTCAGGTGACCGTCATTCATAGGGTGGGACCTCAGGTGACCGTCATCCATAGGGACAGAAGGATCGGTGACGGTGGAGGACGTCGCCATACACAATATCTACAGATAAAAGAAAAAAGTGATGGACAGTCCAAAGGAGAAATATGACAAAATCGTTTGCCGATTCATATTTGCAATCAAATCCTCGGGGACACACTGTATATTAGGAACCCTTTCGTACGGTTCTGGTGCGGTTTTGGTGCACTGCGTGATCAGCACAGCTTACAAGTGGGATTGGTGCCAGTTAGCTGCACTCTCCTATAGGGTTCCATTATGTCCCATTGTTGTGGAAATTTTAAGATGTATTTAATATGTATTCTCATAGTGTCCCCCAGTGTAGTACTTCCTCAACCCGCTCTAAAAGAGCTGTCTGGGGCAGTCTGAGACTGGTTGAATCCCGTCTGATAGTAGAAAATGTCTTGAGGTTGGAGTGTGATGTTTGTGACGTGGGCGTATGTTTATTTTGTTTGTTAATTTTTTTATGGTTGAACTGGATGGACTTGTGTCTTTTTTCAACCTGACTATGTAACTATATGTCCGCCAACGAGGGGCCCTCTGTGCATTAGCGCGGGTGATCGTTGGGGGGGGGGGGACACGCTCACTCCGCAAGCACACTGGTAGTTATAGACGGATGTGCGCTCTTATCTGGGTCATGTCTGATCAGCATGGTTTGTGATTCGTAGTGCACGCCTGTAGATAGCCTCCATTTCACCTACAATAATGGTATAATCTGGATATGCGTTATTCTATGGAATGGCGCAAAATAAGGATACATGCGTTCCCTGCCTGGATACGCCCATAAGACTTTAGCCAGCATTGTATTCATGTATTGTATTGTATTCATTGTAAAGGACTTCCTGTTAGTGGGATGCCCTTATATGGTGCTTGCTGTGTGAAGGGGACATCCTGTGATGACCACTCCCATGGGGGAGGTGATTAGCTGGTGGAGTGATCACTTCTTGTTTGTGAGAATAAAAGGAGCCGTGAGGAGCTGGGAAAAGCAATGATGGCAGCGATACTGAACTGAGAACAAGATAGTGGTGTTTGGTTATTGATTGAATGGCAGATCGGATGAATGGTGAGTGAACATTTTAAGCTTAAAGATGGATTATTTCACTAAGATGAAGTGTGTGCTTACTAGCACAGGCAGAATGGCGGTGTGCTCTGCATACAACCAATTCTGTCACGACACCGTGCTTTTGATGAGTTTTCTGAAAGTGCATTAAAACTCCGCAGCTAACCCGCACCAAACCCACAGGTAAGGTGCACTGGTCCCGGGGTGCGGTCCAGACCAGAGAGGAGAAGAATGGTCGGAGGGGAGAGCAGGCATAGACAGAGAGGAGAAGAATGGCTGGAGGGGAGAGCAGGCATGCATGGAGAGGAGAAGAATGGTCGGAGGGGAGGCAAGAGCAGGCATGGATGGAGAGAAGAATGGTCGGAGGGGAGAGCAGGCATGCATGGAGAGGAGAAGAATGGTCGGAGGGGAGAGCAGGCATGCATGGAGAGGAGAAGAATGGTCGGAGGGGAGAGCAGGCATGCATGGATGGAGAGAAGAATGGTCGGAGGGGAGAGCAGGCATGCATGGAGAGGAGAAGAATGGTCGGAGGGGAGAGCAGGCATGCATGGAGAGGAGAAGAATGGTCGGAGGGGAGAGCAGGCATGCATGGAGAGGAGAAGAATGGTCGGAGGGGAGAGCAGGCATGGACAGAGAGGAGAAGAATGGTCGGAGGGGAGAGCAGGCATGCATGGAGAGGAGAAGAATGGTTAGAGGGGAGAGCTGGCATGGACAGAGAGGAGAAGAATGGTCGGAGGGGAGAGCAGGCATGCATGGAGAGGAGAAGAATGGTTAGAGGGGAGAGCTGGCATGGACAGAGAGGAGAAGAATGGTCGGAGGGGAGAGCAGGCATGCATGGAGAGGAGAAGAATGGTTAGAGGGGAGAGCAGGCATGCATGGAGAGGAGAAGAATGGTCGGAGGGGAGAGCAGGCATGCATGGAGAGGAGAAGAATGGTCGGAGGGGAGAGCAGGCATGCATGGAGAGGAGAAGAATGGTCGGAGGGGAGAGCAGGCATGCATGGAGAGGAGAAGAATGGTCGGAGGGGAGAGCAGGCATGCATGGAGAGGAGAAGAATGGTCGGAGGGGAGAGCAGGCATGCATGGAGAGGAGAAGAATGGTCGGAGGGGAGAGCAGGCATGCATGGAGAAGAGAAGAATGGTTGGAGGGGAGAGCTGGCATGGACAGAGAGGAGAAGAATGGTCGGAGGGGAGAGCAGGCATGCATGGAGAAGAGAAGAATGGTTGGAGGGGAGAGCTGGCATGGACAGAGAGGAGAAGAATGGTCGGAGGGGAGAGCAGGCATGCATGGAGAGGAGAAGAATGGTCGGAGGGGAGAGCAGGCATGCATGGAGAGGAGAAGAATGGTTGGAGAGGAGAGCTGGCATGGACAGAAATAAGAAGAATGGTCAGAGGGGAGAGCTGGCATGCTCATGTTTGGGGGTTGTTTAGCAATTTTCTATCAAACAAAATGTTGATTAAACCAGGTGTGTTAAAACTGTTGAAATTGCCCCAGCAGGCAAGCGGTTAATAATTGGACCCTCTGGTAATTGCTATAGCCCAGTTCAATACCGAGCTCACGGCCAATCACTTCCATTCTTTGTTACCTTCACTTGATAGGACTTGGGAAGAAGCTTGGCGAGGCGGATCCGATACAGGTGGCTCCGCATTCCCACTAGCAGATCTCCAGAGCCTCCAATGAAGGCCAGACTTTCAGGTGTAGAGTTCAGACACAAGGTCCTGGAATCACACAGAAGAAGGAGAAGACACATTTCAGGTCCTGTTCGGTGCAGATGTGACAGTTTGTTGTATTCTCTGGACTGCTGGGATCTGATCACTTGGACGCTCTCCTAAGAGGGACCAGCCATGCCTCCACCATGTCCTAAGAGGGACCAGCCATGCCTCCACCATGTCCTAAGAGGGACCAGCCATGCCTCCACCATGTCCTAAGAGGGACCAGCCATGCCTCCACCATGTCCTAAGAGGGACCAGCCATGCCTCCACCATGTCCTAAGAGGGACCAGCCATGCCTCCACCATGTCCTAAGAGGGACCAGCCATGCCTCCACCATGTCCTAAGAGGGACCAGCCATGCCTCCACCATGTCCTAAGAGGGAGTAGCCATGCCTCCACCATGTCCTAAGAGGGACCAGCCATGCCTCCACCATGTCCTAAGAGGGACCAGCCATGCCTCCACCATGTCCTAAGAGGGACCAGCCATGCCTCCACCATGTTCTAAGAGGGACCAGCCATGCCTCCACCATGTCCTAAGAGGGAGTAGCCATGCCTCCACCATGTCCTAAGAGGGACCAGCCATGCCTCCACCATGTCCTAAGAGGGACCAGCCATGCTTCCACCATGTTCTAAGAGGGACCAGCCATGCCTCCACCATGTCCTAAGAGGGAGTAGCCATGCCTCCACCATGTCCTAAGAGGGACCAGCCATGCTTCCACTGTGTCCTAAGAGGGACCAGCCATGCCTACACCATGTCCTAAGAGGGAGTAGCCATGCCTCCACCATGTCCTAAGAGGGACCAGCCATGCCTCCACCATGTCCTAAGAGGGACCAGCCATGCTTCCACCATGTTCTAAGAGGGACCAGCCATGCCTCCACCATGTCCTAAGAGGGAGTAGCCATGCCTCCACCATGTCCTAAGAGGGACCAGCCATGCTTCCACTATGTCCTAAGAGGGACCAGCCATGCCTACACCATGCAGCCCCTGATTCTAGGTCTCAGATGTGACACTTTGTGCTTCTATTCTCTGGACTGCTAGGGGGATTGTTCTACAAACATTACCCTGGACTACATGAGTGTTGGATTAGGGGAGAGGGAGGACTCTACAGAGAAGCAACCTAAGGGGGAGAATGATGACCACCCAAGAAGGGGAGGTTCAGCCATGTCTACTGTTGAGTGGCCTGTGTGTGAGACTACAGATGAGATCACTGTCAGTTAGTAGTGAAAGGCCCCGGTGCACTGCGACTGATAACGGAACAGAGAAGCATTGAGTAGGAATGTCCACCATACATGTATATACAGGGATAGTGTCTGACTTGCTGAAGGACATGTGAGCAGGTACAGGGTCCACCATACATGATTATATGGGGAGAGAGTCATTTTATGAAGATGTATTTAATATGTATTGTCATAGTGTCACCCAGTGTTAGTACTAAAGAGGTGACCGGGGCAGACTGATGCTGGGTGAGTCCTGTCTGATAGTGGAAAACTTCCTGGGATTGGAAAGAGGTGTTTGCAGAGTAGGGATATGTCCGCCAGAGAAAGGGCCCCTGTGCATTGCACAGACAATCGTCTGAGGAGATATGTTCGCTCTGCAAGGACATTATCGGTTATGGGGGGGATGGGTGCTCTTGTTTCTCTATGTCTGATCAGCACAGGTCGGGATTCGTAGCGTGCACCTGCAGATAGCCTCCCATTCCCAAAGGAACGGTAGTATAATCTGGGTATGTGTAGTTCTCTGGAACCATGCAGAATAAGGATTCATAACCAGCGGTAAATACGGGAGTCTTTAAGTTGTTATGATCAGAGACGGAGTCCAAGTTTGTTTAGCAATGAGGCTTTCTTTGATTAGTTGAACAACATGGCTTCCAGGTAAGGCATATGTCTCTGCTCAGACACGCCCATAGGACTCCTTTAGCCATTATTCATTGGTTGTTTGTATTAACTGATCCTGTTAGAAGGATTTCCTGTGTGAAGGTAATTTCCTGTGATGTCACTTCCCATGGAGGAAGTGGTTTGTTGTTGGAGTCATCACTTCCTGTTCGTGATTTCTTTTGTATTCTCTGAATAAAAAACCAAGCATGGTGCTTGCTGGGGGAGTCATGCTGATGGAGATGAGAACGTGAGCTGTGGTGATGTCTGATTACTTGGGGATATACGGGAAATAGAGTGATAGGTAAGATGCATTATATCATTAGTGTCATGGACATGCAATAATGTCTGGCAGCTTACCTTCTCCTCCATGTGTCCATTAGAGGCCTGACTCTCTTTCTGGCTGCCTTTTATCACCTCTCCTCCCTGTATGGCTCCACCCCAGGCCATCCCAGGAACTCTATATTACCTAGTGCACTGCAGGTCTGCTGTGCTGTTCAACTTTGTTCGTTAGCTTGTTTCTGTTTGCCGTGTGCTACGTTAATATCTCTGTGTATCGATTTTGGCTCGTATCTGACGACTCCTGGTTGCCTGTTACCCTGACCTTTGGCCTGTCCCTTGGTTACCCTCGTCTGCCTGTTGCCCTGACCTCGGCTTACCCATCACTATCCCTTGTGTCCCAAGTGGCTACTTCCCCTCTCTCCCTACGGAGTGTAACCTGGGGGACCCCAGGGGCTGCGACCTGGGTTCAGTTGCAGCGAAGGCCATCCTCACCACCAGAGGCTCTGGTGAACACCTGCTGGACCTTAGACTCCGCGCCCTGGGGAATCTTGGGCTCACGTTTCCTCTCTGTCCGCAGCAGTCTGCTATTGGGTTCACTACCTTGCGGTGCATCCCTGTCTCCAACGGGGTGCATTTGTCAACTGGCCACAGGTGACCTGACAATTAGACGAAATGTGTGCTTATAAGGACAGGAGATATGGTGTGTGCTCTGCGTACAGCCAAATTTCCCGAACACAGGGAATGATGGGAAGAAATGTACAAGAAGTGGGGGGTCCAGCCGGGGTCACCAGGAACTCATAATGTTGAGTTTTTCCAGTATGGAGCCCCCAAACATTTACAGACCTCACAAATGGTCCCTGTAATCTCCAATCACTTATAAAGAGACATTTGTGGATTTAGATATTATGGACAAGTCAGAAATTCCTGGGAATGCCCCCGGAATGTTTTCTATAAAAAGAGATCTAAACAGACCTGATGAGTTGGTTCTGATGATTCCACACCCGGATCCGTCTATCCCTTCCACACGTGGCCACCAGATTCAGTACAGGAGAACAGCACAGACCTGAGGAGACACAAAGCCATGGACACGTCTCACTCGTCCCATCCTGAGATCTCCGACAAGTCATCCTATGTATGGACCCCAAATGTCACCAGAAATTACCCCGGGGAGGGGCTGGGTTTAACTAAATCCAACAGGAGAGGAGTTCTTTACAGTCATGTGAAACACCCCATGGAAACGTTGACTTTTCAATACAGATGTCTAGAGATGAAGGTCCATTTTATACTATATATAGTGGAAGGGCGAGGCAGGAAAGTTCGGCCTTTACTGAAGGTTTCCATTATACATCACTAACTGAAGATGGAGGTAAGGGAACTGTGCCGGGCCGATCGGATGCCCTCATAAAAGGCTATATGTTTTGGCCGGCCGAGACCAGTTTGTTCCCCCGCTGGCATCACTGGTTGCTAAGCCCGCCTGCCGCCTGGCGTCTAACAACCAGTGATATCATGAGGATGAGAGCGAGGCCGAGGCATTTAGAATGGAGGAGGATTTCACTTCCTCCTCTACACCTAGTGCATTTTGGCTTCACCCACCTCCTCCCTTCATCTTCCCCCGGGAGGGTGGCCCTTTCCCTTAGAGCCTGACTGAGGGAAGGGAACTGTGCCAGGACTAGAGCACATCTCAAGTGTCTGTCGACCTGCCTGAGGTGAGGGCTGGCACTGAGGATTGATTAAAACATATGTGTCATGTGGAGCATGAGCATGTGTGTCATGATGAGGAAGTATGTGCTGGCAGCAGAAGATAGATAACACCCTCGGAGGAGGAGGTGGTCACATCCTTAGATCTCAGGAGTTCATGCTGGAACTTATAGTCCTTTACTTTTTAGGATATGAACCCCTAAAAGTGAAAGACTACAGGTCCCAGGATTAACCCCTTAGAGCTGAGGATGTGTCACAGCCCCCCCCCCAAACTAGTGAAGCACTACAGGTCCATCTGTCCCAGCATGAACCCTTCAGAGAAAAGGATCGGTGACCCCAGCCTCCCAACTAGTGAAGGACTACTTGTCCCACTGTCCCAACATTAACCCCTTAGAGCTGAGGATGTGTCCCAGCCCCGCCCCCCCCCCAACTAGTGAAGGACTACATGTCCCACTGTGCCAGTATGAACCCCTCAGAGTTGAGGATGTGTGCCCCCGGCCTCCCAACTAGTGGATGGTCCTTCCTAGACTCGGTCCTCAGACAATACTGAACCAGGCTATACAAGGCATTGTAGGTGCCATGGAAGGCCACAAAGAGTTGGCCTTCCATTGCTCATCGTATGCAATGACGTCACCGCGTTCTTGCCTTTCAAGAGAACCGCGGTTCTTATGAAGGGAGAGTTTGTACACTCGGGTGGCAAGAGATTTTTGCCAAGAAGCTTGTCAGGAGATTCTGGCCCGTGTGTACAGGGCTTAAGCCTCAATCTTACCCGTTATTTAGTCCTGATGGTCATCACTCGGTGGGTGGTCCTTCCTAGACTCGGTCCTCAGGCAATACTGTACCAGGCTGTACGAGGCATTGGAGGTGCCATGGAAGGCCACGAAGAGCTGGGATTTAAAGTGTCCCTCCCTAGGCCTCAATCTTACCCGTTATTTGGTCCTGATGGTCATCACTCGGTGGGTGGTCCTTCCTAGACTCGGTCCTCAGGCAATACTGTACCAGGCTGTACGAGGCATTGGAGGTGCCATGGAAGGCCACGAAGATCTGGGACTTGAAGTGTCCCTCCCTAGGCCTCAATCTTACCCGTTATTTGGTCCTGATGGTCATCACTCGGTGGGTGGTCCTTCCTAGACTCGGTCCTCAGACAATACTGTACCAGGCATTGGAGGTTCCATGGAAGGCCACAAAGAGCTGGGATTTAAAGTGTCCCTCCCTAGGCCTCAATCTTACCCGTTATTTGGTCCTGATGGTCATCACTCGGTGGGTGGTCCTTCCTAGACTCGGTCCTCAGGCAATACTGTACCAGGCTGTACGAGGCATTGGAGGTGCCATGGAAGGCCACGAAGATCTGGGACTTGAAGTGTCCCTCCCTAGGCCTCAATCTTACCCGTTATTTGGTCCTGATGGTCATCACTCGGTGGGTGGTCCTTCCTAGACTCGGTCCTCAGACAATACTGTACCAGGCATTGGAGGTTCCATGGAAGGCCACAAAGAGCTGGGATTTAAAGTGTCCCTCCCTAGGCCTCAATCTTACCCGTTATTTGGTCCTGATGGTCATCACTCGGTGGGTGGTCCTTCCTAGACTCGGTCCTCAGGCAATACTGTACCAGGCTGTACGAGGCATTGGAGGTGCCATGGAAGGCCACGAAGATCTGGGACTTGAAGTGTCCCTCCCTAGGCCTCAATCTTACCCGTTATTTGGTCCTGATGGTCATCACTCGGTGGGTGGTCCTTCCTAGACTCGGTCCTCAGGCAATACTGTACCAGGCTGTACGAGGCATTGGAGGTGCCATGGAAGGCCACGAAGAGTTGGGACTTGAAGCTGCACATTCGCCCAACTGGTTGGGAGCAGAAGAAGCTCATATAAAGGCTCAGGCTTTCCTCCGCATGCGCAAAAAACCTCCAGACCTTCACTGTCAGATCCGATCCTGAAGAAGAAAATCATCAACCTGTTCACAGTACTGAGGGTTCTGAAGATTCATTGAGAAGAAAAGATTTACAGAAGGAAAAGAGGAGAAAAACAGAGTCCAGGGAACATGTGGAGACCCCAAGAACTGGCCTCAGGTCCAAGGACCAAAACTTGAGGCTTCAATGCCCCAACCCTGGCGGTCCGATGTACAAGATCCTCCCAAACATGCCAACAAGGAGGCCTTATATCATGTGAGGTGAGTACGTTGTATACAGGCGGTGCTACGTGTACGCATACATTATGCCAAATATTACCATAGAGAGGACTGAGAGTGAGGAAAGGAAGAGCCAATCATTACCATAGAGATGATAGAGAGCGGGAGAAGGAGGAGCCAATCATTACCATAGAGATGACAGAGTGAGGAAAGGAGGAGCCAATCATTACCATAGAGATGATAGAGAGCGGGAGAAGGAGGAGCCAATCATTACCATAGAGATGACAGAGTGAGGAAGGAGGAGCCAATCATTACCATAGAGATGATAGAGAGCGGGAGAAGGAGGAGCCAATCATTACCATAGAGATGACAGAGTGAGGAAAGGAGGAGCCAATCATTACCATAGAGATGATAGAGAGCGGGGAAAGGAGGAGCCAATCATTACCATAGAGATGATAAAGAGCGGGGAAAGGAGGAGCCAATCATTACCATATAGATGACTGAGAGGGAGGAAAGGAGGAGCCAATCATTACCATAGAGATGATAGAGAGCGGGAAAAAAGAGGGGCCAATCATTACCATAGAGATCACTGAGAGTGAGGAAAGGAGGAGCCAATCATTACCATAGAGATGATAGAGAGTAAGGAAAGGAGGAGCCAATCATTACCATAGAGATGACTGAGTGAGGAAAGGAGGAGCCAATCATTACCATAGAGATGACTGAGAGTGAGGAAAGGAGGAGCCAATCATTACCATAGAGATGATAGAGAGCGGGGAAAGAAGGAGCCAATCATTACCATAGAGATGATAGAGAGCGGGGAAAAGGAGGAGCCAATCATTACCATAGAGATAACTGAGAGTGAGGAAAGGAGGAGCCAACCATTACCATAGAGATGAGAGAGTGAGGAAAGGAGGAGCCAATCATTACCATAGAGATGATAGAGAGCGGGGAAAGGAGGAGCCAATCATTACCATAGAGATGATAAAGAGCGGGGAAAGGAGGAGCCAATCATTACCATAGAGATGATAGAGAGCGGGAAAAAGGAGGGGCCAATCATTACCATAGAGATGATAGAGAGTGAGGAAAGGAGAAGCCAATCATTACCATAGAGATGGTAGAGAGTGAGGAAAGGAGGAGCCAATTATTACCATAGAGATGACTGAGTGAGGAAAGGAGGAGCCAATCATTACCATAGAGATGACAGAGGGAGGAAAGGAGGAGCCAATCATTACCATAGAGATGATAGAGAGCGGGGAAAGAAGGAGCCAATCATTACCATAGAGATTATAGAGAGCGGGGAAAAGGAGGAGCCAATCATTACCATAGAGAGCGGGGAAAAGGAGGAGCCAATCATTACCATAGAGATAACTGAGAGTGAGGAAAGGAGGAGCCAATCATTACCATAGAGATGAGAGAGTGAGGAAAGGAGGAGCCAATCATTACCATAGAGATGACTGAGAGGGAGGAAAGGAGGAGCCAATCATTACCATAGAGATGACAGAGTGAGGAAAAGAGGGGCCAATCATTAGGTAATGGCAGGGTAGAAGGGGCACACAGGGTGACTTACCTGCAGATATGATGTAGCTGTTCTTCGGGTCACATGTCAGGGAGGTCACCTGGCCGGGGCGGTGTTCTGTAGTCTGGTAGAGGAGTTTGCAGGAATACCAATCACAGACCCTCAGACTTCCATCATCACTTCCAATTATCAGGAAAATCCTGGAAATCAAATAATTTCCACAATCAGAAATAACACCCCGAACCGACAACATGAAGTATGAGAACCTCACTACTATACAAAGTGTCATCCTTCTGGGGCCCCCATCACCATTATTCACCTCCCCCCCCCCCCCAGGAAGATCTCACCATCCTGGCAGGTTGCCGTGGAAAGATAAAGTCCTTACCTGTTGGTCGTTTCTCGGTCTGGGCCGGGGGGTCCTTTGTCTTCCCCCCGAATCACCACTCCCCTCCACTCTGCAGCCGCCGCCTCCTCATCCATGATGTTTGTGTAGAGGGCGAAGCACCGAGGATGGGATTGGTCACCACCAACGTTCACCTTACTCATGACTCTCATAGGATTGGCCAAGGCGTTGGCTTTAAGGAGGTGTCCATCCTCCATGAGAACACAGACGGTCTCTTTGTGTATGGAGTAATCTGCCCCCAGCAATCCCTCATCTCTCTGTAGTGAGAGCGTCGATAGAAGATCTCCGGTAATCGCCGATATGACCGTCACCGTCCCGTCTGAGCCCACACACAGAGCTCTAGCCGGAAAGGGCCCCCCGACCACCTTCATGTCCCTCACCTTCGTCCCCAAAAGGCAGTGAGGTTCGTATAATCGTTGTATTCGCCAGATGTGGAGATCGGAGCCGCTGTACCAGAGGAGATGTTCACCGAACGTTTCTATTCCGATCGGAGACCCAGAGATCTCCACTTCTTCAGATTGTTCCTGAGTGTTCAGGTCCCACATCCGAATCGTTTTATCTTCAGAGCCCGAGATGAGGGTCCTTGTAGAGGAGCTCAGGGACAGAGCCATGATGGGACCTACGGGGGAAGGGAAACCATCACATCTCCGTGCAAAGATAGTGAACCTAATACGACCGAAGAGAGACCATTTATCTGATCAAACGTCATAATACCCTCATTCTACTACACTTCTGTACTCTCCATAATGCCCTCACTCTACTACTGTACTCTCCATAATGCCCTCACTCTACTACTGTACTCTCCATACTGCCCTCACTCTACTACTGTACTCTCCATAATGCCCTCACCCTACTACTGTACACTCCATAATGCCCTCACCCTACTACTGTACACTCCATAATGCCCTCACCCTACTACTGTACTCTCCATAATGCCCTCACTCTACTACTGTACTCTCCATAATGCCCTCACCCTACTACTGTACACTCCATAATGCCCTCACCCTACTACTGTACACTCCATAATGCCCTCACCCTACTACTGTACTCTCCATAATGCCCTCACTCTACTACTGTACTCTCCATAATGCCCTCACCCTACTACTGTACACTCCATAATGCCCTCACCCTACTACTGTACTCTCCATAATGCCCTCACTCTACTACTGTACTCTCCATAATGCCCTCACTCTACTACTGTACTCTCCATAATGCCCTCACCCTACTACTGTACACTCCATAATGCCCTCACCCTACTACTGTACTCTCCATAATGCCCTCACTCTACTACTGTACTCTCCATAATGCCCTCACCCTACTACTGTACTCTCCATAATGCCCTCACCCTACTACTGTACACTCCATAATGCCCTCACCCTACTACTGTACTCTCCATAATGCCCTCACTCTACTACTGTACTCTCCATAATGCCCTCACCCTACTACTGTACACTCCATAATGCCCTCACCCTACTACTGTACTCTCCATAATGCCCTCACCCTACTACTGTACTCTCCATAATGCCCTCACTCTACGACTGTACTCTCCATAATGCCCTCACTCTACTACTGTACTCTCCATAATGCCCTCACTCTACTACTGTACTCTCCATAATGCCCTCACTCTACTACTGTACTCTCCATAATGCCCTCACCCTACTACTGTACTCTCCATAATACCCTTACTCTACTACTGTACTCTTTATAATGCCCTCACCCTACTACTGTACTCTCCATACTGCCCTCTCTACTACTATACTCTTTAAAATGCCCTCTCTACTACTGTACTCTCCATACTGCCCTCTCTACTACTGTACTCTTTATAATGCCCTCACCCTACTTCTGTACTCTCCATAATGCCCTCACTCTACTTCTGTACTCTCCATAATGCCCTCACCTCACTACTGTACTCTCCATAATGCCCTCACTCTACTACTGTCCTCTCCATACTGCCCTCACTCTACTACTGTACTCTCCATAATGCCCTCACCCTACTACTGTACACTCCATAATGCCCTCACCCTACTACTGTACACTCCATAATGCCCTCACCCTACTACTGTACTCTCCATAATGCCCTCACTCTACTACTGTACTCTCCATAATGCCCTCACCCTACTACTGTACACTCCATAATGCCCTCACCCTACTACTGTACTCTCCATAATGCCCTCACTCTACTACTGTACTCTCCATAATGCCCTCACTCTACTACTGTACTCTCCATAATGCCCTCACTCTACTACTGTACTCTCCATAATGCCCTCACCCTACTACTGTACTCTCCATAATGCCCTCACTCTACGACTGTACTCTCCATAATGCCCTCACTCTACTACTGTACTCTCCATAATGCCCCCACTGTACTACTGTACTCTCCATAATGCCCTTACCCTACTTCTGTACTCTCCATAATGCCCTCACCCTACTACTGTACTCTCCATAATGCCCTCACTCTACGACTGTACTCTCCATAATGCCCTCATCCCACTTCTACTCTACATCACTTCCCAGTACTTCCCTCACACTACTTCTATTGTACTCTCCATAATGCCCTCACCTCACTTCTGTTCTACACCCTTCCCAGTACTGCCCTTGTGCTACTTATATTGTAATTTCCATACTGTCCCCACTCTACTACTGTACTCTCCATAATGCCCTCACTCTACTACTGTACTCTCCATACTGCCCCCACTCTACTACTGTACTCTCCATAATGCCCCCACTCTACTACTGTACTCTCCATAATGCCCTCACCCTACTTCTGTACTCTCCATACTGCCCCCAACTCTACTACTGTACTCTCCATACTGCCCCCACTCTACTACTGTACGGTCCATACTGCCCTCACTCTACTACTGTACTCTCCATAATGCCCTCACTCTACTACTGTACTCTCCATAATTCCCTCACTCTACTACTGTACTCTCCATAATGCCCTCACTCTACTACACTTCTGTACTCTCCATAATACCCTCACTCTACTACACTTCTGTACTCTCCATAATGCACTTACCCTACTACTGTTCTCTCCATAATGCCCTCATCCCACTTCTGTTCTACACCCTTCCCAGTACTGCCCTTGTGCTACTTATATTGTAATTTCCATACTGCCCCAACTCTACTACTGTACTCTCCATACTGCCCCCACTCTACTACTGTACTCTCCATACTGCCCCCACTCTACTACTGTACTCTCCATACTGCCCCCACTCTACTACTGTACTCTCCATACTGCCCCCACTCTACTACTGTACTCTCCATACTGCCCTCACTCTACTACTGTACTCTCCATAATGCCCTCACCCTACTACTGTACTCTCCATAATACCCTTACTCTACTACTGTACTCTTTATAATGCCCTCACCCTACTACTGTACTCTCCATACTGCCCTCTCTACTACTATACTCTTTAAAATGCCCTCTCTACTACTGTACTCTCCATACTGCCCTCTCTACTACTGTACTCTTTATAATGCCCTCACCCTACTTCTGTACTCTCCATAATGCCCTCACTCTACTTCTGTACTCTCCATAATGCCCTCACCTCACTACTGTACTCTCCATAATGCCCTCACTCTACTAATGTACTCTCCATAATGCCCTCACCCCACTTCTACTCTACATCACTTCCCAGTACTGCCCTTGTGCTACTTATATTGTAATTTCCATACTGCCCCCACTCTACTACTGTACTCTCCATACTGCCCCCACTCTACTACTGTACTCTCCATACTGCCCCCACTCTACTACTGTACTCTCCATACTGCCCCCACTCTACTACTGTACTCTCCATACTGCCCCCACTCTACTACTGTACTCTCCATAATGCCCTCACCTCACTTCTGTTCTGCACCCTTCCCAGTAGTGTCCTTGTGCTACTTACAGTATATTGTAATTTCCATACTGCCCTCTCTACTGCTGTACTCTCCATACTGCCCTCTCTACTACTGTACTCTCCATACTGCCCTCTCTACTACTGTACTCTCCATACTGCCATCTCTACTACTGTACTCTCCATACTGCCCTCTCTACTACTGTACTCTCCATACTGTCCTCACTACTACTGTACTCTCCATACTGCCCTCTCTACTACTGTACGCTCCATACTGCCCTCTCTACTACTGTACTCTCCATACTGCCCTCTCTACTACTGTACTCTCCATACTGCCCTCTCTACTACTGTACTCTCCATACTGTCCTCAATCTACTTCTGTACCCTCCATAGCGCCCTCACCCCACTTCTACTCTACATCACTTCTCAGTACTGATGTCATTCCACCTTACTGCTAAGATCTCAATCGGCCTCCTTTATATTCTTCTGCCAGATTACTACCCTCTACTTCCCAATAATGTAAGGGGGGAAGCTCCAATGATCATCTAGGTGGGGGGGGGGGGGGCATTGCTATTCTGATTGTATTTCTGGCCACTATTATTGGTCATTTAATTTTCTGATTATTACTGGAAATACATTCATTGTGAACAAAGCCGGTCTAAACGGTCCGTGTACAGCTCCCGATTTCAGGTGTAAAGCACCAAATTCTGAGATGGGTTCATTACCTGAGTGTCCAACAAATACAGCCATGAGCTGCCCTTCTCTACCCCACACCTTCACCGAGCCGTCTCTGGATCCTGAAATCAGCAGGTGGAGATTCTCTGAGTATACCAGGCTGGTGATTACCCTGTGTCAGGAAAACACAACCATTATAGATGGGATCCAAAGACTAGCGACCCAACCCAACAATCCTACAGATGGAGATTCTCTGAGTATACCAGGCTGGTGATTACCCTGTGTCAGGAAAACACAACCCATTATACATGGGATCCAAAGACTAGCGACCCAACCCAACAATCCTACAGATGGAGATTCTCCCCGAGTATACCAGGCTGGTAATTACCCTGTGTCAGGAAAACACAACCATTATAGATGGGATCCAAAGACTAGAGACCCAACCCAACAATCCTACAGATGGAGATTCTCTGAGTATACCAGGCTGGTGATTACCCTGTGTCAGGAAAACACAACCCATTATACATGGGATCCAAAGACTAGAGACCCAAACCAACAATCCTACAGATGGAGATTCTCTGAGTATACCAGGCTGGTGATTACCCTGTGTCAGGAAAACACAACCCATTATACATGGGATCCAAAGACTAGCGACCCAACCCAACAATCCTACAGATGGAGATTCTCAGAGTATACCAGGCTGGTAATTACCCTGTGTCAGGAAAACACAACCATTATAGATGGGATCCAAAGACTAGAGACCCAACCCAACAATCCTACAGATGGAGATTCTCCCCGAGTATACCAGGCTGGTAATTATCCTGTGTCAGGAAAACACAACCATTATAGATGGCATCCAAAGACTAGAGACCCAACCCAACAATCCTACAGATGGAGATTCTCAGAGTATACCAGGCTGGTAATTACCCTGTGTCAGGAAAACACAACCATTATAGATGGGATCCAAAGACTAGAGACCCAACAGATGGAGATTCCAACAATCCTCAGGAAAACACAACAGATGGAGACCCAACCCAACAATTCAGATGGAGATTCTGAGTATCAGGAAAACACAACCAGAATCCAAAGCTGACCCAACCCAACAATCCTACAGTAATTACTGGTAATTATCCTGTGTCAGGAAAACACAACCATTATAGATGGGATCCAAAGACTAGAGACCCAACCCAACAATCCTACAGATGGAGATTCTCCGAGTATACCAGGCTGGTAATTACCCTGTGTCAGGAAAACACAACCCATTATAGATGGAATCCAAAGACTAGAGACCCAACCCAACAATCCTACAGATGGAGATTCTCCGAGTATACCAGGCTGGTAATTATCCTGTGTCAGGAAAACACAACCATTATAGATGGGATCCAAAGACTAGAGACCCAACCCAACAATCCTACAGATGGAGATTCTCCGAGTATACCAGGCTGGTGATTACCCTGTGTCAGGAAAACACAACCCATTATAGATGGAATCCAAAGACTAGAGACCCAACCCAACAATCCTACAGATGGAGATTCTCCCCGAGTATACCAGGCTGGTAATTATCCTGTGTCAGGAAAACACAACCATTATAGATGGGATCCAAAGACTAGAGACCCAACCCAACAATCCTACAGATGGAGATTCTCCGAGTATACCAGGCTGGTGATTACCCTGTGTCAGGAAAACACAACCATTATAGATGGGATCCAAAGACTAGAGACCCAACCCTTCAATCCTACAGATGGAGATTCTCCCCGAGTATACCAGGCTGGTAATTACCCTGTGTCAGGAAAACACAACCCATTATAGATGGGATCCAAAGACTAGAGACCCAACCCAACAATCCTACAGATGGAGATTCTCTGAGTATACCAGGCTGGTAATTACCCTGTGTCAGGAAAACACAACCCATTATAGATGGGATCCAAAGACTAGAGACCCAACCCAACAATCCTACAGATGGAGATTCTCCGAGTATACCAGGCTGGTGATTACCCTGTGTCAGGAAAACACAACCCATTATAGATGGGATCCAAACACTTGACACCCAACCCAACAATCCTACAGATGGAGATTCTCCCCGAGTATACCAGGCTGGTAATTACCCTGTGTCAGGAAAACACAACCCATTATAGATGGGATCCAAAGACTAGAGACCCAACCCAACAATCCTACAGATGGAGATTCTCCCCGAGTATACCAGGCTGGTAATTATCCTGTGTCAGGAAAACACAACCCATTATAGATGGGATCCAAAGACTAGCGACCCAACCCAACAATCCTACAGATGGAGATTCTCAGAGTATACCAGGCTGGTAATTACCCTGTGTCAGGAAAACACAACCCATTATAGATGGGATCCAAAGACTAGAGACCCAACCCAACAATCCTACAGATGGAGATTCTCCCCGAGTATACCAGGCTGGTGATTACCCTGTGTCAGGAAAACACAACCATTATAGATGGGATCCAAAGACTAGAGACCCAACCCAACAATCCTACAGATGGAGATTCTCCGAGTATACCAGGCTGGTAATTACCCTGTGTCAGGAAAACAACACCCATTATAGATGGGATCCAAAGACTAGTGACCCAACCCAACAATCCTACAGATGGAGATTCTCCCCGAGTATACCAGGCTGGTGATTACCCTGTGTCAGGAAAACACAACCCATTATAGATGGGATCCAAAGACTAGCGACCCAACCCAACAATCCTACAGATGGAGATTCTAATGTCGCGAACACACGATCGGACATTCCGACAACAAAACCGTGGATTTTTTTCCCCCGACAGATGTTGGCTCAAACTTGTCTTGCATACACGCGGTTGCACAGAAGTTGTCGGAAATTTCGATTGCCAAGAACGCGGCCACATACAACAGTACTATAAAAGGTAAGTTCAATACCAAGTGCACCACCCTTTGGGCTCCTTCTGCTAATCTCCTGTTAGTAGAAGTTTGGTGAGACGATTCGCGCTTTTCGGCCCGTCACCGCGTGACGAATGTGCCATCTTCATTACGAACATTAGATTTACCAGGCCGAGCGCTTCCGTTTCGTACTCAATTCCGAGCATGCGTGGAAATTGGTGCGCCGGAATTGTCAACATACGCTCGCAATTTACGAGAACGGATTTTGTTGTCGGGAAATTTGAGAACAATCGCTAAAATTTTTGTTGTTGGAAATTTTTAGATATGAGAACGACCAAAAGCTCACATCGAACATTTGTTGTCGGAAATTCCGAGCGTGTGTCTGTGGCAATAGAGTTACTACAAGACAGCTCAGACGTGGACACAGGACACTGCAGAATTATGTACCTGAAATGTAGATTCTTCCTCCGTCTCACCAGAGTTCCGTCCATCAGACGGAATTCCCACACGCTGGTCCCGCATGCAGCGAAACACGTATGTGGATTCTGTGATTCCGTATCTAGAGCAAGAATTTCCACTTTGTCCTGATTTTTCATGGACTGACTCGGCGACTGTCCCTGGAGACTCGGCGACTGTTCCCGGAGACTCGGCCATTGCTCCCGGACCAATTTGTGTCCACCATGACTAAACCTCCAGATAGAGACCCCACCGGCACCTCCACTCAGCAAGAGGTTCTTCCCCGGATCGTAGACACAGCAGAGGATCTCGTCCTTCACCGGGATCTCTGACACCGGGGTGAAAGTCTTGTCTAGTAATAAAAACCCCCACCGGTTCCAGGACACGTAGAGTTGGACACCATCTGCATAGAGCAGACCAGAAATTGGCAATGACATCCTTGTCTGGCTCAGGAGTCGGCCATCTTCATGGTGCACACAGACATTTCCATCACAGTCCAGGGACACCAGACAATGTTTCCCCCCCACGTATTTCACACATTTCAGTCTGGTAGGGAAGGTGAGGTGACGTGAGGGGTGAAGGCCGTGTGTGAGCACCAAGGGCTCCGCATCCTCCTTCCTCATCTGTAGACCAAGAGAAAAAAGAGACTTTGTATTGTAAACTCAATTCTTACTATCACACCTGTCACCTGTAGAGTGTTCCTCCATTACAACCCCTCCCCCCCCACCACAGGGGCAGAGTGTTCTTCTATAAGAACTCCTCCCCCCATCACAGGGGCAGAGTGTGTCTACCCAATTCAGGATCTTCACTGTTCTGCGCCATCCAACCATACACTGCGCCATCCAACCATACACTGCGCCATCCAACCAAACATCCAACCAAACATCCAACCAAAAACTGCGCCATCCAACCAAACACTGCGCCATCCAACCAAACATCCAACCAAACATCCAACCAAACACTGCGCCATCCAACCAAACACTGCGCCATCCAACCAAACATCCAACCAAACACTGCGCCATCCAACCAAACATCCAACCAAACACTGCGCCATCCAACCAAACACTGCGCCATCCAACCAAACATCCAACCAAACACTGCGCCATCCAATCATACATCCAACCAAACACTGCGCCATCCAACCAAACATCCAACCAAACACTGCGCTATCCAATCATACATCCAACCAAACACTGCGCCATCCAACCAAACATCCAACCAAACACTGCGCCATCCAACCAAACACTGCGCCATCCAACCATACATCCAACCAAACACTGCGCCATCCAACCAAACATCCAACCAAACACTGCGCCATCCAACCATACATCCAACCAAACACTGCGCCATCCAACCAAACATCCAACCAAACACTGCGCCATCCAACCAAACATCCAACCAAACACTGCGCCATCCAACCAAACATCCAACCAAACACTGCGCCATCCAACCAAACATCCAACCAAACACTGCGCCATCCAACCAAACATCCAACCAAACACTGCGCCATCCAACCAAACATCCAACCAAACACTGCGCCATCCAACCAAACACTGCGCCATCCAACCATACATCCAACCAAACACTGCGCCATCCAACCAAACATCCAACCAAACACTGCGCCATCCAACCAAACATCCAACCAAACACTGCGCCATCCAACCAAACATCCAACCAAACACTGCGCCATCCAACCAAACATCCAACCAAACACTGCGCCATCCAACCATACATCCAACCAAACACTGCGCCATCCAACCAAACATCCAACCAAACACTGCGCCATCCAACCATACATCCAACCAAACACTGCGCCATCCAACCAAAAATCCAACCAAACACTGCGCCATCCAACCAAACATCCAACCAAACACTGCGCCATCCAACCAAACATCCAACCAAACACTGCGCCATCCAACCAAACACTGCGCCATCCAACCATACATCCAACCAAACACGGCGCCATCCAACCAAACACTGCGCCATCCAACCAAACATCCAACCAAACACACTGCGCCATCCAACCAAACACTGCGCCATCCAACCAAACATCCAACCAAACACTGCGCCATCCAACCAAACACTGCGCCATCCAACCAAACACTGCGCCATCCAACCATACATCCAACCAAACACTGCGCCATCCAACCAAACATCCAACCAAACACTGCGCCATCCAACCAAACATCCAACCAAACATCCAACCAAACATCCAACCAAACACTGCGCCATCCAACCAAACATCCAACCAAACACTGCGCCATCCAACCAAACATCCAACCAAACACTGCGCCATCCAACCAAACATCCAACCAAACACTGCGCCATCCAACCATACATCCAACCAAACACTGCGCCATCCAACCAAACACTGCGCCATCCAACCAAACATCCAACCAAACACTGCGCCATCCAACCATACATCCAACCAAACACTGCGCCATCCAACCAAACACTGCGCCATCCAACCAAACATCCAACCAAACACTGCGCCATCCAACCAAACACTGCGCCATCCAACCATACATCCAACCAAACACGGCGCCATCCAACCAAACACTGCGCCATCCAACCAAACATCCAACCAAACACTGCGCCATCCAACCAAACACTGCGCCATCCAACCAAACATCCAACCAAACACTGCGCCATCCAACCAAACACTGCGCCATCCAACCAAACACTGCGCCATCCAACCATACATCCAACCAAACATCCAACCAAACACTGCGCCATCCAACCAAACATCCAACCAAACATCCAACCAAACACTGCGCCATCCAACCAAACATCCAACCAAACACTGTGCCATCCAACCAAACATCCAACCTAACACTGCGCCATCCAACCAAACATCCAACCAAACACTGCGCCATCCAACCAAACACTGCGCCATCCAACCAAAAATCCAACCAAACACTGCGCCATCCAACCAAACATCCAACCAAACACTGCGCCATCCAACCATACATCCAACCAAACACTGCGCCATCCAACCAAACACTGCGTCATCCAACCAAACATCCAACCAAACACTGCGCCATCCAACCAAACACTGCGCCATCCAACCAAACATCCAACCAAACACTGCGCCATCCAACCAAACACTGCGCCATACAACCAAACATCCAACCAAACACTGCGCCATCCAACCAAACACTGCGCCATCCAACCAAACACTGCGCCATCCAACCATACATCCAACCAAACATCCAACCAAACACTGCGCCATCCAACCAAACATCCAACCAAACATCCAACCAAACACTGCGCCATCCAATCATACATCCAACCAAACACTGCGCCATCAAACCAAACATCCAACCAAACACTGCGCCATCCAATCATACATCCAACCAAACACTGCGCCATCCAACCAAACATCCAACCAAACACTGCGCCATCCAACCAAACACTGCGCCATCCAACCATACATCCAACCAAACACTGCGCCATTCAACCAAACACTGCGCCATCCAACCATACATCCAACCAAACACTGCGCCATCCAACCAAACACTGCGCCATCCAACCATACATCCAACCAAACACTGCGCCATTCAACCAAACACTGCGCCATCCAACCATACATCCAACCAAACACTGCGCCATCCAACCAAACATCCAACCAAACACTGCGCCATCCAACCAAACACTGCGCCATCCAACCAAACACTGCGCCATCCAACCATACATCCAACCAAACACTGCGCCATCCAACCAAACATCCAACCAAACACTGCGCCATCCAACCAAACATCCAACCAAACATCCAACCAAACATCCAACCAAACACTGCGCCATCCAACCAAACATCCAACCAAACACTGCGCCATCCAACCAAACATCCAACCAAACACTGCGCCATCCAACCAAACATCCAACCAAACACTGCGCCATCCAACCATACATCCAACCAAACACTGCGCCATCCAACCAAAAATCCAACCAAACACTGCGCCATCCAACCAAACATCCAACCAAACACTGCGCCATCCAACCATACATCCAACCAAACACTGCGCCATCCAACCAAACACTGCGCCATCCAACCAAACATCCAACCAAACACTGCGCCATCCAACCAAACACTGCGCCATCCAACCATACATCCAACCAAACACGGCGCCATCCAACCAAACACTGCGCCATCCAACCAAACATCCAACCAAACACTGCGCCATCCAACCAAACACTGCGCCATCCAACCAAACATCCAACCAAACACTGCGCCATCCAACCAAACACTGCGCCATCCAACCAAACACTGCGCCATCCAACCATACATCCAACCAAACACTGCGCCATCCAACCAAACATCCAACCAAACACTGCGCCATCCAACCAAACATCCAACCAAACATCCAACCAAACATCCAACCAAACACTGCGCCATCCAACCAAACATCCAACCAAACACTGTGCCATCCAACCAAACATCCAACCTAACACTGCGCCATCCAACCAAACATCCAACCAAACACTGCGCCATCCAATCATACATCCAACCAAACACTGCGCCATCCAACCAAACATCCAACCAAACACTGCGCCATCCAACCAAACACTGCGCCATCCAACCAAAAATCCAACCAAACACTGCGCCATCCAACCAAACATCCAACCAAACACTGCGCCATCCAACCATACATCCAACCAAACACTGCGCCATCCAACCAAACACTGCGCCATCCAACCAAACATCCAACCAAACACTGCGCCATCCAACCTTACATCCAACTAAAGACTGCGCCATCCAACCAAACACTGCGCCATCCAACCAAACACTGCGCCATACAACCAAACATCCAACCAAACACTGCGCCATCCAACCAAACACTGCGCCATCCAACCAAACACTGCGCCATCCAACCATACATCCAACCAAACATCCAACCAAACACTGCGCCATCCAACCAAACATCCAACCAAACATCCAACCAAACACTGCGCCATCCAATCATACATCCAACCAAACACTGCGCCATCCAACCAAACATCCAACCAAACACTGCGCCATCCAATCATACATCCAACCAAACACTGCGCCATCCAACCAAACATCCAACCAAACACTGCGCCATCCAACCAAACACTGCGCCATCCAACCATACATCCAACCAAACACTGCGCCATTCAACCAAACACTGCGCCATCCAACCATACATCCAACCAAACACTGCGCCATTCAACCAAACACTGCGCCATCCAACCATACATCCAACCAAACACTGCGCCATCCAACCATACATCCAACCAAACACTGCGCCATCCAATCATACATCCAACCAAACACTGCGCCATCCAACCAAACATCCAACCAAACACTGCGCCATCCAATCATACATCCAACCAAACACTGCGCCATCCAACAAACATCCAACCAAACACTGCGCCATCCAATCATACATCCAACCAAACACTGCGCCATCCAACCAAACACTGCGCCATCCAACCATACATCCAACCAAACACTGCGCCATCCAACCAAACATCCAACCAAACACTGCGCCATCCAACCAAACACTGCGCCATCCAACCTTACATCCAACTAAAGACTGCGCCATCCAACCAAACACTGCGCCATCCAACCAAACACTGCGCCATACAACCAAACATCCAACCAAACACTGCGCCATCCAATCATACATCCAACCAAACACTGCGCCATCCAACCAAACATCCAACCAAACACTGCGCCATCCAATCATACATCCAACCAAACACTGCGCCATCCAACCAAACATTCAACCAAACACTGCGCCATCCAATCATACATCCAACCAAACACTGCGCCATCCAACCAAACATCCAACCAAACACTGCGCCATCCAATCATACATCCAACCAAACACTGTGCCATCCAACCAAACATCCAACCAAACACTGCGCCATCCAACCAAACACTGCGCCATCCAACCATACATCCAACCAAACACTGCGCCATCCAACCATACATCCAACCAAACACTGCGCCATCCAATCATACATCCAACCAAACACTGCGCCATCCAACCAAACACTGCGCCATCCAACCATACATCCAACCAAACACTGCGCCATCCAACCAAACACTGCGCCATCCAACCATACATCCAACCAAACACTGCGCCATCCAACCAAACACTGCGCCATCCAACCATACATCCAACCAAACACTGCGCCATCCAACCAAACACTGCGCCATCCAACCTTACATCCAACCAAACACTGCGCCATCCAACCAAACACTGCGCCATCCAACCTTACATCCAACTAAAGACTGCGCCATCCAACCATACATCCAACCAAACACTGCGCCATCCAACCAAACACTGCGCCATCCAACCATACATCCAACCAAACACTGCGCCATCCAACCAAACACTGCGCCATCCAACCTTACATCCAACTAAAGACTGCGCCATCCAACCAAACATCCAACCAAACACTGCGCCATCCAACCATACATCCAACCAAACACTGCGCCATCCAACCAAACACTGCGCCATCCAACCAAACATCCAACCAAACACTGCGCCATCCAACCTTACATCCAACTAAAGACTGCGCCATCCAACCAAACACTGCGCCATCCAACCAAACACTGCGCCATACAACCAAACATCCAACCAAACACTGCGCCATCCAACCAAACACTGCGCCATCCAACCAAACACTGCGCCATCCAACCATACATCCAACCAAACATCCACCAAACACTGCGCCATCCAACCCAAACATCCAACCAAACACTGCGCCATCCAATCATACATCCAACCAAACACTGCGCCATCCAACCAAACATCCAACCAAACACTGCGCCATCCAACCAAACACTGCGCCATCCAACCATACATCCAACCAAACACTGCGCCATCCAACCAAACACTGCGCCATCCAACCATACATCCAACCAAACACTGCGCCATTCAACCAAACACTGCGCCATCCAACCATACATCCAACCAAACACTGCGCCATCCAACCATACATCCAACCAAACACTGCGCCATCCAATCATACATCCAACCAAACACTGCGCCATCCAACCAAACATCCAACCAAACACTGCGCCATCCAATCATACATCCAACCAAACACTGCGCCATCCAACCAAACACTGCGCCATCCAACCATACATCCAACCAAACACTGCGCCATCCAACCAAACATCCAACCAAACACTGCGCCATCCAACCAAACACTGCGCCATCCAACCTTACATCCAACTAAAGACTGCGCCATCCAACCAAACACTGCACCATCCAACCAAACACTGCGCCATCCAACCAAACACTGCGCCATCCAACCAAACACTGCGCCATCCAACCATACACTGCGCCATCCAACCAAACACTGCGCCATCCAACCATACACTGCGCTCCATCCAACCAAACACTGCGCCATCCAACCAAACACTGCGCCATCCAACCAAACACTGCGCCATCCAACCATACACTGCGCTCCATCCAACCAAACACTGCGCCATCCAACCAAACACTGCGCCACCCAACCAAACACTGCGCCATCCAACCAAATACTGGATGAAGGACAGGTGACTGAACACGTCATTGTGAGAAGTGCTGATATGTGAAAATATTGACCACAAACGTCTCATTATCACATGAAATGACAGAGTTACAGGATCAATTATTGGAGATTACCATGGCAACCACTCTTCTCACGTTCTCCCGCAGATCTTTCCACAAATCACGGCCTTCCCTTTGGCGTTTGTCATCTGCAGGAGGAGAATTGCGATAAATGACGGGATATTTGTATATCAGAGGATTATTGATCCATAAAGGAGATAACAGACTGGCATTGGTCCAATATAGGAGATCACAGGATTACCTGTTCTCAGGTGAGGAGGAGGGGGAGGATTACCTGTTCTCAGGTGAGGAGGAGGGGGAGGGGGGTAGTAATCCCTTGTTCTCTGGTCGGGATCCATCCTGAGATCACTAGAAGAGAGGAAATCGCACATCATAATAAAGACCTCAATAAACCTTCCTGAAATCTCTCCAGACCTGTCCTATCAGGATTGTGTGACCCGGGAAGAGGCGTGGTCTGGTGACATGAGAAGAGGGGGGGTCTGGTGACATGAGAAGAGGGGGGTCTGGTGACACGGTAAGAGGGGGGATCTGGTGACATGAGAAGAGGGGGTCTGGTGACATGAGAAGAGGGGGGTCTGGTGACATGAGAAGAGGGGGGTCTGGTGACATGAGAAGAGGGGGGTCTTGACATGAGAAGAGGGGGGTCTGGTGACATGAGAAGAGGGGGGTCTGGTGACATGAGAAGAGGGGGGTCTGGTGACATGAGAAGAGGGGGTCTGGTGACATGGAAGAGAGGGATCTGGTGACATGAGAAGAGGGGGGTCTGGTGACATGAGAAGAGGGGGGTCTGGTGACATGAGAAGAGGGGGGGTCTGGTGACATGAGAAGAGTCTGGTGACACGGTAAGAGGATCTGGTGACATGAAAGAGGGGGTCTGGTGACATGAGAAGAGGGGGGTCTGGTGACATGAGAAGAGGGGGCTGGTGACATGGGAAGAGAGGGATCTGGTGACATGAGAAGAGGGGGGTCTGGACATGAGAAGAGGGGGGGTCTGGTGACATGAGAAGAGGGGGGTCTGGTGACATGAGAAGAGGGGGGTCTGGTGACATGAAAGGGGGTCTGGTGACATGGAAAGAGGGATCTGGTGACATGAGAAGAGGGTCTGGTGACATGAGAAGAGGGGGTCTGGTGACATGAGAAGAGGGTCTGGTGACATGAGAAGAGGGGGGTCTGGTGACATGAGAAGAGGGTCTGGTGACATGAGAAGAGGGGATCTGGTGACATGAGAAGAGGGGGGTCTGGTGACATGAGAAGAGGGGGGTCTGGTGACATGAGAAGAGGGGGGTCTGGTGACATGAGAAGAGGGGGGTCTGGTGACATGAGAAGAGGGGGTCTGGTGACATGAGAAGAGGGGGGTCTGGTGACATGAGAAGAGGGGGTCTGGTGACATGAGAAGAGGGGGATCTGGTGACATGAGAAGAGGGGTCTGGTGACATGAGAAGAGGGGGTCTGGTGACATGAGAAGAGGGTCTGTGACATGAGAAGAGGGGGGTCTGGTGACATGAGAAGAGGGGGGTCTGGTGACATGAGAAGAGGGGGGTCTGGTGACATGAGAAGAGGGGGGTCTGGTGACATGAGAAGAGGGGGGTCTGGTGACATGAGAAGAGGGGGGTCTGGTGACATGAGAAGAGGGGGTCTGGTGACATGAGAAGAGGGGTCTGGTGACTTGAAGAGGTCATGGTGACATGAGAAGAGGGTCTGGTGACATGAGAAGAGGGGGTCTGGTGACATGAGAAGAGTCTGGTGACATGAGAAGAGGGGGGTCTGGTGACATGAGAAGAGGGGGTCTGGTGACTTGGGAAGAGGGTCTGACATGAGAAAGGTCTGGTGACATGAGAAGAGGTCTGGTGACATGGGAAGAGGGGGGTCTGGTGACATGAAGAGGGGGGTCTGGTGACATGAGAAGAGGGGGGTCTGGTGACATGAAGAGGGGGGGTCTGGTGACATGAAGAGGTCTGGGACATGAGAAGAGGGGTCTGGTGACTTGGGAAGAGGGGGTCTGGTGACATGAGAAGAGGGGGTCTGGTGACATGAGAAGAGGGGGGTCTGGTGACATGAGAAGAGGGGGGGTCTGGTGACATGAGAAAGAGGGGTCTGGTGACATGAGAAGAGGGGGTCTGGTGACATGAGAAGAGGGGGGTCTGGTGACTTGAAGAGGGGGGTCTGGTGACATGAGAAGAGGGGGGTCTGGTGACATGAGAAGAGGGGGGTCTGGTGACATGAGAAGAGGGGGCTGGTGACATGAGAAGAGGGGGGTCTGGTGACTTGGAAGAGGGGGGTCTGGTGACATGAGAAGAGGGGGGTCTGGTGACATGAGAAGAGGGGGGTCTGGTGACATGAGAAGAGGGGGGTCTGGTGACATGAGAAGAGGGGGGTCTGGTGACTTGGAAGAGGGGGTCTGGTGACATGAGAAGAGGGCTGTGACATGAGAAGAGGGTCTGGTGACATGAGAAGAGGGGGGTCTGGTGACATGAGAAGAGGGGGGTCTGGTGACATGAGAAGAGGGGGGTCTGGTGACATGAGAAGAGGGTCTGGTGACTTGGGAAGAGGGGGGTCTGTGACATGAGAAGAGGGGGGTCTGGTGACATGAGAAGAGGGGGTCTGGTGACATGAGAAGAGGGGGGTCTGGTGACATGAGAAGAGGCTGGTGACTTGGGAAGAGTCTGTGACATGAAAAGGGGGTCTGGTGACATGAGAAGAGGGGGGTCTGGTGACATGAGAAGAGGGGGGTCTGGTGACATGGAAGAGGGGGTCTGGTGACATGAGAAAGGGGGGTCTGGTGACTTGGGAAGAGGGGGTCTGGTGACATGAGAAGAGGATCTGGTGACACGGGAAGAGGGGGTCTGGTGACATGAGAAGAGGGGGGTCTGGTGACATGAGAAGAGGGGGTCTGGTGACTTGGAAGAGGGGTCTGGTGACATGAGAAGAGTCTGGTGACATGAGAAGAGGGGGGTCTGGTGACATGAGAAGAGGGGGGTCTGGTGACATGAGAAGAGGGGGGTCTGGTGACTTGAGAAGAGGGGGTCTGGTGACATGAGGAAGAGGGGGGTCTGGTGACATGAGAAGAGGGGGGTCTGGTGACATGAGAAGAGGGGGGTCTGGTGACATGGGAAGAGGGGGGGTCTGGTGACATGAGAAGAGGGGGACTGGTGACTTGGGAAAGGGGGTCTGGTGACATGAGAAGGGGGTCTGGTGACATGAGAAGAGGGGGTCCTGGTGACATGAGAAGAGGGGGGTCTGGTGACATGAGAAGAGGGGGTCTGGTGACATGAGAAGAGGGGGGTCTGGTGACATGAGAAGAGGTCTGTGACATGAGAAGAGGGGTCTGGTGACATGAGAAGAGGGGGTCTGGTGACACAGGAAGAGGGGGGGTCTGGTGAGACGGGAGACAGAATGGTGGAGTGGGGGGTCCGATGACCTATAAAACGGGGGGGTGGAGAAACAGAAGGAGGGGTGGAGGGTTTAGTGGGTCAGTAAAGTGCAAGTCTGGTGACCAGATGGGGATGGGGGGTACCAGGAGATCCGAGGGGGAGGGGTGTGGGGCCCCAGAGGGAGGGTGAGGGGTTTGTGGGCCTAGAGGGAGGGTGAAGGGGCCCCAGGGGGAGGTTGAGGGGTGTGGGGCCCTAGAGGGAGGGTGAGGGGTCTGTGGCTCCAGAGGGAGGGTGAAGGGGCCCCAGGGGGAGGGTGAGGGGGATCTGTGGCCCCCAAAGGGAGGGGCCTTGGCCCCCAAAGGGAGGGTGAGGGGTCTGTGGCCTCAGAGGGAGGGGCCTGGGCTGCTAGAGGGAGAGTGAGGGGTTTGTGGCCCCCTAGAGGGAGGGTGAGGGGTCTGTGGCCCCTAGAGGGAGGGTGAGGGGTCTGTGGCCCCTAGAGGGAGGGGCCTGGGCTGCTAGAGGGAGAGTGAGGGGTTTGTGGCCCCCTAGAGGGAGGGTGAGGGGTCTGTGGCCCCTAGAGGGAGGGTGAGGGGTCTGTGGCCCCTAGAGGGAGGGTGAGGGGTCTGTGGCCCCTAGAGGGAGGGTGAGGGGTCTCAGAGGGAGGGTGAGTTGTCCTAGAGGGAGGGGTCTGTGGCCCCCGAGGGAGGCGGTGTGGAGAGGGAAGGGGGCGGTGTCCCGGTAAGGTGGGGGAGGGGTTCCGGTTACCGATCTCTTCAGGTCGGAAGTTTTTGTCCTTCATTTGATTCGGTTTCCATGGAGACGGAGGACGCTGGAAGAGGGCGTTGCCAAACAACTGTGACCTCCTATGGTGGGAGGGATTCAGCGACGTCATGCGGTGGCTCGTCCCGCCTTTCAATAATAAACGAGAATGTGGGAGGAGAGGGGGGGCGGGATTATGTATATAATCATGAAGAGTGGGCGGAGCTATGAGATCCGGAAGTGGGAGGAGAAGCGGGACCGGAAGCTGAACGGAACACCGAGAGAAATAGCGGGGGGAGGGGTGAGTGACCCCCAAATATTATATAATATACAATGACAGGACAGAACGGGGGAGATGAATGAAGTGAATGTAATGAGGAGTACAGAAGTATAAATATAATAATATACAATGACAGGACAGAACGGAGGAGATGAATGAAGTGAATGTAATGAGGAGTACAGAAGTATAAATATAATAATATCCAATGACAGGACAGAACGGGGGAGATGAATGAAGTGAATGTAATGAGGAGTAGATGAAGTATAAATATAATAATATACAATGACAGGACAGAACGGGGGAGATGAATGAAGTGAATGTAATGAGGAGTACAGAAGTATAAATATAATAATATACAATGACAGGACAGAACGGAGGAGATGAATGAAGTGAATGTAATGAGGAGTAGATGAAGTATAAATATAATAATATACAATGACAGGACAGAACGGAGGAGATGAATGAAGTGAATGTAATGAGGAGTACAGAAGTATAAATATAATAATATACAATGACAGGACAGAACGGGGGAGATGAATGAAGTGAATGTAATGAGGAGTAGATGAAGTATAAATATAATAATATACAATGACAGGACAGAACGGAGGAGATGAATGAAGTGAATGTAATGAGGAGTAGATGAAGTATAAATATAATAATATACAATGACAGGACAGAACGGGGGAGATGAATGAAGTGAATGTAATGAGGAGTACAGAAGTATAAATATAATAATATACAATGACAGGACAGAACGGGGGAGATGAATGAAGTGAATGTAATGAGGAGTACAGAAGTATAAATATAATAATATACAATGACAGGACAGAACGGGGGAGATGAATGAAGTGAATGTAATGAGGAGTAGATGAAGTATAAATATAATAATATACAATGACAGGACAGAACGGGGGAGATGAATGAAGTGAATGTAATGAGGAGTAGATGAAGTATAAATATAATAATATACAATGACAGGACAGAACGGGGGAGATGAATGAAGTGAATGTAATGAGGAGAGATGAAGTATAAATAAAATAATATACAATGACAGGACAGAACGGAGGAGATGAAATGAAGTGAATGTAATGAGGAGTAGATAAGTAATAAATATAATAATATACAATGACAGGACAGAAACGGAGGAGATGAAATGAAGTGAATGTAATGAGGAGTAGATGAAGTATAAATATAAAAATAATAACAATGACAGGACAGAACGGAGATGAATGAAGTGAATGTAATGAGGAGTACAAAAAGTATAATATAATAATATACAATGACAGGACAGCACGGGAGATGAATGAAGTGAATGTAATGAGGAGTACAGAAGTATAAAATAATAATATACAATGACAGGACAGAACGGGGGAGATGAATGAAGTGAATGTAATGAGGAGTACATGAAGTATAAATATAATAATATACAATGACAGGACAGAACGGGGGAGATGATGAAGTGAATGTAATGAGGATAATGAAGTATAAATATAATAATATACAATGACAGGACAGAACGGGGGAGATGAATGAATGAATGTAATGAGAGTAGAAAGTATAAAGTATAATAATATCCAATGACAGGACAGAACGGAATGAATGATGAGTGAATGTAATGAGAGTAATGAAGTATAATATAATAATATACAATGACAGGACAGAACGGAGGAGATGAATGAAGTAATGTAAATGAGGTGAATGATGAAGTATAAATATAATAAATATATACAATGACAGGACAGAACGGGGAGATGAATGAAGTGAATGTAATGAGAGTACAGAAGTATAAATATAATAATATACAATGACAGGACAGAACGGGGAGATGAATGAAGTGAATGTAAATGAGGTGTACCAGAAGTATAAATATAATTATATACAATGACAACAGAACGGGGAATGAATGAAGTAATGTAAATATGATAGATGAAGTAATAAAATATAATAATATACAATGACAGACAGAACGGGGAGATGAAAGTGAAGTGAATGTAATGAGAAGTCAGAAGTAAATAAATAGAAGAATATACAAGACAGGACAGAACGGGAGATGAATGAAGTGAATGTAATGAGGAGTAGAGAAGTATAAATATAATATTATACTATGACAGGACAGAACGGGGAGATGAATGGAAAGTGAAGTGTAATGAGGATAGATGAGTATAGAAGATAAATATTAATAAACCCCAAAAATGACAGGACAGAACGGGGGAGATGAATGAAGTGAATGTAATGAGGAGTAGATGAAGTATAAATATAATAATATACAATGACAGGACAGAACGGGGGAGATGAATGAAGTGAATGTAATGAGGAGTACAGAAGTATAAATATAATAATATACAATGACAGGACAGAACGGAGGAGATGAATGAAGTGAATGTAATGAGAGTACAGAAATAAATATAAAATATAATGTAAAATAATGACAATGACAGTACAGAAGTGGGAGAGAATGAATGAAGTGAATGTATGAGGAGTTGATGAATGAATAAAATTATAATAATATATACAATACAGGACAGAACGAGGAGATGAATGAAGTAATGAATGAGACTAGATGAAGTAATAAATATAAAACTATACAATGACAGGACAGAGG